>VDFB02000013.1:233363289-233459280 GCA_007258455.2 Sequoia sempervirens
TTGTTGCAAATACCATGTGGAGTTTTCAATGTACCATGAACTATTATGGTATATCCGTTCTACTTTGCATACTAATGAAATGTTGCAGGAGTGTGGTGCAATGCATCTTCCCAAATCATCAAGGGACTTGTTAGATATTTTTTTATGTTCTATAGATGATGGTTGTTTTTTCTATAGAAATGATTGTTTAAATGCAAAGTGCTCACAATGTGGTTGCTTGTCAAAGTTTGTTCAATGTTTTCATGAGGGTTCCGAACATAAATTTGGAAAGAAGCTTGTTGAGAAAAAGAGATATGAGATAGTCAAATATACTTTGTAGAGTGGAGGTGAAGGTTCTAGATGTGAGTTGGTTTCAAAAGAATGCAGTGTTGCTGATTTTATTTCAGATTTTAAGGACAATCTCTTCTACAAGTATGCAAGGCATAGTCATAGGTCTCAAAGTGGGTTGACTAAACAATTTAGACTGTGTAAGGACTCTTTTCCGATTGGCACTATTATAACAGTGGTTGATTTTGCAGAAAACTACACATTGCAACTACAAAACGAGGTGCAATCTCAGTATTACAATTCCATTCAAATTGCTATATTTGTCCACATAACATTTAGACATGCACGTGATAGTACAGAGGAGGATCGAAAGATAATAAGAGAGTATCATTTTTATATGAGTGATGATAGATCTCACTCATCCAAGTATAACCAAATTATTTTATGAATTTTTTTTGAGTTCTGCAAAAAGCATTATAAACAATGGGATGACATCCATTTGGTTAGATAACCGTGACAGGTCAATCCAAAATTTTTCCAGATGTTTTATTGGTTGAGTAGAATGCATGTAGAGAGGGGGTGTACCCCTCATATTTGGAGAGTTTTTGAAGTCGGCATGGGAAAAGGGGAGCATGATGGAATAGAAAGTGCATGTAAAAAGAGTTCTAGTTATGGAGTTAAATTGAAGATTTCGTGGAGAAAAATTTAGTGATGCATGTTCTATTATTGATTGGTGCCCATCATTTGCTGTCACAGTGAGGGACACTTGATTCAACAGTGCGCAGATGCTTTTGGTTGGTTGAGGAGGGTACAGTGGGAGGCAAATTGGATTGTCATAAAATCAAACATTCTTCAAAGATGCATTCATTTTGAAGCTCAGATGCAAGCACATGGACCATTTGGACATGAGATTTAGCTTGTTTTTGTCAGAGTTGTATTCAGTGCGAGTGGGATCAATGCTTGTCAAGTGAGTGGGTGGATACATGGGTTCCACAATATCTAACTCCATTATCTCAAATAATATCCATGAGAAATGACAATGGAAAGTTTAGTTGATTACGACCGACTTTCAGATCTACTAAGGTGTCAGATATGTTTTTATGTTGGCTGCACCATAGGGAATGAAGAGAGATCAGACTATTGGTTGGCTCGATGTGTGCAAGTAAAGCATAAGCTAACACAACTGATGGAAGATGATGATGGGTTCATGTATCCTACAGGTTCAGTTGTGGTTGCAGGAACTTGGTTGCTAACATATATGGTTAGAAAGAATGGCATACCTACATTTGAAGACTATGAGAAACACAAAACCATTCTCATGTATTCACACCTTGTTATAGCAACAAATGTTAAGTTGTTCAAGCATCATGCCAGACCAAAGACAAAACAACTATGGACACTTAGTAATGTTGATCATGAAGCAATATTGGATACTCTTAAGCAAAGAGATGACCCTTCAGGCACACTTGAATAACATTTTCAAGAATGGAAGGTACAATGCTTAGGTTCATTATGGTTAAGTTCATTATAATTTAATATAGATTTTTTATTCTAACCATCTTTTCTATTGTGACAATATAGATTTCTCATTTAAAAAATTTTGCGATATTTTTGGCACGATTGAACATAGACCTGCTGCTACAATAGCCAGCTTCGATCCTTTCGGAGAGGTATGCGAAAGATTACAGTAATATAGATTGGTTATTCTAAGCATTTTTTATAGTTTGCATTACTAATTCATCATCATTTAGGTTGTTTAGATTAATATAATTTGTTAGTCTAACCATCTTTTCTATTGTGACAATATAGATTTCTCATTTGACAAATTTTGTGATATTTTTGGCACGATTAATCATGTACCTGTTGCTACAATAGCCAGCTTCGATCCTTTCAGAGAGATATGCGAAGGATTACAATAATATAGATTGGTTATTCTAAGCATTTTTTATAGTTTGCATTACCAATTCATCATCATTCATGTTATTTATATTAATATAGATTTGCTAGTCTAACCATATTTTCTATTGTGACAATATAGATTTCTCATTTGACAAATTTTGCGATATTTTTGGCATGATTGATCATGGACCTGCTGCAACAATAGCCAACTTTGATCCTTTCAGAGAGGTATGCGAAATATTATAGTAATATAGATTGGTTATTCTAAGCATTTTTTATAGTTTGCATTACCAATTCATCATCATTCAAGTTATTTAGATTAATATAGATTTGCTAGTCTAACCATATTTTCTATTGTGACAATATAGATGTCTCATTTGACAAATTTTGCAATATTTTTGGCATGATTGATCATGGACCTGCTGCAACAATAGCTAGCTTTGATCCTTTCGAAGAGGTATGCAAAAGATTACAGTAATATAGATTGGTTATTCTAAGCATCTTTTCTATTGTATGTAGTTTAACTGCTAACTTGATGGTTTGTACATGTGCTTGTCAGTCCAGAACGTGAACATACTACTCTTGTGGAAGATTGTGCCCTAAATGCCTCCAATAGGAAAATTTTGTAAAATTTCAATTTTGAAATGTGAAACAATGTAAGAAGGCCATAACTGTGTATTGAGACAATTCTATAGTAACTTATTATAATTAATCAAGCTACAACCGAAGGTTTTCTTCCTGGTTCTTTCTTATCGGTATGCTCATTTGAACCAGGTTTTGTAATATCTCCTATTTATATATAATAAATTACAATGGCTTGCTACTTTTTCCCAAAAAAATTAAAAAATGTCATGTGAAGGTCATTTCCAATGTAATTGAGTCTTTGATCTAGCAAAGTGGAAACAAGGTATTTGGGTGTGCATAATGTTCAAGCTAATTAAGTAAGAGTTTTCTGATGCATGAGCCAGGTGGCTTTAAACAACACAATTACAATTAAAGATGACGTTTTAACCTGCACAAGCTTGATCCAACCTTTTACAACTTACAATTACAATTACAATTACAACACAATCTCGCTACCTTTTAGCACTTTCGACTCATAAGGGAAATCGTCGGTCCAATGTAGCTCGGAGTGATTCAGAGTATTTGGGTGCAAAAGAGGATCATCCCTGGCATAAACGTACCCATACGAATGTTTTGGAATAGTCCATTTGGTCATATGAGTTGTGGAATGAAAGTTGCACCACTTTGCAACTTTACACTACTTGCATCTGGCTACTTTTCCCTCCACTAAAAAGTCATCACCACAGGAAAACACCTCTGAGATAGCAAAAATGGAGAGAGGTTTTTGTAGATGGTCCCAACACGATCCCATAGTCTCTAACGGAGAGTTTTTATGCCCCACAGTCTCTGAGAAATAGCCCTTCAAATATTGCTGCCTTTTAGCACTTTGGATTTTTAAGGGAAATCGTCGGTCCAATGTAGCTCGGAGTGATTCAACATATTTTGGTGCAAAAGAGGACCATCGCTAGCGTAAACGTACCCATACGAATGTGTTGGAACAGTCTGTTTGGTTGTACAAGTTGCAGAATGAAAGTTGCACCACTTTGCAACTTTACACTACTTGCATCTGACAACTTTTCCCTCCACTAAAAAGTCATCACCATAGGAAAACGCCTCTGAGATAGCAAAAAATGAGATAATTTTTTGTAGATGGTCCCAACACGATCCCGTAGCCTCTGATGGAGAGTCTGTATGCCCCACGGTCTCCGAGAAATAGCCCTTCAAATATTGCTGCCTTTTAGCACTTTGGACTCTTAAGGGAAATCGTCGGCCCAATGTAGCTTGGAGTGATTTGGCATATTTGGGTGCAAAAGAGGACCATCCCTAGCGTAAATGTACCCATATGGATGTCTTGGAACAGTTCGTTTGGTCGTATGAGTTGCGGAATGAAAGTTGCACCACTTTGCATCTTTACACTGCTTGTATCTGACAACTTTTCCCTCCACTGAAAAGTCATCACCACAGGAAAATGCCTCTGATATAGCAAAAACCAAGAGATATTTTTGTAGATGGTCCCAACAAGATCCCGTAGCCTCCGACGGAAACTCTGTATGCCCCATGGTCTTCAAGAAATAGCCCTTCAAATATTGCTGTCTTTTAGCACTTTGGACACTTAAGGGAAATCATCGGTCCAATGTAGCTCGGAGTGATTCGGCGTATTTGGGTGCAAAAGAGGACCATACCTAGCGTAAACGTATTCATACAGATGTGTTGGAACAGTCCGTTTGGTCGTACGAGTTGCGGAATGAAATTTGCACCACTTTGCAACTTTACAATCGCTTACATCCGCAAACTTTTCCCTCCAAAGTCATCACCATAGGAAAACACCTTGAGGATAGAAAAACCGAGAGGTTTTTGTAGATGGTCCAAATAAGATCCCGTAGCTCGATGGAGAGTTTAGCGCCCCACGGTCTCCAAGAAATAGCCTCAACATTGCTGCCTTTTAGCACTTTGGACTCCTAGGGAAATCGTTGGTCCAATGTAGCTCAGAGTGATTCGACATATTTGGGTGCAAAAATGGACCATCCCTAGCGTAAATGTACCCATACGGATGTGTTGGAACAGTCCGTTTGGTCGTACGAGTTGCGGAATGAAAGTTGCACCACTTTTCAACTTTACACTGCTTGCATCTGACAACTTTTCCCTCCACTGAAAAATCATCACCACAGGAAAACGCCTTCGAGATAGCAAAAATCGAGAGAGGTTTTTGCAGATGGTCCCAACATGATCCCATAGCCTTTGACGGAGAATCTGTATGCCTCACGGTCTCTGAGAAATAACCCTTCAAAAATTGTTGCCTTTTAGCACTTTGGACTCTTAAGGGAAACTAGTGGGCAACAGAGTTAACTTCTTCACAAACTTGGTTTGAAGTAATTACATTATTTTTTGTGCATTTCAGAGACATTTTGACTAGAGGTCGGTCTATGAGCCGTATTCTATGATATTACAAAAAGGTATTGTGGACCTATATTAAGCTACCGCTCTTAATATCATACAAATTGAACCCTAGCATCAATAGACTCTGTATATCAAGCTACCACAATTTAGTTTGTGTTAGCAGCTTCGTCGATCTCTTCCAGCTGTTCCAACACATGACAGAGCTTGGAAAAGAGAGAAGGTAGTCCACTAGCAAAGAGGAGAGTAGAGTCTGCTTCAAGAGTAAAACATGGCACTTGCTAAGACTAAGCCCTCCCATCCATACAAAAGTGGCATACAATATAGCTAAGTCCACTCCAAGGAAATAATCAATGGCTTGGTATAAAGCAAAGTCCACTAGAAATACATAACGGAAAGTCCACCCTTGTTTCTTGGCACAAACACTCAGCAAAGCTCGCCCATGTTAAGAAAGGGATGTGTCAAACATGATTGAAGTCCGCCACATGGCTTGGCCATGAAACTTGACAAGGTCCATGCTTACCAAAGAATGACATGGCATAAAAGATGGAATCTTGCCAAATCCGCTTCAAGAGGATAATGAGTGTCCGCACTTAGAAGAATATGAACATGGAAAGTGAATGAGTGAAATCCGCTCAACATGTTAAGTCTAAAATGGCAAGAGAAAAGAGGAAGTTTGCCAGCCTTAAAGTGAAATTGAGCTCGCCCCTCATTTGTAAAGGGTGGAGATAGTGTATAGAATTGTTGTGATAGACTATTTTTGATAATAAAAGCTCTTATGCATGATTTGATTTGAACCACTTTTATTGTCAAATAGTGTGCATGGTTGCATAACTTCTTCCACCATAGATTGGAGATAGATTAGAATTAGATTACACTTGGAATAAAATTTTCTTTGAAAGTTTGTTAGATGAATGCAAGATTTGATAAGCATTGATTTATGGTGGAAATTTTGCTCATACTTTCTTGGAACAGATGATTTTCGTTCAATGCGTAAATTTAGCCTGAGCTTACTCTGTGGATTCTTAACTTCTGTCTGGATAAATATTGTTTGATTGGAAGGTAGTTATTCATGATATGAAAACCATAAGCACATTTCCTTGAAGATTGCAATGGCTTTGCGTAGTTGGCGCCCAACCTTAGAAGAAGAAAGGAAGAAGTGGAAAGAAGGGATTCTTCAAGAGGAATTGAGACAAAGGAAATGATGGTGCTCCCCCTTCCAAGAAGAAGTGAGACTTGTCCGTGATTCAATGCTTTCGGTGTGATAAGTTTGGTCACTTTTCCAAACATTGTTTAGATAGACCTAAGCATCAAGCCTCCGTTGCAGATGTAGATGATGTTTCTCCACAGAAGAATGAATATTTGTTTTTCTCAGCATTGTTAAGCAATGTACCCACTGACACCAACACTTGGCTGATAGACAGTGGTTTTCTCATAAAGAGGGAGTTGATTATGAAGAAACATTTGCTCTTGTTGCTTGTTACACTTCTATCAAAACTATCATTGCCCTTGCTGCATCAAGAGGATGGAAGATTCATCAAATGGACGTGAAGACAACTTTTCTCAATGGCATGGTTGAGGAAGAAGTTAACATCGAGCAAACTGATGGTTTTGAGGTTCATGGGAAGGAGTCACATGTGTGTAAGCTAAAGAAGGCCTTGTAAGGTCTTAAGCAGGCTCCTCGGGCATGGTACGAAAGGATTGATCTATACCTGTCTAGTTTGGGCTTCTTGAAGAATGATGCTAATTCAAATCTCTACTTCAAGGTAATCAATGGTGATGCATTAATATTGGTACTAATTCATACTTCTAGGCTGCATATATATATTATTTTTACATGTTTTCTCCATTGTTCGACCCCTACACTACAAGTAAATAGTTGCATAGTGTGTGGAATGAGGGGGTAGCAGGCCTGTAATTGAAATATTTTCATCTATGAGCATCTAGTTGTTACTTATGCAATGTGAAGTAATGCTTTGAGTTTGAAAGATGTGTAATGCAATGTAATCAATAATATGAATAAAATTTTAATTATTAGTTATGTAATGTGAAGTAATTGCATAATTGCTTAGGTTAACTTTGTAAAAACTATACTGTAATTGAATTTTTTTCATCTATCAGCATCTAGTTGTTACTTATGCAATGTGAAGTAATGCTTTGAGTTTGAAAGATGTGCAATGCAATGTAATCAGCAATATGAATAAACTACATAATATAACCATTCTCTTTATGCTATTGTACATCAAGATATTTAACCATTGCTCACTTGAATAAATTTTCAAAGAGTTTAATTATGCACATGAGAAGGCAATTAAATTTTGATTGTCAACTTCTATATATCAAATTATCCAATAATCAAGTGTATGTCCATATATAAAAATGGCATCAACGCCAACTCAAACAAAATTTTACAATATGTGGCATATGACATCTCAGTATCTATTCAATATTTACATGCCAAAATGTCTATCTCATCCTAAACTACTGGTGGATCATCAAAATGGAGCCTCTTTGAAGCACTCGTTGCCTCTGAAGGTAGCTGCATAAGAAAAAGTCAAACCACAATTAAGATTAGTTATACTATATAATTTAAAATTGAATAATTAACATCAAAATCAATATACATTAAATTATAATTGAACTCTAAAATTGTAATCTTGATTACCTGAAATATTCATCTCTTCAAAGGGTCAGGAGTCCTAGAATATGCCCCTCTCAAAGAACCGACCAAACCATCTTTTGTAATTTCAATCTATATAGGTGAACAAAAACATAAAAGTGATCCAAGTTAGCATACAATTGTCAATAATAGGAACATATATATACCAAACACAAAATAAAATGAACACATACTTCTTTAGGTTGATCTTTTTCTTTATCTCCTTTAGGTGTTTCAACACCTCCTCCTTGAGGTGCTTCAACACCTACTCTTTCAAGTATTCCAATATGTACTGCTTTAGGTGTTGTGGCACTTGTCAACAAGGACGTATAGCTCATAATTCCCTACACATAAAAATGCAAGTACATATGAAATTACCAATCTATGTCGATGTATGTATAATCAATATAAGATCTTAAAATTCTTAATTCAACCAAATTTGAGTTCAATTACCTTCCCCTTATCCAATGTTGCACTTCCATAATCTGGACAAGGCTGCACCTCGCTCGCACTAGGTATTTCCTACAAGAGGAAAATAAGATAAACATATAAGTTATTATATAATTTCATTAATGACAATTGAAATGACAAGAAAGTATATAATATAAATGTAAATGAGTGAGTGCAAAAATATATATTGTGTGAGTGTGGAGGCCAAATGAAATGGCCCTCAGTGTGCTATCCGTCACTTGCGTTAGCTCCTCCTCAGACATCAACTATTAAATAGACCATGTAAATAAATATTAATACATTATACTATCTCTTATTAATATTCATTTAAAAACAAATGCAAGTTATGAATTCACAACTTAAATTTTACCTCTCACTATTCCAATGTCCCCCTCTCTAGCAAGAGAGGACTCTGTACGGTGTACTCCACTCCCCTGTGTCTGATCTATAATGTCCACATCATGGAAGTCATAATCGGAAGTGTCTAAGGGATGCTCGACAGGATGTACAAGAGGACCCAAGCATATTTGGTGGCACATGGAGCAAGTATGTGGTACACAAATATGTGGACCTGACAAGGATGATGCAGCAACACTCGAGCCATCACCAACATCACCAGAATGTGGCTGAGCTACTACAAAAGCATGCAAAACCAAAAGACCACTCAAAGAGTGAATAGCGTGAATAGTCTGTGTGGCCACATCCTGCATAATATCTGGATGGTATACTGAAGGTGGCGGAGGAAGGGGAGGAGGGGGAACATATGGGTGGGGTATTACGCCAACTGCCCTTGGTCTATCCTGGGGCATACCTCCACCAATGCCCTGGAAGGGTTTAATGTCAAAGTAATTGACATGATTCCCTAACACAAACTCAACATATAATTTTTTTATAAAGTAAAATGGTATATCACAATTGTTGTTCGGTGGTTTCAAAAAAACCATCCACCAATGATCCCAAAAGTTTTCTACAATGTCTCTACGAGTGCACCATTTTATAGAAATTTTTGTTTTATTAACATTAACCGGCAAACCAGTGCGGGGGTTAACAAATAAAGAGGCTATTTGGGCTTTGGTTATTTTGATATCTTTCACATCATCATAGGACAATCCACATGCATAATATTCTCTCATGTCTTCTCGCCACGAATGAAAGGCATTATGTTGCGAGGAGAGGGTTTCTATGTTTTTAATTAGTTCTTTCATTGTGTTTGACATCTTAGATAATCGAGGGACTCTTGTATAAACTTCATAAATGCCCCTTAATTGTTGCAATTTTTCATAAATTAATTCTTCAATTGATGGCTATGGAGGTGGTGGAGCATTTGAAATTTGTGCATTTTCATTATTAGTAGCCATAATGCTTTATTAAAGTTAAAAACAAATTAATCTAATTAAAATTAGACAATATAAATGAAAATATTATAAAAATACCCTAGTTTTTAAAAGAAATCCAACTAAAACCCTAGTTTTTAACAAAAAATCTATAAAATTCTCTAATTTTTAATCCAAATACATAAAAAACACTATTTTTAAATCAAAATCCATTACAAACATTCAATTTTCATCAAAATCCATTACAAACATTCAATTTTCATGAAAATCCATACTAAACTCAATTTTTTCATAAAAAATCTATCAAAAACCCTATTTTGAAAAAAATCTATAAAAAATTAACTAAAATTACACAAATCTAATTGAAAATTGGATTAGAGCAAAGAAAAACCAAGAATCTAACCTTTTGAAGATGGATTTTCTCGAAATCGGATATCTGATTTGTGGAATGAAGTTTTCACTATGCGCCCATGGTTAAACAAATGTGAAATGACTTTTAATCAGGTCGAAATGAAATATATATGTGTGTCACAAATTGGATGTCCAATTTGGATTGGATATCCGATATGTAAATCTAGGTTTGGGCTTTGCTTCAGTAGTGTGTACTAACACCTAAGCCACATAAAGTCAACTCAGCATTTTTGCGTTTTTGAGTCGATGAAACACATAATTTTTTCTCCATTGCCACTTTTTGGCATACCATGATCCTGCACATACCCATATGGTAGACAGGGGATTTCTCTTGGAAATATTAGGCAAATTTGGTTTCAGCCCAAATTGGGTAAATTGGGTCAATAGTTGCATCTCCACTCCAAAGTTCTCGGTTCTAGGCAATGGCACTTCAAATGGCTTCTTCTCCTCATCTAGGGGAATTAGGCAAGGTGATCCATTATCCCCATACCTATTCATAATCATGGCGGAAGTGTTGGGGAGGGGGATCCAAAGATTAAGAGAGGAGGGTAAATGGAAAGGAATACATGTAGCAAATGGAATGGAACCTTCAACCCACTTACAATTCGTAGATGACATAGTACTAATGGGGAAGCAAGTAGGAGGGAAGCAAGATTGATCAAAAAGTTCCTAGATTCCTATTGCAAAGCATCAGGGTAAAACATCAACTGGGACAAATCATAGATTTTCTTCCAAAACACTCAACCAAGTCTTCAAAAGGGTATTGCAAGGATCCTAAATCTGAAAATTGCCTCCCTACCTGGACGTTATTTGGGGATTCCACTGTTCATAGGCATCAACAAACACTGTTACTAGGACAAACTAATTAGTAGATGCAAGAACACATTGAGAACTTGGAAAGGTAAATGACTCTCACCAGCAGGTAGACTCTTGCTAGTTAAATCAGTTTTGTCAGCAATTCCTGTCTATTCGTTGTCCTATGTCAAACTTCCCAAAGCTACTGAAGATGCACTCACACAATTTTTTAGGAGATTCTTTTGGAGTGGGGCAGGGGAGCAAAACAAATTCCCTCTACTGGCTTGGGATAAGATCTGTCTCCCCAAGAAAGCTGGTGGAGCTGGTTTACGCCAACTTCCACTTATGAATCAGGCCATGGGTGCCAAATTAGTATGGGGCATCCATACTAAAGGAAATTAGAAATGGGTTAGAGTTCTGACAAGGAAATATCTTGACTTAGAGGACCCAAATAGAATACTCACAGTAGTGAATCCTCCAAGAGGCTCTGCTATATGGAATTTCATTCTAGAATGTAGGGACATTATATCTGATCACGTCACCTAGGAAATCCAGGATGGCCTGAGTGCCTCCTTTTGGCATGACTCTTGGGGTGGGAAAGCTTCAATTTGTGACACATAGGGCCTGGAGGAAATAAAAGCGAAAACATCCAGACTATGGGGTAACAAGGTGGCCAATTATGGTATGAAAACCAATAACACTGGTAATATAAGATGGGTTTGGCATGACATTTAGAACATCAATGCCCCTCAAGCTTAGAAGGAAATATTGTCCAAAATCCTCAAAGATAGGTTCTTTGTCCCATCTAATGTTAAAGACCAGATTAGGTGTTGTGGATCGTCTGATGGAGCCTATAAAGTGAAGTTAGGATACAAAGCCAAGGATCTAGTGATAGCACGCCAGGATTGGCTGAGCAAACTATTTTGGGGAAACAACTATCTGCCTAAGGCAGGAGTCTTTGCATGGCTGGTAGTTCAAAAATAGATTCTCACAGAGGATAGATTGGCCAGATACAAGGTGCAGGGAGATGCTACCTTTGCAAAAACCACTTGGAATCAACAAACCACTTACTACTATCCTATCCATACACATCAAAATGTTGGAATTATATAAGAAATAAGCTTAACTTTCAGAGCCCTCTTCCGATGGATCTAGAAACCTGGTTCAAAATGTGGCCTCAAAAGAGTAGCAAAGAAATTTTCAACATCTTGAAAATATCCCCATCTTTAGTAATTTGGGAACTGTGGAAGGAAAGGAATCGAAGAATTTTTCGAGGCCGGGAATTGAATAAGGACAGATAATGGGACAAGATAGAAAGAGCAATAATAGAACTGGCTAATGAGGCTTCCAGGTGCATGAAAGCCAAACATAAAATCTTCACTAGCTGGGATGACTCTATGATCAAGCACTTCCTGGGTCTAAAACCGCCCTCCATATGCAGACACAACTCCCTTCAATCCAAAAAAGTAGCAAGAGAAACAACTACGTGGCAAGCTCCAGATCCTGGTTGGATCAAAATTAATTTTGATGGTGTTGCTCAAGGCAATCCTGGCTCGGGTGGGGTTGGTTGTATTGCACGAGACTCTAAGGGCAAGGTGCTAGTAGTGAAATCAATTCCCTTGGGCAGATACACAAACAATGAGGCAGAATTCAAAGCGGTAGCAATTGGTTTGCAGCTAGGAAGAGAACTAAAGTATAGTTAGGTCCATCTAGAAGGCGACTCCCTCATTACGATCAATGCCATATGTAAAGGCTCCACACCAAATTGGAAATTAAATCATTTGCTTCAACAGATAAAAGATTTGTCTGACGGCTTTACAACCTTCAAAGTTAGCCACATATATAGAGAAGGGAAATTTTAAGTAGATGAGATAGCAAAAGCCGCCTCAACTAAGGCCAACTAGGTAATAGATGCATGTCTGACAAGGCTAATTTTCTGGCATTGGATGTTACTTTGGTGGCCCTCAATCTTTGGATGGCGAGGTCACTCCTTCATCATCCTCGTCAGTGATTATGATGTAGCTGCTATCATTATAAAAAATGATAAATAATGAAAATGATACTTTCACATGGACAGAGGCTTTCACATTAATTCACACTCGGGTGTTGAGTACTCCTCATTTCCGATGTTGCATTAGACTCGGGTGATGGTGGCGCCAGGTACATTGGTGTTTATTTTCTGGTATGGAAGTTGTTTTAAAACCCCTAATAGCCTCTTCCACCTCAAACGATTGAAAAGCGTATCGAGTAGAATTTTCTGGAAGGTGTGTCGAAAAGAAAGCCATGGAAACGCCATTGTCCTTAGAAACAACCAAGCAAATGTAGGCCTTCTGAGGGGAAATCATGGATAAGTGGCTATAGGGCCTTCTCCACTCCTCCCATCCACTCATTCTGGTGGGCACTAAATGTGTGTTGGGTCCAGAATTCCTGAATTCATACCACAAAGCGTGTGCCAACATAGAGGTTTTGACAATGTTCATTGCAGTTCTATTTCACATGGGCGTTTCCAAAGCTCTAGGTAACCAATTGACCCAAATGACTTTTTTTCATACTTGGATGGGTGAGATTGACACAGCATTGGATAATGTGGACAAGGATAGGAACATTCCCATGCCACAAAATTATTATATGTTGCGCGTAAGGGGTCATGAGGTCATGAAATTTCCGCTGATTCACACCATAGACCCTGAAGGCTTTGAGAAACTTTGGGTAGAAAGGGATACAAGTATTTTTTTCCTACTTAGGGTGGAAAGTTCATAATAAATCTGCCAAGGGGTTGGGTCAGAAGTTATATTGAGGATGAGGAGTTGGAGGATGACTTCGACACAGACGATGTGCAGGACTGGGACCTAGGTGATGGTGAGGAGTGGCAGGAAAATGATCAACAAGACCTAGAGGAGAAAGTGAAAGCTCTGGCTCATAGGAAATGTGGTCTTGAATGTCCTACAATTGCTAGCTGCAAGGTGTATCAAAAGCACTGTGAAGCCATCGATGAAGCAGAAGGTCTCTGAGGTTTGGCACCAATTTAGAATGGGTTTTGAATTTAGGTGAAGTGCATTGAACTTTTCCCTAGGTTAGGAACTTTCGATTATGTGTCAGTCCTAGGTGTGGGGTCCTTTTCTATGGTTTTTTGGTTTCCTATTGGGCTACCTAGAATTTCTTTGGCAGCCATTTTTGGCATATCTATGTGCATTGCAAGTAGGAAATTCTAGTGGTCAATATTACAGAAAAAAGCCACTAGACTTTCAAATTATCGCCATTGTAAATTTTTTTGAAAATTAATACAGGGTACTGCCCGTAGTAGTGTTTACCGATAAAAAAAAAGTTATATATTAAAATATATTATATATTATACTATGTTTTTTATTATATAAGCAAGGAAGGGCATTGATCCCATCGTAACAAAAAGAGAAAAGACAACGAAAGACAGGAAAGGTTGGAAAATAGTACCAACCACACCCAAAAAACAATTAGACTAAATATTAATAAGCAACCATATGATGTGTGCAAACCAGTTTACCAATATTTGCATACATAAGAACATTATAGATATAATAAAAAGCATAGCATACCACATACTATCTCAAAACGTGGCATTCAAACTAGATAAAAGATCAACTATAGTCTAACAAGTTCTAAACCAAATGATAGCTAACATAAAATAACAGTTTGATACTAACATCTGGAGGAACCAAAGTTTTAAGAGTCATAAAACCATATTAAAAAGAAAAACAAGATGATAAAGCCATTATTTGGCATTAGCTCTGAACTCCCAATTTTCACCAATTTGGGGGATGAATTCCCTCCACTCTTGGCCAACTTCATTGGTTAGGTCCTTCATTCCCTCATGCTTCCCAACCTTATTTAACTACTTCATAATCTTAGATTGACCAAACACCAATCCAACCATAGCATTCCACATTAAACCATCAATGACCTTCATCAGAGTTATGATTGCTTTCTCTAGGTCCTCGATGTGAACCTGCAAAAAAGTGATTCTAATTTTTAAAAATTGAATGTTAGTGTCCTTAGGAAGAGTATCACCTGAGGCTATGTCCTCCATTTCACAAACCTCCTTCTTAGTAACCTCAAGGTCCTTTTCCCCACCATTTGCTTCCTCCTTTTCATCGTCCTCTAGTTTTTCATCCATTTTATAGTCATAGTCATCACCATACATTCTTTCACTTTCCTCCATTTGGGGTTAAACTTATTCCATTGTCAATTGTTCCTCTTCCTCTATTTCAATCTCCTTTTTACCTTTTTTGTCTAAATAAGTGACATTTGCCAATCTTGTCAATCTTCGACCACCACGTAACATGCCCACCTACCCTTCATCCATTTCCTCTTTTTGAGGGCCTTCAAGGTCTTCTGTTATGGTAATGACATTTCCTTGCTTCGAGATTTGTTGGTATTTTTTTCAAACACTTAACCTTGGGAGGTTCCAAAAGCAATGAGGAGTTTTCCTTTTTTTTTGGGGTCGCTTTGAGTAATTCCAGCTTGAGGGAATTCTTTATAGAGGGATGTTTAGACTTAGAGGTAGAGGATTTGGAGTTGGGGGTAGCCAAAGGGGAAGCATTCAAAGGGCTATCTCCTTGAGGTTTAATACAAGGAGCTAGGGGCCTAGGGTTAGACACATGGTTTAGAAGCACAACAATCGAGGTAAACCAGTGGTCTCATCATCATAATTGTGAGGATTATCCTATCAAGCAATCAATAGGTTGCCATGGGGGTTACTTACAAGAGAAAATTTGTAAAGAGCCAATGTTAAACCTTAGTGCAAGGGAGACGAGACCCAATTTTCAATGTTTTGTTGTAGTGAAGAAAGCAAGTAGAAGGACAAGTTTATCCTATCATTATGAAAAATATGATTCATGATAGGGAAATGGTAGGCATAAACATTCATGCACCTAGCTTCTAAGGTGAAGTGGCACATCACAAACATGCATATTAGGGGAAATGACGGAGGGAGGTCAAGCCTAGCGTACCCATTCTGGAACCTCATAAACACTTGTCTTTCATGTAGAAACTTCTCCATGAGCTTTTGCTAGTTGGCATCGCTTTTCTTCACCACCTTTCTCCCTTCATTAGCCAAACTAGTAGCCTCAATAATTAGTTGAGTTGTGACTTCAAATTTTACTACACCAATGGAAACATGGCCTTTTTTTCAAGAATTGGTGAACTTTGTAGTCAGAATTTCATTATACCCCCTCATAGCTTTAAAGAAATAAGCCATACCACCCCCTCTAAACATACGTTAGAAATCAAAATTTTGTTTAAGAACAACATAGTTAGGGGGTTCAATTCTCTTTCTCAGCCCTCCCATTTTTTAAATATGCAAACTTTTAGGTTTTTCTTTTGGTTAATTCATTTCTTTCATACCGCCCTAAAAAAAAACTCTACCAACAAATTATTTTTTATTACAAAGATGACAAACAAAGATAATGAAGCAAAGAAAGCCATTAGAATTACTTAATCAAATCTGCCAGATGAAATGAGCCAAAAACATGAGCCATAGGATAGAATTGGAATGATTAAACTTTACCATAATAAATGTTGCCAGATTAACAAGATCAAGTTGAACCTCTAAAATGAGGTGGGACGAGACATTAAACATATTAGAAATGACCAAGGCTTTGTTATTGAAAATAAACATGTGATATGGAGGGTATTTAGAAATGATGAACTCATTAAATTTTTGGTTGATGAAATCTTCAACATTTTCCATAATGTGAAACATCTCAATCTTGCAATTATTAAAATTTATGCCTATCCTATCACCAAGTCTAATAATCACCCAGTTAGGATCCCTTATTCAATACTTATAAGAATTTTTCATATTTTTGTTTTAAAATTTTATCTTTTATTGCCCTTGGCAACACACCATACTCCTAGTGAGTCTAAGTGTTACACTTAAGAGCCTTGTTAGCAACAATATCCATAGAGTGGTTCCATTCCCTATAAATATGTAGAACTCTAGAATGAGTGAAAAAATGCATGTGCAATTTGCATTTATCTATTATATCTCTTAATTCCCAAGGTACAACACTCTCCCCTTTCAAAATATCAATAATAAGCTTAGAATCTCCTTCTAAAATGAATTTTTGGAAACCTAAATCTTTCAATAGTTTAATGCCCCCCAAGTAGGCATTTCCTTCACCTTGTTATTAGAGCAAACACTAAGATTTTTACCAAATCCAACAATATAGTCCTCATTATGATTCTTGATTAGGCTTCCAACCCCTACAAGACTAGGGTTTCCCTCAAAGTAGCCATCAAAGTTGCATTTGACCCAGTCCCTCTCTAGGGGAATCTAAACAATAGTCTTCCTTGAAAGATAAGTAGGCCAATTGATATTAGTGAGACCCTTTTTGAGCCCCCATAATTGTTTGATTTTGATTTCCTTATAGGAAAGCATAACCTTAGAGTAGATGTATCCCCCCACTTCCACATTTTCCTAAATTTGAGTCTTAGTGAGAAACATAAGTCATGATTTTTTCTCTTAGTTTTGCTAAATATCCTATTGTTCCTCTCCTTCCAAATCCCCTAGGCTAAGAAGGGAGTGACTTAGTTCCAAAGATCCTAGATAACCTTGTGAGAGAAGGGATAGAAGGACCAAATGTCAATTTTCATAGATGGGAGGGGAACCCATTCAATGAGCAATAGGGGGAGGAAGAAGGACCAAATTTCTCTTGAGAATGAGCAGTGGAAGAATAGGTGCATAATAGCCACTTACTCCTCTTTACAAAGAATACATCTATAAAGAAATTGGAACCCCTTTCTTATCAGATTATCAAGAGTAAGGATTTTTCCATGAGAAACTACCCACCAAAACCAATTAACCTTAGAAGTCAGATTTTTATCCAAACCTTGTTCCATTGGAAGCCCTTGTTAACTAACAAAGCCTCTTCTAATTCCACATAGGCATTTCGAACAAAGAAACAACTTGAGGGGCTCTTGGTCTACAACCACTCATCCTTCCTATCTTTAGAGAATAAGGAAACCTCCCCTATTAAATGGTCAATCCCTTGCACAATAGGTGTCTAGTTTTGTTGTCTAGCACCCCTTAGATTAGCTCTCGTTAGCAGATTATTGAAATTGATCCAATTAGGTTCTAGACCATCACAATCAATATAACCAACAACCTTCTTGCCACAAGTTCTGATTAATCTTTTTTTTAAGGGGTTAAAGTGATTTACGAATGTGAGAGGAGGCCCACTATTCCAAGAATCTTTCTAGAAATTAGTTTCCATACCATTATGAATGCACTTCCAAACCCCCAATTTCAACACAATTCTAATTTTAAGAAGGTGTTTCTAAAAGATAGATCCACAAGGCAACTTAGAGGTAGTAAGACAACAACCTTGATCTCTATTTCTAAGATATATATTTTTTAAAAACTTTAACCAAATCTTTGGCTCCTTCCAATAAGTTCCACCCCAACTTGGCAACAAGAGCTTTATTAAAGTTTAATTCTCCTTATCCTCAGGCCTCTAGCATTTTTAGGAGCACAAACTTTCTCTCAGCCTACCAATGCCATTCTATGTCTTTATTCTATTTCAAACCATAATTTTTTTAAATCTATTCAATTCTTTTAGCTATAAAAGTAGGAATATTAAACATGGATAAGTAGTAAACCAAAATATTTTGAAGTGAAGCTTTTAACAATTGGAGCTTCCCAGCTTGGTTTAAGAGTTTTCCTTTCTACCTAGGAAACTTCTTTTGAATTCTTTCAATAATATGGTTCCAATAATTGCTATTCGGTTTTTAGAGATTAGGGGAAGGCCTAGATAGGCAACAGACATAACAACTTCTTGGCAACCCAATATGCGAACTACTTTGTCTTTCACAACCTGGTCAGAGTTAAAGAAACATAGCTTACTCTTATTGTAATGTATATGCTGACCTGAAGCACGAGTATAGTCATTCAAGATGGATTTCTAATGACCAACTTCCCCAATCAAAGCTTCACCAAAAGTGATAGTATTATCAACAAATTGTTGATGAAAGGTAGGCGTGAGGGTTGATGCAACCTTACACCTTTCAACACCTTAGATTCCAGAAGTTTTTGAATGTTTCCCCTTTCCTTAGACCATGACCATAGGAGAAAAAACCTTGAGGAACTCCATTTACCAAGATCGAACACTTCAGAGAAGTAACTTAAGTAATGATAAATTTTAGAAACTTGCCATTAATCCCAAATTTCCTGAAAACAACAAACAAGAACGATCAAGAGACTTTGTCATAGGCTTTAAAAATATCAAGTTTTAAAGCCATCCCCACATTTTTACTAAGGTCCATGGAGCAAAGAATTTCATGGGTAGTAATAGCAACATCCAAAAGATGTTTTCCTTGAACAAACCCTTTTTGATATTTAGCTATCATTTTGTTTAGAACAACTTTTAATTTAAACATAATAACTCTAGAAAAAAAAATTATACACAATATTACAAAGGTTAATAGGTCTAAAATCATGCATAGAGGAAATGTCTTCCAATTTAGGAATGGGGGCAATAAAAATAACATTAAGTTGATTGAGAAGCCTATAGGATCTGAAGAAGTCTCTAGCAACATTTAAGAGATCTTTATGCACAATATCCCAATAGAGCTAGAGAAGGCCATGAGAAACCCATCAAACTCAGGGGCTTTGTATGCTCCAAAAGAGAAAACAACAAACTTCACCTCCTGAAGAGAAATAGGTTTTGACATCTCTTGAAGGTTTGGATTAGAAATCACATTAGGAATAACTTGAAGGATTTCATCAAAATCTTGATGAGCAACCACAAGTTCCTTTTGGGTAAAAACAAGAAGTTGGGTACATGAAGAGAGGAAGTTTCGACCAAAAAAAAATTCTTGTAGAAAACGTGTATGCATTATGGTTCAGGTACTCGAGCCTAAAAAAATGTGTATGCACTATAAAAATGCATATACGTTATAACGCATGCACATTATATAACACGTACAAGTCATTTATTTTAAAAAATAAATATCTTTTAGAAACGCATATGCGTTTTAAAATGCGTATGTGTTTTGTAATGCAAAATACGTACGTGTTTTACATGTTTCTAAAAAGTATTTTTTTTCAAATAATCAAGAAAATAAATAACACATGCGTTTTGTAACGCGTACGCGTTTTTAAAAAACATGTACATGTTATTTAAAAATTGAATTCCCAACCCACATGCAGCCTTGGTTTTAGGCTTGAGAAAAACTTGACAATCCAAGCTTTAGCCTTTGACTTGCAACTAAAAAACTAAGGTAGATTGAAGAAGAATGCCCAACTTTGGCAATATGGATGATGGAATTTTTTTTTTTGAATCAATCTATAAAATTAAAACCCATTATAGAATACAATGTCTACTTTCCAATTATATAATTTTTATTAAGATTTGATTTATGTTTGCTATTTTTTAATTAACTTTTGAGCAAACTAGTCATTAAATTTGAAATATCATATTTTTTTGTTTTTTAATAACTTTTTTGGTTAAGTTTCTTGTAAAAAAATCATATGGCATCAAACTTCGGACAATTCTCTACACAATGAAAAAAAAAATTCAAAAAATGTTTAGTTTAGGTCCATCCATAAGTATCCCGCACACGCTTGATTTTAAAACAACAATTATACAATTAATGTTCAATAAAAAAAAAATTATTCAAATAAAAATTACAAAAAATTCCACATCAATCTTCATGTTGTTAGCTCTCTTTTCCCAAAAGGAATCAGTAAAATACTTTTATTTGGGTCAAAAAGTGGTTCATACACGTGTTTGGTATGGTAAAAAAAAATGACTTTTAAAAAGTGGTTTTTATAGATCCCTATCAAAATTTAATTTCTATAATCTAGGTATTTGAATAATTTACATATTTGGAAACTAGATTCAAAATGATAAATTTCATATTATTGACTTTTTAAAGAATTTATTGTGTAAAACAACAAAAAACACTTCCACTTTTTGAGCTTTTTGTGTACCCAACTTCTTGCATTAACCCTTTTGGAAGGAGGAGAAGAAGGCCACAACTTCAACAACAATTATAATTTACATATTTGGAAAATAGATTCAAAATGCTAAATTTCATATTATTGACTTTTTTTAGGATTTATTTTGTAAATGTCTCAAATTTTCAATTCAAGTGTGAAAAATTCTAAAAAACAACAAAAACACTTCTACTTTTTGAGCTTTTTGTGTACCCAGCTTCTTGCATTAGCCCTTTTGGAAGGATGAGAAGAATGCCACAACTTCAACAACAATTTATTTTCCATTAATCACCATACTGCCATTTTCTTTCTTAAGTTGTCTTATCTTGTTCCTACTTCTATGTTTCATAGTAGATTGATGAAAGAACTTAGTGTTACAATCCCCTTCCATAAGCCATTGAACACGAGATTTTTGTTTCTATAAGATCTCTTGTTTGTTAACCTTAAACCATTGAGCTCTCAGGTCACATTCATGGTTGCAAATAACTTCATCCACCACCCCCGACTCCATCATATCCCGCACCTCCTTAATGTTGTTTGCCAAGGAGTTTTTGGTGTCAAAAATATTACCAAAGATGAAATTGTTCCAACTTTTCACCCTTTCTTTTATTCTACTCAATTTATTAGCAAGATAAAACATAAGGGTGTCAGTCGAGGGTTCATTCCACCATTTGTCAATTAAGGCACCAAAATCAAGGTGGAGGGTCCACATAGTTTCAAATCTAAAGGGAAATGGACCTTTAGAAGCATCAACATTTCTCTTTAGCAAGAACATTATAATCAGAAACTAGTTCTTGGTAGAGAAGATAAGGAGAGCTGTTGTAAAATGTCTAATTAGAGGAGACCAAAAAATGATCCAATTTTGAATTGAATCAACTGACTACCTAATTTCCTATTAGGCTAGGTAAACTGGTTGCCATGTAGGGAATATCAAAAATCCCAATAGAGCTAATGAAACCAAATAAATCCATCATACTATCAGAAAAGTCATCCAAACCCCCCAACCTTTTTGATGGTAGAAGCAGAGAGTTGAAATCTTCTCCAAGAATCTAGAAATCCTCCTTTCTTCCCCTTATTCTATCATCCAATAATTCCCAAAGTAGCAGTCTATCTTAACAGGAATTAGGACAATAAACATTTATCAAGTTCCATTTTTCAAAAATGATAAGATCTTCAAAGGAGACCATAAGATAATTTTTACCAAAAAATCCCTAAGAACCTTTAAATGTAGAAGGGTTCCACAAAGTTGCAATACCTTCGAAAGCACCTTCAACATGACTCAAAACATAATACCACTAGGCCAGATATTCATAACAATCTTGTCAAAAGTTTCTTTCTTCATTTTGGTTTTTTTATATTATACTATGTTATACTATACTATATAATATGATATAATATTTATGTTATGTTATAATATATAATATATTTATCTAATATGATAATATATAATATAACATATTTATTATAATATAATAAATAATACATTATAGATTAATATATAATATATAATATATTTATATAATATAAATTAATATTATATATAATATATAATATAACTTAACATGCTTATATAAAATTTATTTATCAAGAAAGAAAATTTATTTTAATTCATTAAAAAATTCAAAGTTAGAGACTTCCATTCCCTCTAATATTTTTTAAAACATAATCGTGTGAGTGAAATCTTTCATCATAAAACGTGTATCATAAAAAATAATTATTAATGATAGCACATGCGTTAAGTAAATGTCTGACAAAACTGTTATTTTTGATAAACATCTATTTCAGACAGACACATGCATTTCAGACATAGATGTTCCATCCATCTTGATGGTTGGATAGTCATTTCCATCATTATCATTATCATCAACTAATAGAGCAACACCATTTGTAATTCAATAAGATTATTTTAGTTAGTTTCAAGAAAAAAAATACAATAGTTATTAAAAATATAAATATAATATTTAAATGTTAAATGACTCTTACTAACAAATTGATCTCGCTCATTTGTATGTGTTAAGGAGGAGATCATATGGATAACAATATGTATCATGTATTTTGGACCTTTCTATTATAGTAATGTAATATATTTATTTTTAAAATCTAGTTAAAAATCCAAATAACTACAAATATCTTTTATTCTATAAAGTGGCTTTACTCTATGAAGAAGTGTATGGATAAACATATTCATTCTCCCTATAAATTTCTTAGCACAATCACTTAGATAATGACTCTTGATGTGGAAGTGGTATGACTCTATGGAAACATTGGTTTTTTGATTTGCATAAGAGAAATTTCAAAAGTTTTTTGCCCACATTTTTATACAAAAAAACATAATAATACCTTAGTAAACATAAAAAATAATTTAAACATTATAAATGCGTACAAACCAAAATGAATAATTTGACATAACTTACCAATACAGCTCTCATCATGACACCAAATTTTTTGGAAGTAATCAATAAAATTCTTCTCTTCTTTGAATTCCTCCATGAATTCTTTTATTAGGTGAATAGTGATGTTTGCATTGTCACTCATTGCATATATTATCTCGCCCAATCTATCAAACATGTTTATACCAACATTCTTATTACTAATATACTTAGATTGTAAAATAGATAATATCAATCTATGGAGTTCAAACATATAATTTTTCACATATTTTAATTATTAATTTATCTGTACACAATTTTTAACTATGTTATTTGTATATGCCAAATACATAAAAATACTTGGCATTGGAAAGATAATCTACAATCTACATTATAAATATTGATAAATAGTATTGTAACAAAATAAAATGTTAAATTCAAACTAGTTTAAGCTATAAATTATGAAAAACATATTTTTATAAACTAAATATTAATCAATTATAGTAAATTGATTGAAGTTTAAATATAAAAATTAAGGCTAATAAAAACCCGATGACTTTAATCTCTATACTAACATCATATGTTATAAATGTATTGACATTCCAATCTTTTCAACATTGTTTAACTTGTTTATAAACTTTTGTTAGCCATTCATTTAGATCTTCAACTTTATTTTTTGAGGATATGACCCATGCAATAGGTACACTAACCTCTTGTTCATAAAAAAAACAAGTTATATAATTGATACTGCACCCAAATAAAACATTGATAAATTATTGTTTTTAAATAATTAAATCAACGATAAAATGAAATCCATAAATTTATAGTAAACATTATTTTATTTACACCATATTTATTTGTTGAAAAATATTGATTCTATTGCAATAATTTAGAGAACCATTGAGAATTTTTAAAGTTGATTCCTCAATTTATTGTAACCTTAAAAAATTTAAATGGTTTTGTAAATTATTGCAATAGACTCAACATTTTCAACAAATAAATATGGTGTAAGTAAAACAACATTTACTATAAATTTGTGGATTTTATTTTATCATTGATTTAGTTATTTAAAAAAAATAATTTATCAATATTTTATTCATATGCAGTATTGAAATTATATAATTTGTTTGTTTTAATGAATAAGAGGTTGGTGTACCTATTGCATGGACCATATTTTTAAGAAATAAAATTGAGGATCTAAATGAAGGAAATAATGTTGAGAAGATTGGAATGTCAATGCATTCATGACAAGTGATGTTAGTGTGAAGATTGAAGCCATTAAGTTTTTATTAGCTTTAGTTTTTATATTTAAACTTCAATCAACTCATTATATTTGATTAATATTTAGTTTATAAAAATATGTATTTAATAATTTATAACTTAAACTAGTTTGAATTTAACGTTTGATTTTGCTATAATTATATAATTTGTAATTTATCCTTTCAATGTTGAGTACTTTTCTGTATTTGACATGTGGGTAGAGCATGGTTAAAAAACATGTACAAGTAAGTCAATATTTAATTAAAATATGTGAAAAATGATGTGTTTGAATTCCATAGATTGATATTATATTTTATAATCTTGATATGTGAATAATAAGGATGTTGATACAAACATGTTTAATAGATTGAGTGATATAATGTAATGTAATTTTTTTGGATTCAACTGTGTAAATTTTTGTATCGACGTTTTAGATCACACACATTGATCCATCATTAGGAAGAAGAAGAAAATTTACACAGTTGAATCCAAAAGATTTACATTATAACTTCATGGACTGTGGAAAACTCATACCGGCTAATATAATGTATGTAGTGAGTGACAATGCATACATCATTATTCAATAAAAAATATTCATTGAGAAATTCAAAAAAAAGAGAAATTTATTGATTATTTCAAATAAACTTGGTGTTATGATGAGATTCGTACTAGTAAGTTTGTTAGATTATTCATTTTAGTTTATATGTATTTACATCATTTAAATTATTTTTATGCTTATTAAAGTATTATTATTTTTTTGTATAAAAATGTGGGTAAATTTTTTTTAAAACTTCTCTTATGCAAATCAAGAAACCAATACTTCCATAAAGTCATATCACTTCTACATCAAGAGTCATTATCCAAGTGACCATGCTAAAAATTTACAAGAATGGATTGACTTATCCATACACTTTTTCATAGAAGAGTAATTTTAGAAAAATAAAAGATATTTGTAGTTATTTATATTTTTAATTAACTTAAAAAAAAAGATATTACATTACTGTATTAGAGAATTCCAAAAAAATATTTGATAAAGATTGTTATCCATCCATAACAGGGTATCCCACAAAGCTGGTTTACAATTTCTGAAAGATTGTGATTTTTGCTAAAATCACACATTTTTAGAAAATATAATGATTTAAGCCTTAAAAAGTTCCATTTAAAATATTCCAATTGAATAGGGTTTGATCAGACTACTTTAGATCAAACCCCTTGGATAAAACCTTGCCAGTTTTAAACCACACCTATAACAGAGTCTTCTTTACACATCAAAATGCTGATGAAAAACCATTTTTGATTTACCTTTTGGAGGATCAAATGAATTCATTTAAAATTGATTTTTTGTAAGTATGTGGTCCTTATTATAAACTTTACAAAAAGTATAATTTTAAATAAATTTAATTTTATTATTATATTTATTTTTTATTTGTTGTGAATGTAGGTTTTTCACTGAAAATCAATCTCTTTGTTCTGCACATGTGGAAAAATACAAGATTATAAAAGAAAATGAAAAATATGAGTGCACTAGATATTAAAGTCCTTGATCCAAAAAAAAATTTGAATTTATATATATATATATAAATTTATGTGATATACGGTCTGCCTATGTCTGAATTGTAATTGGTTTTACTTCAAAACTTGATTAAGTAAAAAAATATTCAATAAAACACTATGAAACCAATTGGAAACACTAGATATCGTAGTTACAAATATAAATTCAAGAAAATTAGAATTTTATCCTTCATGAAAAAAAAGTGTGTTATATGATGAGCGTCATTCCTTAAAAATGGCATTTATTGAAAAAAGTTAGTTTTCAAATGAGATGGAAAAAAAAAGTGCAATCTGGTTCCAATTTTTTTGAAAAAAAAATATTTAGAATCTACATGCAAAATGTCACAAATCACTAGTTTGCATCATTTTCAAATTCCTCATGGTTTAACTACTATAGATGCCAAAAAGTGAAGATTTAGTTAGAAAAAATCAGTTTAGTGTCCAATTTGACAAAAAATTGTAAACCAGTATTTTGGGATCACCCAACACATATAAAATAAGAAGTTAATTTGTTTCAATGAAATGGTATCTTGTTAGGAAATTTGGATTAGATTTACATGTATGTGATTGTTAAAAGGAAAAAGAGGGAAACACATGCAAACATGTGTTGAAGATTTTAGATCTCTTAAAAAAAAACAAAATAAATAACCAAGATCAAGTTGCTAGTAAGAGTCATTTAACATTTAAGTATTATATTTATATTTTTAACGATTATTATATTTTTTTGAAATTAATTAAAATAATATTATTGAATTATACATAGTGTTACTCCATTTGTTGATGATGATAATATCAGAGGAAGTTTTTGTCAGGAGAATAATGCCACTAGTAATGTTGATATGATGTTTATCATAAAATATTTATTAATTTTTATGATTTTTAAAATTTAATTAATGTTTTATTTGGAATATAGATTATTTTATTCCACAAAAAATTAAGATGCAATTAGGATTGTTATTGGCGAAGACAAAAAAAATGGTAAATTTCAATATCACTATTTTATTAATGAAATATGAAATCTTGTTTTATGTTTTTAAAACTTAATCTTTATTATTTTTGTTACAAATGGTTGTAAATAATCTGATGCTTCTAATGATAAATTCCAAGATTTTTTGATTATTTGAATTCACTACTCCAAGATTTATCAACTAGAGTAGAAAAAAACATATTTTTAATCAATATGTTGAGAGATTTAGAAAACATCTCCAAACATATATTACTTTCAAACTTACACCAATTCCTAGCTTGGAGGATATTCCTATGAGACAAATATCACCATGGTTTAATCTAATTTTTTTTCCAAATGCTAGTTTATTCATTAAAGAGGCAATGCCATCAATCGAGGCTTGAATGAAAAACTTAAGGAGCATCAAGAATTTTAGTTTCCCTCCATAGGTGGTAAGAAGCAAAAGAAAAAAAGGGGTCTCTGATTGTTCTAGCATAGAAATACAAGAAGAGAGGGTTATTATCAGAAAACAACATAGTGAGTACATTTATTAAAATATATTTTAATATTTTATATAGAAATAATCATTGTTCTTACATCACATATTAAAATAGGTCATTGTAGGTTTGGATGATCAAGACAATAATAGAAGACATTGATTACCCTTCTCTATTGATTTATACCATACAACAACTAATAAAATGCAAATTATTGATGGTATTTTTCTAACTATTAAATGTATTCATTTGTTAAATGAAATATTTTTCCAAATCCTATTTCTAACCAATTTTCTATAATTAATCAAATAAATAGTAGATATAATTTGTGAATATCAACCATCAATGTTTAATGTTATACTTGGTCAAACATTTCAAAAAACTATTCCAAATTATTTAAAATTTTAATATTATTTTGATTAAGTATATATTGAACTATTAGACTTAATGTTTTTTATTATATTAGCAGGGAAGGGCCCTCATCCCGTGGTACAAAGTAGCCAATACTGCAAATAGAAAAAAGTTTGGGGAAATAGCACCACCTAGACCTGACAAAATAATTAAGTCATCATAAGAGGCATGCAGGCCAGATAGCAAGAATAACATCCATTAGATTAGTGTAAGTATAATAAAAAACAAGATCATACCACATTAATCCAAAATGTGGTAGAAAAACCAAAACAGAAAGTAGCGATAAACTAGCAGGTTAAACTATAACATAGCCATAAAAAAATATCAGGACTCTGGGATGATCAACCAAAGAACAAAGAGTTTAAGAGTAGACAAGATTAAAACAAAAAGGAGACCAAAACAAAAAAAAGGAGCCATTACTTGGCTTTAACAATAAGTTCTTAGTTTTCACCAATTTCAGAAACAAATTGCCTCTAATTCAGACTATCTTTGTGTGCCATGTCCTTTTCTTCATCTGATCTTCTTCAACTTCCTCTTTAACTTAGTTTGACCAATAACTGCTTCCACCATGGCACATCACATCAGATCATCAGTCACCTTCATCAGGGTCATGATCACATTCTCCATGTCTTCCATCTGAACCTACAAGAAGGTTATCTTGCTTTTCAAGAAAAGGACATTAGTATCTTCAAGAATAGAAACATCTTGGATATTTGCCTCCGCTTTAGTGAACTCCTTCTCCATATCCCGAATATCATCATCCCTCTCAATTTCTTCGTCCTCGTTGTTATCAGTGTTTTCCTCACCATATTCTTCTCCCATCTCATGTAACGCCTCGCTAAAGGACCTGGTGGGTAACACAAAAGATAAACAAGATCATGCCAATAATTTTTTTTTGAAACTAAAGTGACATTAACTAACGCAACTCAACAAATTAATATAAATGACATCATTACATTAACATCATATCATAATCACATTATGACCTAAAAGTAACATTAATCATAACCCATTTACACACCTATCCACCATGGTCCCCTAATGTCATTACTATGATACACCTACACTAACTAAGCCTATAAAAATACATTTGATACACTAAAACACATACGGTCAATAATTTGAATGTAAATTAAATCTCATACAACAAAATACATATCATTTAACACTATGCTCATATGAACGTATCCTAAATCAACACCATGAAAGAGGTACATAAAGACATATTGCATCTACTACTAAATTAAGTTTATATGTATCATAAATACAACATTCTTATGCTAACATTTTCATTACATAATAAACAATAATAAATATATCTTCAAGACTACTACGATCTATTTACATTTTTATTACAAGAATGCTACAACATACAAGATGTATTCATCTAAAGGGAATATATATAATACATATTGAATACAATTTTCATAGAAATATCACTTGCACATAAATTTAACCATAGAATGAAGTGAAAAGAAAAACTCTCCATGTTGCGCATGATTTGTACCAACTAAACCCCAATGAATGGTTCAAAAATACCACCCTACCATGTGGAACCCTGAGGCCCACTCCCTTCGTGCTAGGAGATAACACTAGGCCCCACATACAAACAAACAAAGAAACAACAAGTGATTGACACTAGCCATCAAATGGAAACTACCAAAATAAGAATCAACCAAAAATTACAAACTTCCACAAAGGCTTTTAGGTACTTTTAAAGACCCAATCACATAACACAATAGATAGAAAACTCAAAAGCTTATCATTATACCATGACACCACAATGGAGCACATTACATCATTTTCACAATCTTATAACATGATAACTAATTTTAACTTAATAGTTCATAACCAAGACCAATAATGCACAACCTTGGTACAATTGATCTTTACACATACAAAAGCTTCAACACAAGATCTCACAAACATGAAGGTATTTCCAACATGAAAATAGTAAACACATTCAACAAAAAAAAGTACAATACAATAAAAATCAAAGAATAAAGTTATACCCTTTAATACAACTTTTAGAACTGAACTAATTTCCACTTGACAATAGTCAAATCTGCCAACCATAAAACAACCATAAAATAATTATATCAACTCAAAATAAAAATTTGTAAAATACCCATTTCAGATTTAGTCATCGACTACTCAGTAAAGTGGACGAAATTGACTAAAAATGAATCACAAATTCATAAAATGCAAAACAACAGACAACTCCCATAAAACCCTTATTTCGGTATACCCGATTACAACCAAATGATAAAATAAGAGACCCAACAACCAGATATTTTCCCAAAATATAAAATATTAAAATTTTAATTAATTTAACCACTTTGAAATTCTTATAAATCTAAAATCTTAGTCTTCCATTGACTGGTTACAATTACAGAGAGAAACAAGAGTTTTTTTTTTGCAGTCATGGAGGAGCAACTTGATAACAGCTCCATGTTTCAACCATATCTCACAAAATACGATCTGGATTTTTGATATTTTTGGACAGAATTTAAACGACAACGAGATGGAAAAACCTATTAAAAATCTCACCAACGTAGTTCGTAAAAACATAATTATGGGCGACGCAATCAGACCATTTTATTGGTAGAAAACTGAGACAATAAACAAGTATTGATTTTTTATTCTAGAATAAATAAATGTTTTATTCACACACAAAAATAAAACTATATAATATTTATTTTCAAAAATGAAAGAGATAAATTAATCAAATTATTCATACACACCAAAAATAAAATTAAACAAAAGATATCAAAATCCAACATGAATCCAACACTTGACAATGATAGGAATTTGATGCCGAGCTCCGAAAACTTTAACTTTCAAAATCCCCAAATTGTAACAATTTTCTCACGCTTCTTCCTCTTTGCAAGCATGACAAAAACTCTCAGAAAATGAAGAATCCCCCAGCAAAATCTATTTCCCTTAAATCTAAATTGCGTTCCAAATTTTCATTCAAAACGACTCCAAATTTCTCAAAAAACCCCTGAAAAATTTCCTAGAACTATGTAATATCTCTCCTTTTCAAATCCTCTAAAATTTCATGCCCAAAAAAGAGTGAAACTCACTTTCCCTATTTTTTTCATAAATAAAATTAATTAAATTCTAAAAAAGAAAGAAAAACAAAAATGAAAGCAACTTTCTTTCTTTTTCCCCAAAAAGACTCTTTCAAAATAAAACAAGGAAATAAAATCCTCTCATAAAATAAATTACTAAAATATTAAATTAAAACACATATCCTCAACCCATTAATAAAATAATTAAATAAATTAAATAATTAAATTAACTCACATAATTAACTTATTTGTTTAGGGTTTCTCATTAAATAAATTCAAAATATTACAAAGAGATAAAGAAAACCTCCATAAAATAATCACTCTACCAAAATAGTAAATCAAAATATAAATATAACATATACTTACATATTAATATTTAAATATTTACTAATAAACATTAATATTTAATAAATAACATTGGAATATGTTAATATTTATAACTTTATTTTCATAAAACGTAATATACATATAATCATAATAATATTACCAATTAAACAATAACTAACATATTGATCCAATATATATCTTCACCCGAATAATCTACAAACCAGAGTAAGACATAAACTACGAAATGACTCCACATGGAAGAAACATTCACATCAAAACATAAATAATATTAATCACAATTATAACAACCCAACTAACCATAGGGTTTAACACCAACAGGTTGAGATCTAAAACCAAGAGTAGACAACAAAATCAAACAACCACATATCCCGTAAGAAATATTCACATAAGTGTAACACTCCAAACAAAGGGTAAAGGAGGTTAGATATTGTCTCATGACAACCTGAAAAGGGTGGTCACACACTAAATCAATTGTCCCTAATTGGGGACCATGACCAAGGTTAGGTTATAACTTGGGCTTAGATGTTATCTCCTCAACCACCATTGAGATTAAAGACACGCTCAGACCTCCTAATTCAAGTGGAGACATAGCCTAGTACCTATTCACTCAAACATACAAATTAGAGCACATGTGCATAATAGCCGAAGCACTAGGAAAGAAACTCTAGCAATCGTATCTCATGTTCGTATGTATTTCATACGCCTAATGGTACGATGCCGCCCTTTCCAGTTATCCTAACAAATATACTACTGCATCACTTAACTATTCAAGTAAATCTCTGCATAATAATAATAACATGACAATATACATCGTACTCACCAAAGCACTAACAGAAGCTCATGTCTCATATTGCAACCACAAAGTTTGAACACAAGTCAGTACATCTTTATGACAATAAATATAATCATAATCAAAATCATAATAACATGCTAACACAATAATAATATTTTAGAATCAAGTGAAAACCCCAAAGGTAATCAAAACACTCTCATCACATCAATATGTCCATAAATTCATAATATACAACATCAATTGCTTAACATTATTAACACATACCTTTAAATGTCCCTATTATTTTACCTTCGTCTCCAAGTTTCAAAGCCAAACTTCCTACACATCCATAGTGAGAATGGAGGGGCACTACAGACTGCTAAAAGGGAGGCTGAAAGAAAGATCCTAAAGAAGAAGTATAACATTCTAATTGAAGAATATAGTAAAATGCAATAGAGGAATGTTGAGTTGCAAAATGAAGTAGAAAGGTTCAAGTATAGACATACTGGGGAAACATCCAATGCTCCAGGAACCAGCACATCACTTCCCACAGCAGGATCAATGCCTTCTGCTTCTCCAAATGTTTCTACACCAGGGTCTCCCATTCAAAATCCTGCTCTTACCCCTCCTCTTTTACAAGTTGATGAAGAAACAAAGTGCTCTATTGATCCAACAAAGAGACAACTCATGCAGAAAATTGATCAATTACAGACATCACTAAGGGTAAAAAATGAGGGTTTTCTTTCAAAAGAAAAATAAATTGTTACTATTATTTTGGAGCATTTAAATGAAAAGGTGGATAATAAACTACCTTCTATACATTCTTTGTATTCTTTTCTATTTGAAGCAATAAAGAATATTGATAGAGATCAGGGGATAGTGATTCCAATAATTCAAAATTGGATCCCTAGGGAAAATAATCTAGATGTTATGAATAAAGCCTCAAGGTTTGATGTAAATAATAGGCCCCAATCATTGAAGCCTACTTATATATTAGTTAAATCATTGCAAGGTTTTCAGACCTTGCCAGATGTCTAAGTAGGAAAATTAGGGAATTGGTAAAGAACTTCAATGATTGGGGTAACACACTGTTACCTAATATAACTGATGAGTAGGGGGAAATCAAAACACTCCAACAATGGCAGGATCAAGCAAGTAAAGTCATCAATAATCAAATTAAAATAATTTGTGATGACTTAGATTACGATTTGTTGGTAAATTGTATGGATAAGATTATTGGTACCGGCTCATTTTTGGAATCTTTTGAAAGAGATGCTAATCAGGTAGCGGTAAAGTATTTTCCTTATAGTACATAGATAAAAGAGGTGATTAATTTTGACTAGCCAACTAACGAAGAATACCAGAGGTGGGTGGCTAAGTATTTGAATGATGATGAGTAAAAAGATTGGGCTACCGGCAGATGGCATATCAGATGTTGCGGTTACAACATTTCCAGTTTTGTATGGATGACTTTCTTGGCATGGATTTCATGTGGTTTTTTGTTATTGCATCAACCTTCCTCTACTGACATGATGAACGAGAATATGCTCTAGGATGATTGCTATTATAACAATTTTTGAACAAGAATATTTTTCAAGGTGGTGGTTGTTGTAACAAATTTTGGAATATCACCAAGTGCTCCAATTGACTGGTGACAGGTGTATTTTTTGGCCCAGTGCTTGTTTTCTCCTTCATTTTTTATAAGAAGGATTTCAAGGCCAAAAGTACAGGTTAGTAAGTTAGATAATTTTTGTCGAGTCTAGGTGAAGTTGAGTGAATTGTAAAGTCTGATGGTTTTAAGAGAAATGCAATTTAGGTTTTGAGTCATTATGTAAGGTTTTGAGTTCATAGAGATTTAATATTATATAGCGATTACTAGCCTTTGAGTTGAAGGCCGAAAATTTGAGCTCATGTCTCTCCATTGTACATGCATATCTGAACTTTCAATGAAATAACTAAGGGTTGTTTTATCCATCTCACTGTTGTGGTGTGTATGATTCTATTTTAACTTTAATTCAAGGAATTAATCAAAATGCTTGAATGGGATTATAGGCGGATATGTGTTGTATAAGGATTTGATAAATAGTCATGGGTTAGAATGCATACTGATGAAATTGTAATGCAATATTGTCAGGGATCTTATATGTGATTTATTAAGTCTGTTATAAACCTTTAGATGCTTATGAATTTGACTCCTACAATAGATATATGGCACTGATATAAGTTGTAATTATTCGTGTAGTTCAGTATTTGTTTGTCTTTTCTTAGAGCTTGCTACAAATTGCAAATCATTGACTATCTTATACAATCGATTGTGTTTAGTTATCTCATGCTCCAGATAGTTGATATTGTCTATGAACAACCAATTCTAGTTGATATTATCTTATTGTGTTGAGCTATTAAGTGAGATCATTTGCTATTGTTAATGTTGTTTATAATAATGGTGCAGAGGTTGTAAACACATTAAGGGATCACCCTCCCAGGTCTTGCAGAGCCTGAAGTGTACAAGGCTTTTAAAGTCATCGTCAGTTGGTCTAGGTCCTTCGAGCTGCCTTCGATTGGAATTGGCAATTCCATAGGTATATTAGAAGACAAACCTGGTTACATTGTAAAAAGAACCAACATACACGTCAACCACTGAACAACCACCTTTACAACTGAATTTTTAATCTTTTATGATCACATGAAACATAAAACACACTAATTTGAAAGTTGTTAACATCACTATTGAAATGTTTTAATTTTTTGACCTTTCAAACATTAAGAAGTACATCATTAAATTAATTATGTAATGGCATAAAAATTAAAAACATCATGAATTAATTATGTAACCACATAAGTTAAATATAATTCTATCAAGAAATTAATATCAAATAGATAATATAATCGCATAACTTATACATTTCAATGTCATTGATCTTCTTCTTCATCCAACTCTTTGTCTATATCATCCGATCTAGATTCGACATTGTAAGGATTGGTCATATCATCATCCTCATCATCGATATCAGTTTCGATAATTTCATCATCCACACAGATGTCATCTTCATGAACATTAACTCCTACATCATCATCATCTAGTTCCTCCTCTTCGACATCTTCGTTAGGGACATCATCAACTAACCGTTGATCTTGATCATCATCTACATCATCTTCTAGTTCTTCGGTATCTTCTTCTTCCACCACATTATACTTTACTGGCCTTCCTCTTGGATCATATCTAACAACAAATGACCAACCTGGTTTACCTGGAACCTCTGAGTAAAATACCTACTCACATTGGCTTGGAAGAACATAGGGCTCATTTCCAGCTCGCTTGATCAACCTTGTATTAACCATGGTAAATCCATTATCATGCTCAATAATAGTTCTCTTAGGATCATTTTCATTCAATCGTAGCATATACCATAGGACGACGAACAAAATTAATCTGAAGGACTTCAAGTCACACTCAAGTATATCATCCAAAATCCCATAGTATCAATTTTCTGAGACTTCTGGATGTATGTCACTTCTAGATTAAACATTAGTCACCTGAAAGACTGCAGTTATACCAGAATCACAAGTTTTCTTCATGTCATCTAACATTTTGATTCAAAATTTACAACCATTACACCACATAGCCTTGTGGTGTTTCACTTGCAATATGTCAAACATGTAAAAATTATTGCAATATCGTCAGTTGATAAACATATTTATTCTTGGCCGAATGTATGCAAAAAAATAATCTTAAGATATATATACATCAATATACTTGAAAATAATTAAATAATATGGGTGATTAATATATTTATACTTACCTGTTTACCTCTTAAACCATATGCTAAATCAATTTCCCTTTGTATAACATTAGAATCTCCATTACGATGAGCTTCTTTAACCAATGAAGCTACACCTACCCATGTTAATGCGCGACCAGATTGTTGACATCGTTCAATCCATACTGTCATCCAATCAAGATTGTTGGCAACGTACAAATGTAGTGCATCCCCCTCTTGAACAACTGTACCAAAATAAATTAAAATTCACAAACGACGTATAAGTAGTTAAATACCACAATATACGACCTTAATTTATAATTGATGTATATTGAAGAGTAAAAATTAAATAAGTACAATATACATAAAAACATATGTAAAATGCATTCCAATTAATCTCTATGACCATCTTATAATTACCTCACTTTCCTCAATCTACCTTTCCCCAACAGGTATTCCCCTTCGAATTTGTTAATGGAGTTGGGATCCCAAATGCGATCTACATGAATCTTTGCTACAAACTTAGGAAGATATTCACTAATGTACACCATGGTCTAGTATACTATATATCCCTCCACCATAGAACCCTCAAGATGTGCTCTTTGTCTAACCAAAGCCTTCAAAAAATTCAAGTGCCTCTCAACCATTCACATTGACCTTGTGTGTACAGGTCCACACAATTCAATCTCCTCAACTTGGTGTATGAGGTAATGTTCTTGTGCTTTGAAAAATGTTGAAGGTAGAAACTTTTGCATTTCACACATTAGACGAGAAATTTTTCTCTTCCAATAATTTATATCTTCTTTATGGATTTCTTTAGATGATAGCCATCTACAACTGATTCAAGGTGCAAATATATTAATGATATTTAACAAAAATATACAGTATATTACATAACAAGTAAAACAAATGGCAATTATAAGATGTATACAGCGAATTGAACAAATCTCGCTACTTACCTCATGTATTTTCCAAGATCATATATAACTTGCTTGACATTGTTATCAAAGTTGTTTGGGAGAGATAAAGGTAGAATGTATTGCAACAATTATAAAATAATTTTTTCATTATTTTTCCAAAAGTAGTAAACACAATACACTGAAAAGTACATGCATTATACAAGTGTATATAATATACCAGAATAATTACCTTAATAAAGTTATGCCAATCATGTGTTTTCATCCCTAACCCAAATTTGCCTTTCTTTGTTATTATATTGTTTATTTCGCAACAAATCCTGTGGGAAATCGAATTTTTTGTATGACTTCTTTTATAGCATTGTTTTGCTGCTCTATTAATAACCAAGGAAGGGCACTTATATTAATTTAGTTTCCATCACTATTTAATTGAATGACATTTTTCATTGCATGATTGGCTTCCTGAATGTCACTACAAATTTTGACAATTTTTTCTTTGTCATGCCTTCCATCCAATATTTTTCATAACATTTATGTTATATTCTTTCTGATATGCATTGTATCAAACAAATGCACAATTTGTAGCTGCTTATAGTAGGGAAACCTACTAAATTGTCTGGGATAACTTTTCAATCCCTGTGGAAGCCGACCATTAATGCCTTGACGACCTTCATGAAGCATATAAGTTAAACAAATTAACAACAACAATCATTGTCAATTACAACATGAGTAAACACAACACAATATAAAAATATAAATTCAAAACATATCATATATGATAGATAAACAATTTAATCCGATGTATAACCTTGACGATTAATTCTATTATATTCCAACTTCCATAGGCAAGGTGACATTCTTCATGATTTTGATGTAGTCTCCTCTTTCCCATTGGAAAGATGTTTTTGAGTAGTTTGATACTTATGATTTCTATGGAGGAAGTTCCTATATTCATCAAACACCTGCTTTCCTAAACTTGTTGAACAACGAGATTTCATCTTTGGCCCACAAATTAGACATGCAAATTTTTCCTTTGTTTGAAGACCTACAAGATGATATATAATTGGATTAAATATGTCAATTTTTATAATTATATATAATGAATAGATTATTTTAAAAACATTCATGATATCCTACTTAAATCAAATTAAATATTGTTAAAGTGTAGTTGAATGTTATAACATACCACAAAAATGTGTTAGCCCTGGGGCATCATGAATTGTCCATACAAGCATTGCATGGAATTGAAATTTTCTTTGTCCTATTGGTCTAGAGACATCATACATAGTGGCACCATTCCGCCTTTTAGTAGCTTCGTCGATAAGAACCGATATATACATTCATATCTTTAGCGAGGTACTTACCTAGTTGAATGAACACCAAGCATTACATAATTAATTATAGCCATTTCTTGCAATATATATAGAATTAATGTACATGACTATTGAATGAAAAAAATATGTCATTATGCAACAAATAAGACAAATGAGATGCTACTACGTTAAAGAAAATTGATGTAAACAAATACCTGGAACAATCATTGACAAAATTATGTGGTCCCTCTTTATTGTCATCCATGGAGGAATATTATTGTTGATAACAAAAACAGGCCACATTGAGTAAATAGATCTCAGCTCTCCAAATGGATTGACACTGTCCGCTCTCAATGAAAGCCTAAGATTACGAGGTTCTTCTTTAAAGTGTGGCCATTTTTCCTCCATGTCCCTAAATGTAGAACCATCCACAGGCATTTGAAGAATGTCATCTCCACTTCTATTCTGTGCATGGTAATAAATCAATTGCGCTAAGCTTTCGCACCTAAATAATCATTGCATACATGGAATAATGAGAATATAACGAAGAACCTTGCGAGGCACCTTTTTTGTTAGTTGATTTGTTCGATATCTACTGATATGACATTCTAGACATTATGTTGCAAATTCTTGTTGTTTATGATATATAATATGATCATTGGGACATGCATCTATTGATTGATACTCCATTCCGATATCTTTCATAATGGCACATAAATCTCGGTATGAGCGAGGTAAAATATTTGATGGTGGTAACAAAAATTCACCAATCAATCTACAACAAAAAATAATTTGTTCATATAAAGAATATTAATGGTACATATTTCATCCTTTATTTACTAGTGATGAATTAACAACAATTAAAATAGATGAAAAAAGATGACATATATGACATACCTTAACATCAGTGAGATTGCTATGTTTGGTAAACCATTCATAACCTTCAAGTTCAACAACAACAATACAGTAGATAGAAGAGTTGTTTCAGAGCCTTCATAAAGGGGCTCATATGCCTTGTCAAGTATAGGTAAATCATGAACATCATCAAAGTCATCTTGATCATCATGATCAGCTTGCCACTAAATGTGGCATGGATCAATCTTATTCACACCACCATCTTCGAAAAGCGCTGTGTTTTTGAAGCATGATCATCTTCTTCCATAGGATCATTAACTTCATCTTTGATATTCCACCACAACTCCATGTTCGTCCGCTTGCAAAACCACATTCTCTGGGCCGTGATAATCCATATCATCTGCCCTAGGGCACCCCACCTTTATAATAATGATAGACACAAATAAACCATGATCATGATCAAGTGATTATATATATATATATAATGTTAAAACAATATGAATATTTACAAATTCAATCAATATAAACACATATAATGAACAACTTACTAATGGACGATAATCATGGCCCCCTTCAACGTGACCATGCTGCCTACAATGTTTCTCAGCTGTTGTGATTAAAAGTTGTCTCATCTTTAAGCCCTTGCAATTATTGCAAGGACAATAACATTTCCCATCACCCTTACTTTTCAATCTAGCCCACAATCTATCAAGTGTCTCTTTATTTTGTTCTGGACTAATACTATCTGACATGATTTTTCTTTACCAAGCTTGACTATTTAGATCTTCAAAAATATCAAACTCACAATCCAATAATTTTTATTCATAGACAGGTAACATAATCTAATAATTCTGATATTTTACACCAAATTTTTTTTGCATGCAACCACCCCTGCAAAAGAGAAGATAGTTTGAAGTTAATGACCCCAAAAAACACTTTAAAATGCTAATTCTAAAACTTATTAAATTCTGATTTTAATATGATTTTCAACCATTAAGACTCTTAAAATCAAAATATTGAACTTGATCACAAAATTCCTACAACAATGGAGGTAGCAAGTTAGTAAGAGCAAGTGACCCATTCCTAAGGAACAACAAGTCAGAATCATCATTGCTAATGTCAATATGGATTTATCCTTTTAATTAAAGATGTCACTTCTTATGATGAACTTATCCCTAGGGCCTTCAACATTGAGAGAGTCCTAATAAAAAACAACAAAAGCATTGGTAAGAGCATGATTAGGGTACAAACCCTAGGCCTCTGTAGAAACATAAACAATAACTATAGCGGATTAGTGAGGTTGCAATACTAGAAAGATTGAGACATTGTAGGTAATAACAAAATCTTGCAATATATAAAAGATTGTGGAATAATAACAAGCACACTATGTAGCTTAGTGACATTTTGTAAATGCACCCACTTTTAGTTATTAAATGATAGTCACTTGAGATGTGATAGTCAAAAACAAAATACCGAAAGCAAAGGACAAGATAATAAAGTTCAAACTTTGCATAGTAAAGTGGAGATTTTAACAGTGAGTTTCTTTACCCCTTTGCTGACCTTAAGGGTTTTTCAAATGCTTTTGGTAGTGTTAGACAAGGAAAATGCAATCAGGGAATGACTGTCCAAATGAAGTAACAGTGGTAATTATAGGTTCAATGTTTCCTCTTAGCCATTAATGTATAATGGAGGTAGTAGATTGCATGTTTGAGTAGTGTTTTGAGACTCACCAAAGATGGGGAGAATAGAATAATACCTGTGGACTAAGTGAAGGGTGTCAATATGCTGAAGGGATCTTAAGAACTACAATACCATGAAACAAATGAGTCCCCCCTCAGAGGCAGGTATGCACTATAGGGCATAGTTTGGATTTTATAGAAGGATGCTCATGAAAAGAATCTTCAAATGATAGTGAGTGAATTGTTTGAGATTGCAACTAAGGGTGCAATACCCAGTCTTAAAGGAAGCTAGCAAAGCAGTAAATGTGCAAGAAAATAAAATCGTACACAAAAAACAATTCACAATGTTATCTTGCATAATGCCTTGAGTTTGAAGACAAAAATCTCATTATATCTTCATGATAAAAGTGGTGACCTTAATGGTCAATCAATGGCAACCATGATTTTAAAACATGCTATTGTGCTTATGGAGGAAACATTTTAAGCAAAGGCGCTGAGTGGTGGTTTGGAACAATGGTGGCATGTATGAAGTTGACTTGCTTTATATGCATACTATGCAGTCTAGCTTAAGACACCGTTCTTAGAAGAGATTGAAGGTGGATTATGGAACTCAAGGGTTACCATGAAAAAGATTAAAGCAAAGACTGAGATTTATTTAAAAGCCATGGTCATAAAGATATTAAAGATGTCATATGCAAAACCATAGTAGCTAGAGGAATGAATAGAGTGTGAAAGAGGATAGTGTGTTGGGGCAGATTTAGGAGATCTCCATATTATCTAATTATAGGAAAATACATCATTTATTTATTTATTTAATTAAAAGAAATCATTCTAAAACCCTATAGGCTACATTGATACTTCAAAAGCCTCCTCAAGGAATTTGAGATTATGCAAATATATGTCAAGTAACATTCATAAGGTTTAGAAAATCTTGATCACTCTCTAGAATAGCCCATTAAATATGGGTTGTGCTTGAATGCACTACATAATTGATATAACACAACCACTCGGCATATCAACCAAAGTTATAGGCTCTTTATTGTAGCAAAAGGTAATCACTCTTCAATCATGCTATAATTACATCCTAACCTATTAAACTTGAGACAACCTGAATGCACCCAATGATGATTGACACCTACATTATACAACCTGAATTAACTACATTATATGAGTGCCTCCATTTCTATCACAACATAGCCACATTAAACTTGAGTCACACATGAATGCATCTTGTATTTGTTATAACTATGTCACATGACCAATAGAGTTATGGATCACATAATTATAGTCACAAGAATTTGTTCCTTGGTTGTGATCTTATGGTGATTCCACAATACAACAAAATATGGGACATGAAATTATCAAACCATTAACCCTCTAAAAATGAAATTCTGATGAGATGTTGCTTTAAAATAAGGATTTTCAAACCTTGGAATCCATAAACTGGATTTCAATAAACACTCGCAAAAGACAATGACTACCCCTCAACTTGGCTTATTATCTTTCTTGAATTTTTCTGATTTTTCCCAAGAAAAATCAGTCTCCTTAGTTCTCCACAAACTATCTCAAGTAGAGCAAAACACTGTCGCAATAAATCAGGCGTGAACTCACTTTTCTTTATGTTGGCCACAATTTTTTTTTTTTAATTTTTCATGTTTGTCGAAAATTCTATGAAAATGATAGCCAACATTTCGATGAACGTCGGGGATAAACTTTCAAAAAATTGGAAATTACACATCAAATTTTACAAGCACCCGACGAACATTGAATTTTGCATATTTCGTCGAACAGTTTCGTCAGATTTTGCAGTCAAATGTATTAGTGTGTGTGTGTTCTTTTGTTCCTATGTTGGTTTTCCATTGGATCTTAGATCCTAGGGGCTTAGGCATCTCCCTTGATATTTTTCATCCTATCTCTCTAACATTTGTGCACTTGGACTCCTCTTGACATATATTTCTCTACTTTTGTGTGATTCTAAGTGTAAGTTCATACTCTCATTAAAATGGGGGCTAAATGTAGTGTATGAAATTGTATACCTTTATAATTTCACACTATGTTTGGGTCCCTTAATTTATTGGACTTAATTAAGATTCTAATTTTCCAAATTATGCATTCCAAAGCCTTATTTTTATCATTTTATGAAAGGGAAACCAACATTAAATAAATGCATTTAATAATTAAATTGCAATGGACTATGTGTCCTGGAAATATAGGCCAAGACCACTTCACCCATGGGAAAATAGGTCTCCTTTATGAGCTAAGACCCAATTCAAATTATAAGTGTCAGCTTTAGGAATCTATTTTTTGGGAAATTAAATAAACACCTATAAATACTGTGAATGGTTGATCTATACCTGCACAAACATGAACAAACAACACATTGTTAGTCAATTATACAAATCTAAACTAATATTCCCCATGAGATTCATTTGAAGCATAATGAACAAGGAATAAAGTAAAGAAATCAAGTGAAAGCAATCAAGTGAAATCAATCTAAATCATATTCTAATGCTCAAAACCTCAATCCTATGGGGGAATTGGTGCTATTTTGATATGGAAAATATCCCTTTCCCAATTCCTTGCAAGCTTTGATGATGAAAAATGGTTCTCCTTGATGAAAATTTGCAATAACCTAGCTATAGTGATGAAAGACTATGAAAACTTGGATGATATGTTGATGACTGAGCTCAAAACTTGTAGATAATGACTTTACATAAAGTTGTAGATCCCAAATTAGTATAAGAGCTCTCCATTTATAAGAAATAAGGATGGAAGAATGAAAAACATGGAGGATGTGGGATTATGTAATGTCCCCATTCTTTCACGAGCATCAAAGTCAGTGGATTAGCTTATTATGTCGATCTTCGTAGGCTAATGGTTCTGGTTAGAGGATCACTTGAACGGGCACTTGGTCAGTTAAAGGCAGTATTGGTATCCGGAGTCGGTGAGGTGGTGAATTTGCGCATTTGGCATGTAATTGGAGCTTAAAATATTGTTCATCACCATTTATTTCACTTACTTAGGCTTGGGGACCATGTGTCTATTTGTTAAAGGGGTCACTTTATATTTTTCAGTTACTATTCATTGATAAAGTGAAAAAAGAAACAACTAAAGTGAATAGTGCCATTTTAATGAATAGTGTTTTCAATGAGAAATTATAAAAGGAAGAAGAGAAGTTCGACCCCATTATGCTTGATGATATTTTGTTGATTGAAGTTTGGAAGTGTGGAGTTTGGGAGAGAAGGAAACTAGGGTTTCCTGATTTCTGCAGTGGGTAAGCCTGGTTTGGGGCTTGTAGTTAGGATTGTACGCATCTTGAAGGTGTGAAAGACCACCCTAAAGTGCAGATCTGAGTTTTGCTTGATTTGTGGGAACCATATCTTGCTGTTTTCAAGTGTTAGAAGTCATCCATTGCAAGGGAAATTGCTGCTAGAGGTTCCATTCACGTTTTTGAGGTCGTGGCTTGCTTTTGAAGATTGTTGGATGCTGATTTTGACCACCTACAGCCAGCCGCCATCAAGTAAGGGTTTCAACTTCTTCAAATAAGAAAAACGCCTTCTCCTAGTTGCTGCTATCTTGTCTAAAGGGGGCGCCCTTAGTATTGGAGACATTTTCTTCAATCATTTGGCGGGAGAAAGTTGTAAGTTAATTTTTATGTGTATTATGGTGGCCGCGGGTACTGTAGCAAGCACTGTTCACAGTGCATTTTGGCTGCAAGTTTGTATTTGTTGTAAATGATGTCTCTTTCGAAATGTATGAAGATATATATGATTTTAGCACTCATTGCAATGCAAGAAGTCTCTTAAATAGTGTTTGGAGTTACGTGGAAGTTATCCTTTATAAGTTAGTTTAATTTGAGTTCTTTTAATATGCATATGGTTGTAAGAAATTTATTAAAATCATTTGGCATCAAACCACAAAAACACAAAAAAACAAGAAAGCAGATTACAAACCAAAAATCAGACCTTTAACGAGCAAAAATCAAATCAGCAGTGAGTTGGTTCATCATAAGTGGTGTTCGAGTATTAGCACAGTGGTAGCAGAGTGGATCACCGGAGCACGGCACATCACAGTGGAATCAAAGTAAACCTCTCCAGCCACCTTGTGCTGGTTTCAAAGTAAATTCTAGATTAAATTTGGGGGTTTTGAGTCAAGTCCAGTTTGGCTCATCACAGATTAAAGATCAACCAATAACAAAATGCCACTTGTCAACATGTTATTGAAGAGAGGTGGAGCACATTTTGATGAATGTGCAAATAAATGCTATTAGGTGGAAATTTGAAATTTGAAAGTTGGCTTGAAAGATGAGTTGAAAGATGGAGTTAATGCCACTTGGCTCAAGGAAAAGGACTTGTAAGAGATATAAATGCCATGTTGGAGGACAAGACCTTTTAGGAGGGAGACTTCAAAATGAGGGAATATTCCAACTCGATGCCCTTTTGAATGGAAATAAAGGAATTTATAAATCAATTAAACTAACTTACTTGTGCAAGTTGCAAAATCTAGAGGATTTGATGGATTAGTGTTAGAGTTAATCGGGATTTGATTAACTTAGATGGAGATTAGTTTGATTTGACACTTTGACTTGGATTTTTGGATTTATTTAAATCAAAATGAGAGGAATATAAATATTAGATATAATTAAATAAAGTTTGATTTATTTAATTAAAAAGGGATGATGTTAGATTTAATCAAATAAAGGTTAATTTATTTAATTAAAAGAGGAATCTGGATAAGATGATTTATGATTAATCAAATAAAGGGATTTATTTAATTAAAAGAGGAACATTAGAACTAATTAAACAAGATGATTTATTTAATTAACAGAAGATGATGACTTAATCAAATAAAGTTGATTTATTTAATTAATAGAGGAATTATAATGAATTAATTAAATAAGGATTATTTAATTAATTGGTTAGTAAAGAAGTGATTTAGGAAGAACTGATGCTAGTAAACCAGGATCAGGTGCACGAGATCAATCAGTATAATTTACGTGTCTACAAATATAGTCTTTTTATCATTTGAAATCAAACACACCTTTATGAAGTAATCCTATTGAGAAAATTATTGTCAAGAGCATTCAAGAGCAACATTAGCAATAATTTGTAATAGCAATCAAGATCTTAACCTGATGTAAAATTTTATGTGTGTTCATGTTGTCTTGTGAAGGTTAACATTGTGTTGTAGGTCTTCATGCATTCAAATATTCAAGCAAATCAAGCAGGCAAGATCCAATTCCCTTGAAGTGATGTGTATGTATTTAGTCCTTCAAGGAAGCTATTGAAGGGTGGTGAGTCGCAACAAGTTGTTCATTCATCATTTACTTCCTTTCCATTAAGGGTTTCATCATTGACATTGCCATTGTGAAAGTGGGAACACTATTTGTAGGGTTTGACTAAGGAAAATCCCTATATGACAACTGTTTTTTCCTCTTTATGTATGTGTAGGTTATAGGTTGAAGAAGGATTGAAGATATCTTGAAGAGAAATTTTGCATTATTGCATTTGTTGTCATCATTCTTGTCAAGCTATGAAAACTAAGTTGCAAAATTCATTTATGACATTCTAATAAATTTGCAGGTGGAAAACAACATCTCAAATCTAGCATTAGAGGGCTATAAAAAGTGTTTTTGGAATCCTAATCAAAGACCCATTCACCTAGGGTTGAAATAGTCCTTTTGCACAATCTGAAATCTGTTGAGAAAATGTGTCTCAGCCTTGCAATTATATAAGGTATTGTTGATACATAAAGTATTGTTCATCCAATGACGATGGAGGGGGGGCATGGGGATCATCCCCCTGGTTGGGGTCTAGGGAAAACACACCCTAGCATGGGCTTGGAGGTAGTGCCCCCAAAACAAAAAAATTATTTATATTTTATCATTGTAAATCTAGACCATTCATCATTATGGCCCATATCTGATGGCTAATATTTTATTAACTTGACTTGCCCTAGAAGGAAACCCTATTTTATGAAGGAATTGTAGTACAACTGTGTATTGTGATGTATTGTGAGATTTTGATAGCGGTCGTGTTATCTCTAGATCTTTGAGTGGTGATACTCTTGTGAGAAGCTTGCTTTGCAAGTATATTGTAATCTTTGTGATTGCTAAATAATATATTGGGCAGATTTTGAAGTGTGGAGTTTTTCTCCCAAAAGGGGTTTCCCCACGTAAATCATTGTGTTGTGGTATGCATGATATTTGTGTTTATTTCTATTTAAGTTTCTATGACTGTTAAAGATCTGTAAAAGTTTTGCATAATTCTCCTCTTAAGATTAGTGTAGGAAGTTGATTCGCTACCTTAGCTTCCTTACAAGTGGTATTAGAGCTTGATCACCTTTGGTTTCAGTTGTGGTTTGTTGGGTTTTTTGAACTATTCCAGACTTGAGTGGGAGCTTGTGTAGAAGACACTTTGTGATCTTGTTGCAGGAATTCTCAGATGACAAGTTCATCGGGGAGAATAGAGGTGGATAAATTTTTTGGAAATAATTTTGAAATGTGGAAGTTGAAGATGGAGGATCTATTGATAGATCGAGATCTATGGGATGATGTTGATGATAATGTTTCAAAGCCTACACATCCTACTAAAGCTACTCGATATGATGTTATGGACCGTAAAGCCAATGGTCTAATCAGATTGTGCTTGGCAGACTCTATTTTAATCAATGTCGATGAAGAGACCTCTGACATAAACTATGGAAGAAACTTGGTGAGATGTATCTAGCCAAATCTTTAGTGAACAATATTTTATTGAGAAAGAAATTGTATTCCTTGGGAATGGAAGAGGGTGGAAAAATTATAGACCACCTGGAATCATTCAATATGTCGGTGGCTCAATTGGCATCAGTTGGTGTCAAAATGAATGAGGAATAGAAATGTTAGATCCTGCTTTGTTCTTTACCTGATTCATGGGATTCTTTTGTTATGGCTATTGGGAGTACTTCTGTTATATTGAAAACTGAAAATGTGGTGGTTTCTTTTCTTTTTGAAGAGATGAGGAGGAAGGTATTCATCAGTTCCAAGGGGGCCCTAAATTTTTGTGAAAGACCTAAGGACAAAGGAAATAAGAATGAGAAGTGTGACAAATCCAAGTCCAAGGGGAGATCTAAATCTCCTGGAAAGTTCAAAGTTATTTTTTGGAATTGCGGTAAGCCTAGACATGTTTGTAAGGACTGCAAAGAAGAAAAGAAGAAGAAAAAGAAGAGATTTGATTTTGATTTTGATTTCGAGAAGAAAATGGCGATGCATTCATTTCAACTTTGGCAACTTGTGTAGGTAATGATGCATGGTTAATTGACTCGGGTGTATCTTTCCATATGACCTTTAATAGTGATTGGTTTTCTATATATGAAGAATTTGATGGAGGTAAAGTGTACTTGGGTGATTATTCTCATTTAGAAATTGTTGGGTGTGGTAAAGTTAAAATCTGATTTCCTGATGGTAGAATAAAAAGGATTAATGTTGTGTTGCATATCCCTAGTTTAGCACAATTTTTTTTATCTTTGAGCAAACTAATAGATGTAGGTGTTCAGGTAGTTATTTTTTATGTAGGATGCAAGATGGTCTGAGGTGCTATGGTGATTACTAGGGGTGTCATGTAACAACCCCAGTGTTCTACTTAGTAAAATTCCAAAGTTTTCACGTTAAGTGAATGAACCATGATGCCATAACATAACAATAATTTTTTTTCTTTCCATATTGTAAATTGCATGCATATTTGAAATAACACTTTCCAAACTTCCATTGCATTTCATTGTAATTTCACAAATTTTTCCATAACATAGATTTCATATTCAATAACCTCAAGTTTATTATTCATGATTACAACCTTCCATATAAATGGGTATATGGTACATACATAGCTCCTTTGAGCTCCAATTAGCAATAGATATACAAGTTGATTTTGAAGTCGTTGCTTTGGTGCATACATTCTAGATGTCCCCGCTCCTTGGGGCATACACTCTAGTTGTCCCCAAAACTGGTATAACTTTTGCAACCCTCGACCACCAAATGATGAGAAGAAGCATCACTCAGGTGCTCTTTCACCAACCACAGACTCAAATGCGGTCCCCCTCACATCTTCCACATATGACAAGATAGCCCTACCCTTTGACAAAGTGATTGGTTGATAAAACCACTTAACAATGGCCTATATAAGCTTAGTTTTGTGCCCTACATAACTAGAACTTTTATCCACTACAATCCTAAACTAGCATGCCTAAAAGGAACATAGTGAACTGACAGTGTAAATAGTGACAACTTACACTACTTTGGCCAAATTATTCTCACCCAGTACTTCAAGTGGAAGTCATCCTATTCACATACACTACCATAGCTCCGTTTGGATTATGACTGTTCATATACTATGCATGATTAATTCCCTTCCATAGGGGTGTTGTCATAATAGTGGTTTACAATTCCTGAGAGGAACGAATTTTAGCTGAAATCACATATTTTTAGAAAATATAATGATTTAAGCCTTAAAAAGTTCCATTTTAAGGATTCCAATTGAAGAGGGTTTGATCAAATCACCTTAGATCAAACCCCCTTGGATAGAACCTCGCTAGTTTTAAACCATACCTATAAATGCGTCTCCTTTACACCTATCAAAATGCTGATAAAAAATCACTTTTGATTTAGATTTTGGGGATAAATGAATTCATTTAAAATTTATTTCAAATGATTATGGTATTCCTCAGAAAAAGCTATCCAATGAATATAATTTTAATATGTTTTGGTTTTGTTATGTATTTGTTTTTTAAGTTTTATTAAACATAGGTTTTTCATCAAAATGAATTTCTTTGTTCTTCACATGTGGAAAAATAGAAATTATCAAAAAAAAATTGAAAAATATGAGTGCACCAGATATTGAAGTCCTTGATCCAACAAAAAATTAAATTAAATTTTGACATATACAAAAAAGTTACTGCTATACAAATATGTTCTGAATTGTAATTGTTTGACTTTGAAACTTGATTAAGAAAAAAATATTCAATAAAAACTATCTAACAAGTGGAAGCACTATATATCAGAGTTACAAATCTAAATTCAAAAGAATTAGAATTTTATCCTTCATGGAAAAAAAGTTATGCTTATACGGTGTGCGTCACTTTTTAAAAATGTTGTTTTCTGAAAAAAATCTATTTTTGTGGGAGATGGAAAAGGAAGTGCAATTATTTTCCAAAAATTTTGAAAAAAATATTTTTAGAATCTACAGACAAAATTTGATGAGACTCTAGTTTGCACCATCTTCAAATTCCTCACAGTTTAGCCGCTATAGGTACCTGAATGTGAAGATTTAGTTAAAAATAATAATTTCAGTGTCCAATTTGGCCAAAAATTGTAAACCACTATTATGGGATCACCCATAGGTAATCATTAACCTTAGAAATAACCTATTCTCCTTCTCCCAAAACACAATGGTATCTCTACCAATAAAGCATAAGCATAAGTTACCCCCTTCAATTGATATTCCAATCCCAGGTATAACATAAGAGCTTTTCTAGTCTACAAATTAACTTTGCCTAAACAAGTTGTTCTCTTCAATGGATAACCTAGTCCTAGGAATATCTTTATAATCTAAAGTATATCCTCATAAGCTTCATCTTGTTATAGAATAATTATTCATAAATAACTGACTCCATTTATTAATATATCACATTAATAAGTGATTCTCATCAAGAGTATAGTCTCATCAATGAATGACCTCAATCAAAGAATAATCATATCAATAGATGATTCCATTCAAGAGTGTAATCTCCTTAATAAAAAGGATTATTCAAAGAGTAGATTCTTGCCAACAATATGACTTCATATCAAGAGTATATATTAACCAATTAGGTAACAACTCTAACTCAATAGGTAATCCCACCTATGGCTCCAATAAAATAGTCATTCATAAACTCGAGTGATCAACTTAATCACATAGGTGAGTTTCAACCTTGCTAAATCCTAATCCTAGGATACAAAAAACCAATGTCTAGTCCAATCATGTAGGTTAATTTAAACCTGTGTTCCAAAAAAATACCAAATATAATATCCTAAAAAGTAGGTTATTCTCAACCTATAGGCTCCAATGAATAGTTAAGTACATATTCCAACTCAGTAGGTAAGTCTTCACCTAAGGTTTCATTCATTAATCAAATAAAATTCTCAACCCAATTAGGTTATTATAGACCTAGAGGTAACGATCAAGTGATCATTCAAATATAGAATAGTAATATGATGTCTCATCCTATCATGGTTCATACTATCACTGTTGATGTTTTGCTAAACCTTATCATTCCTAAGATTTCCTAACATCATAAGCTAATAGTGTCAAGTCACTTTGTGACATTGATACATTTCACATTATACATGTAGTGTTACTACCTATGTATAGAAACAACATTTGAGTTCCCATATAGGGTATACAAGAATATTAATCACTCCCTTAAGCTATTCAGGCTTTCCCCAAATATAGTATAAAATACTATTGATAAATAATCACTCCTTTCTAAGGAGTATATGAATCATTCATAAGGAAATCATAAAAAAAAAAAATTCCTTTCCATAAGAAAATAGTACATATTACTAATGCAAGCGTTCTCATGGAATTCCAAACAAATCAATCAAGACATTCATTCTTTCATAACAAAAGACAAATAAAAGGAGAACAGATTCTCATGCCTATTGATCACTTACTTCAATCAACTAATCTAGTTTTCAGCCTTCCAATGTCAACTTTCTAGGATTCACTTCAAGCTACTATAACCACTCAATGCAAAACCTCACAATAACCTCCTTCTCTATGCTCACAAAATAACTCTATCTCTAGAAAATACAGCTACAAAATAAAAACATTAGATTATAGCCTTCGATTGTGTGTCCAAATGAGAGAGTTGGCTCATCTATTTATACCAAAATAATGAGACATTGATGCCTAAGGAAGTGGAAATCCATTCAACACCACTCAAGCATGCAAGTTGACTCATCTCATAGAAAAAAATGTGGCACTATTATAAGTTGATACTCAGCCTAGTAAGCAACAGTTTGACCTCCTTTGTATGACAACAATGCTTGACTAAATCAAATATGCACATATTCTTCAGATGAGAATCTAATTGCAAGTAATAAAGACTTCTACAAGAAATAGAGTACTCATAATATGGTGCCAAGTTTCAACATCTTCCCTATTCTTTTACCGTGGGTTATCAAAGGAAACAATCAATATTCAATTAGCAACACATATGATAGTCGATTTAGTCATAGATTGTCCAATAGACATATAAAAGATGAATCAACTCCCTTAAAATAGCGCTTTAGAATAGCTTTGACCAAGCACATATATTGTTGCGGTTTATATCCTTATATATAGTGTTGCTATGTTCTCATATCCAGCATGTTGGAACAACTTACCTTTTCCACATTGTGTGTGGCATTTAAACTCATTAAGGTTTGTTCATTTAGTATATGCTAAGCATTTCCACCGCTTTATAGATATGCATTTATATATTCTTCCTTAATATTTGCTTATAGATACCTATATGAGAACACGGTCTTCCCAATGTTTCCAATATCTTTATTCATTAAGCATAAATTATGTGCATCACATACTAGCCTATGTGTTTCCATCGCATTACCAATGGTGACATATATTTCGATTTCATACTTAACTTTACGTCATGACATGTATCGCTACATTCCCATTATCTATGTTGTGTGCCATGAATTTTGCATTCTATCATGTAGTCTTATGTAACATTATACAAGTAGCCATATAATAATTATGTATTAGCTCACTATACTTTTAGATTTTTTTCTCACTCATGTGCTATGAATACTTGGATTGTATTCTATGTATAATATATATACATATACATATACAATGTACCATGTATGTATATATATATATATATAGATATAGGTATATATATTTATATTCTCATTAAAGTACTAAATGCACCATTTGATATTTGAATGTATATATCCACATTATCATTGTTATCCTTCAACAATATCATTTCTTCCAACAATACACTTGTGTATATATTACACATATACACATATATATTTACATATAATTGAATAATATCGATATATATGTTTATACCTATATACTTATATATACAATGTACATTTATGTTACATACCTCTCACACACATATTAGTATATACATTAAACATATATCATTACTTTGTTATTTAAACATATATATATTCACTATCCCACCAATTGAAAATTATATATATGTTAATGCATATACACATATATGTGAAAGTGATATGTGTCCATCTGAAATCTCAATGCATACAATGTATTGGCACATGGTACATAAAGGTATTGTTTCTTTCATGTAGACATGCACGTTTACATCTCATATGCATGAGTATTGTTTCCACACACACACACACATTCATTCTATACATATATAATCGTTGACTGTTACATGAAGGAGAACTCAAACTCATCAAAGAGGCTCAAATAATTCATAGTCAATCAAGAAACCAAAGAATATAACCCAAGTCATAATTCTATCCGTAGATACATCCTAACTCAATCAAGGAAGACTATCCAAACATTTCAATATGTCAAGATTGTAACCAAAAGCACTTACCCGATTCCTAAGCTACTGACTTAACCAAGAGTGAGTGTGTGTAAGATCAATAAGGTTTCATTTAGGATTACCCAACCAATCACTTCTCCTAAGTGATACTTCCCCTCCCTTTCGCAGGATTGAACCTGTCCCTGCAACTAGCTTAGTATAACACCAAGGTAATTAGACGTTCAAAGTAAATCCATTTGTGTCATAACAAATTTGCATCAACAAAGCATTAGATCATTCATTTTGCAATTCATAGCAATCCACTAGTTCAAAACATATTATTTCATTGTACTTCATCAATATAACATAATTACTCTTTCAAAGCAATAATATCTTTAATACCTATTTTAGTATTTCATTCATTTAACAAACATATCAAAATCACATTTAACATTTATCAACACTTTCACTCAAGAAGGTAAAAGTAACTTAGTAACGACAAGACGGGGTGTGACATGTCAAATATGATACATTGTATAAGCTTAATGTATGCATTGTTGAGTGCAATAGTACTTTTGTGAAAAGAAAGTATGTGGAAGAAGTGAGGGTTTCACCTTCACCAGATGGTCATGGCTTTTAGGTATCCAAGGGTGCTCTTTCTTTTGAAACAAAGTTAGCTGCAGAGAAAACTATGTTATGGCCCTAGAGACTTGGCCACATTGGAGAAAAGGGTCTAAGGACCTTGAAAAATAAAAACCACATTGAAGGTTTGATTGTAATCTTGAATTTTATTTTTGCAAGCATTGCATTTATGGAAAACAAAACTGTGTTCAATTTTACTCAAGCTCTCATAAATCTTGTGGTGTATTGGATCTTATTCATTTTGACGTGTTTGGTCCTATAGATGTTCCTTCAATTGGTAAATTCACATATTTTGCTTCATTTATTGATGATTATAGTAGGACATGGGTATATTTTCTAAAGAGTAAATTTGAAGTTTTCAGTTAATTTAAAGAATTTAAAGCAATGGTTGAGTTGCAAACTAGAAAGAAAATAAATTGTTTGTGGACTGATAATAGCAATGAATTTTTCTCTAATTATTTTGATAGATTTTGTAAAGATTGTGGTATTCATAGACAAAATACAACTCCATATTCTCCACAACAACATAGAGTTGCAGAAAGAATTCAAATGGGACATTGATAGAGAAGGCTAGGAGTATGTTAAGTGGTGTTGGTCTAGAACAAAGGTTTTTGGTTGAAGATGTTTCCATTGCTTGTTACTTGATTAACAGGTCTCCTACATCATTTTTTTTTGATAAGATGCCTATAGGGGCATGGTCAGGTTGCAAGCCTTCATTAAGACATCTTATAGTTTTTGGTTGTGAGGCATATGCACACATGCCAAAAGAGAAGTGAGCAAAGTTGGAGAACAAGGTTGTGAAATGTATATTCATCAGATATAGTTATGGTGTGAAAGGATACAAGCTTTGGGATCTTGTTGCACAAAAGATAATACATAGTAGAAGTGTTATTTTTTGAGAAACTAAGACTTTTTTTGTTACATTGCAACCAAAAAAAAGTAAACAGGTTGATGTGATTCAATTTCTAACAAAATGATACTATACATCAATGTGCCCCTAAAGAATCACCAACCCAGGTCTGATTGACTCACCATTGAAGTTGAAAGTCAATCTCTTGGCTTTGTGGTTGGTATTCTAATGAAATTTGGGAAAAGGCCTATTGGATCTTAGGTTCTTTGCATTGAGGACCTAGGATCCCCATTTTCCCAATATTTTACAAGGTATGATCAATTTCATTTTGATTCAGATGGGATATTGAGGTTCAAGGGAATAATATACATTCCTAACTCAAAAAATTTAAGGAAAATGGTATGGAAAGAGATTTAATCCACATCCTACTCAGGACATCCGAGAGTGACAAAAAATTTGGCTGATGTTAGGCCACTATATTTCTGGAAGGGAATCAAGAGGGATGTTGCAAGGTATGTAGTAGAGTGTATAGAATTCCAGAGGGTGAAAGAAAAGGATCATCACTTTGTAGGACGTTTATACCCTCATGATATTCTAGAGTGGAAATGACAAATCATTAGCATGGATTTTGTGCAAGGTCTTCCTATGTCTAGAAATAGGCATAGTGCAATTTTGGTAGTGGTGGATAGAATCACCAAGGTAGCTGATTTCATACCCAATAATTTGATAGATGGAACACTAGCCATAGCTCACAAGTTTGTACATGAAGTGTTCAAATTGCATGGTATTCCTGAGAAGATTATATTAGATAGGGATGCTAGGATGACTTCAAGGTTTTGGAAAACCTTATTCACCTCACTTGTATCTCAATTGAACATAATATTAGGGTATCATCCAGAGACAGATGGTCAGATGAAGAGAGTAAACCAAGTATTAGAGGACTTATTGAGAGTATATTTCATGGATCAACAATACAAGTGGGAGGATCATCTTTTGCTTATAGAGTTTGCATATAATAATTTATATCATTCTGTAATTGAAATGACTATTTAAAGCATTGTATGGAAGAAAGTGCCAAACTTGTATAAGCTGAGATAAGCTAGAAGATATGATTAGCCTGGTCCAAAAATACTATCAGAAATAGAAAAAAATAATTAGGTTGATCAAGAAAAGGCTAGAAGAATCCAATGATAAAAAAAAAGTTATGTTGATACTAAGCGCATACTAGACATTTCTTAGTAGGAGAAATTTTTTTGTTGAGAGTCAAGCCTTGGAAGAGTGCAGTCAAATTTGGAAAGTCATGCAAGTTAGCTCCTCATTATGTGGGTCCCTTTTAGGTTCTAGAGGAAATTAATCCAGTTGCCTTCAGGATTTCTCTACCACTAGCTCTTGCTAGAATGCATAATGTATTTCATGTTTCATACCTTACAAGATATATTCCTAGTAATAATCATATAATGATTGGAATGCACTTCAAGTTCTAGATCTAGGGGTGGTCATGATCAAGCCTCTCAAAGTGATTGAAACGTGTATACTCCACCTACACCATAGAGAGATGATGCAATTCAAGGTCCAATGGGACCAATATGCCAAGGACAATGCCACATGGGAGGATTACCATGATATCAAACAAAAATTTCCCCATCTCCTGCATGAGTTTGAAAGCAAAAATTGAGACTTTTTCATTTGTTTTGTTATATGTTCTGATACTTTACATCATTAGGGACAATGATTCTTAAGGGGGAAGATATGTTACACCCCACCTTTGATTTCCAAAATTACTTTTACTTTATGGTAAATGCAATGATGAAATATGAGACTATGAAATTTGGAAAAGTTAAATGCTATGATGAATTTATGCAATGTGATGTTTCTGTATTTAAATGAATTACTAATGAATATGTAATGATATGATTATGATGTAATGAAATGTGATGTTTTTTGCATTTAGATGAATATGCAATGATATGATTATCATGCAATTGTTTACAAGTAACTATATTGTTTCTTGAGTGGAATTGCAGGATTTTTTTCTCACACCCTTCAAAGGGAGAGGGAGAGTATCACCCAAGAGAAGGGTAAAGTTAAGAGTTCTCTAACAATGCCATGTTCAAGTTTAGTGTTGGTCAAGTGTTTGACTTCGTTTAACTAATGTGTGTCTAGGTTTGTCAGTATTGTCTTGAAGGTAAGTTAACTTAGTCATTGTTTAGCCTTGTCCTTCTCGTTTATTTTGGGTTACAAATCAATTGGGGTAATTGACATCCATATATATATGGATGCCCATAAAGATAGTATGTATATATATATGAGTGTGTGTGTGTGTGTGTGTTATAAAAGGAACATATATATACATATGTGTATGCTCGGCTATGACAAATATACTATTAGCAATTCATCAATGGAAAATTCACCGCCAACAATTCATCGTGGAAAAATTCACCGTCATGACAAATTCACCACCAACAATTGACGGTGAATTTTCCCACGGTGAATTACTGACAGTGAATTTTCCTAGAGCCATGTATGCCTATAGGAATATATATGTACATACATATACGATGAGTATACATTGACATATGTATATATACCCACATATGTATATATATACATATATACATATATTTATGTCAATATAATAATGCATATATATACATATCTACGTGTTATATATTATACTATGTTATTTAATGTTTGTAATATTTAAATATGCTCATGCTAATAGAAGCATGATGAGCAATAGTCGACATTGGTTATTTATCGCTCTTGGTTAATTGGCAATAACGCCAACAAATGGTGGCATGATATATCAATCACCAACCTTGTATTTTGGGACACAACTTGGTAGCAATATTAATGTTTAAACTTTGAATGTACTAAAATTGTGTTCTTTAATGTTTCATTTAATCGGTTGTTCAAGTCGCAATGCAAGTAAAGGCTCGACTCTAAGAATAGAGGAGCACACAAACTTCTTGAAAATTGAATTCATCTTAGCATTTTCGCCAGCCTTGAGCCTTGATAGGCTGTGTTATGTATGCCACGTAGGTGGAAGGTAAATATTGTTTGCAATTTAAAATCCTTTTTATTACACAACCGTGGCATTCACCATGTGAAATTAGATTTGGCAATCACATTTTATAATTGTTTGAAGTTGTTTAAAACATAGAGTTGGTCATGGTTTTATCTTGGGGAGATAAGATATCTTGATATCTATCTTCAACCAATCTTTGTAACTGTTTCTTGCCTTAGAGTGGTCATGGGATATGAGAACCGGGTAAACTATTTTAGTGTGACCTTTGTACTATAACTAAAATGAAATTTAGTTACAAGTGTGATCTGCAAACTCCAGTTTGGTGTGCCTTTTCACCAAGTTAGGATAAGAGATAATGGGCGGGTGATATAAAAGCTTGTCAACTTCGATGAAAGGGTATTATTATTATTAGTTTTACTTTTCATTTTTTATCAATAAATAAGGAAAGAGAGAGCTGTGGTTTTATACCTGTGATATTTAGTGCAAAAGAAGATTTTTTAATCATCAATACTATTGTGATGTTGCAAACTAGAACAACAAGTTATTGCAAAGTGTTTCATCAATTCCTGTTCTCTTGGAAATTAGTTTTGAGCTACACAATAAGGTTGAGCTCTGAAGTCGAGTAGATATTATTGAGCTATGAACTAGTGGGATAAGTGGAAGCTTGACCAGACCATCACAACCTTTTGAGTAGGCAAGCATAGTCTTTATATTCTTATTATCTTTTAGCAAAAATAGAACTTCGAGGGTTTAGTGGAAACGGTTAATCTTCTTTAAAACAATAAGAGAAATCTTGTTATTGAACTCTTTCTCATGCATGACGTGGTTGTGTTTGAAGCTGAAATTTATCTTTAAAACCATGACAGTATTTTCTCTATTTTGAATAAAAGTTGTTTCACTTTTTCGATTGGTAAGGTTTTGGGTGATACACAAATAATTTGTAAATTAAGTCATTTTAAAGGAACTTGTTGAACAAAAGTTGAACCCCGTTTTCTTGTTTGTTATTAAACCAAATCTTATATGGATGAGAACCAAATAATTGATAGAAAAGTTTAAAGCATGATTAAGTGCTAGTTATTGAATAAAGATGCCTACCTGATGTAATATGTAGTTATTCTTTGCTTTCTTTCACCGACTTCTTGTTGAAAGACTTTGTCATTTAAAATGGATTCTTGAAAAGAAAGACCACACCATTTGTCTTGAATGGTTAAACCCTACAACAAGTTATGTTCTTTAATGGAAAACACCCAAATGCGGTATTTTGTATATGATGTCTTTATAATATACCAGATAGGTCAAATTATCCTCTTTTGTTGTCAAGAATACCAAAGGTCTAATTTTGAGAGTAGTTACTCTCATAAGTTTGGTGAGCTTCGAACTTGCGGCAGTTGCCAAGACCCAAGTAGTTATGTAACAACCCTCGTGTTCACATTTTGCTTTTATATTTCTTTGATGGATTCTGACAACTGTATATTTTGTATTTTCTCTATTTGCCCTATCATTATTTTGTATTGGCACCCGTGAGGTGTAATTCTGAGATTGTTATGCTATTGACATGATTATTGTTTATGCTGGATTTTATGCTTACATGGTTAGATGTTATATTGTTACTTTTGTATGATTATGGATAGGAAAGGGATGATGTTGTGAAACTTGTATTCGAGAGGCTTATGATACCATGACCCTCTTCCTGATGATTGATGTTGCTTCGGCTATATGATATATGTATATGCACATGTACTTTGACGTATGATCGGAGTGATGCAACTTTTGGGTATCGATTCTGCCTAGATTCATAGGCTTGAGTGTACTCTCATTCCTCAATGGTGGTTACTGGAGATAGTCACAGGCCAAACGTTCCCTAGCCTAGCCCACTGTACCCTATTAGTGCAGTGTTTCTGTGATGTGTGTTTACTCTTTCGTTACCTAACGGTAATGTCCGGATTGCCTTCTGGTCTTATGTAGTTTGCCAGTATTGCTTGTTGAGGTGTTTTCGTCATGAGGTTAATATCGGTTTTATGGTGATTTAATGATTCCTCTTTTAGATTTCAATGTGGCTCATTATTAGTCCTATGGTGATTTAAGGATTTAAATTATTATTTTTATGTGTAATAGAGAATGTTGTATGTTTAGTGATTTTAATTAATTGATTTGAAGAGCTTTAATAGTTTATTTAATTAAATGTTTTATTTCATATATTATTTTGAGAGTTTATAAAAATGGAAATAAGTTTTGATATTGTATTGATTTAAAGTGTTATTTTAAATGTGATTTGTTTTTTTTGAGGAGTTTAGTGAAAAGGAAAATGGGCAGTTTTGTCATTTATATATTTTGTTTTGAACCATTCTGAAGGGAGGAAGAAAGAAAACTAAAAAAAAATCTGATTGGTTTGAGAGAGAGAAACCTCATGGTTGAGAATGGAAGCTTGGTAGTAAGATCTAGTTTTATTAGAGGGATTTTTGTGGGCAGTGGATCCTAGTGTTTAGCGTAGCATTGTTGTCTTGCTGCTCTATTTTGTAATCTAGTTGTGCCTTGCAAATAGAGCATTTCTTCATTTAAAATTTGGGTAGAATTAAAGGTATTCTTCTGTGTATTCCTTGAATTTCTGAGTTAGAAATGTATGTGTGTTTTTAAATTTGTTGGGAGTCTTGGCTACTCTGGGTGTTGTCATGGCATATTGGTTTTGAGATTTCTTTTCTGGTCATTGCTTTTTTATTGGGGAAAAATAGAGACTTTTCTAAACCTGTTCAAACCTCATATTCTAAACTCAAATCGAACTGTGGAATTCAACTTGAAACAACATAATCTAAACTAGGTCGATGGCAGATTTAGTTTAAAGTGGCTCTCACAATTTGCATTTTCCAATTGTTAATTTGGGGGCAAAAAACATTTTTTTAACCCATCCCTCAAACTCTTATGAAAAACTTGAAAATAAATATGAAATTCATCTGGAAACACTAAAATCTCAACTGGTTGGAGTCAAAAATAAATTTTGAACACTTTCATTTTTGGTCAAAATTTGTACCAGCCTGGTAAAACACATTTTTTAATGTTGCACCTTAGCCACCTATTACAAACGCAAACTAAAGGTGGATTACATGTAGAAACACACATATTTCAACTGGGTCGAAGTTAGAATTCAATTCTGGCCACTTTGATTTTTGGGCAAAATATGCACTGCAGTGTACCTTTCGCCCCATATAATCTCTTTTTCTTTTTTTGAATTTCTTGAGCAATCTATATTGCTAGTGTTGAAATTATTTTGGAATTTGTTTAATTGCATTTTTTTTAATCTCCAATTTGGTTTTGGTTTCCTCTTTTCAGCCTGGTAAAATTCATTTCATGTAATTTGGGGTAAAATAGAGCATTTCCTTACCAACTTGAAAACCCATGTCTTAAACTTAATTTTAAAAGTGGTATTCAATTATCTAGAAATGCCAAATTATGAACTGGGTTGTGACCAAATTTTAGAGCTAGGCACTTTTTATTTTGAGCATGTTTATGTTGTTGAAACCTTGTCATCAACATTGTTATTTTTTAAGTGTTGTCATTATATGCTTGTGTGTTGTTTTAGTGCCCTGTCATATTGCTATAGGTAGCCTGTAGGAAGCAACAGGAAGATGAATCTATTATTGCAGCAGTGGAGTAGTTTTAATGAACTTTAATGATGAAATATGGATTGTTTTAATATTATTAAAAGAAGGAATTTGTTCTTGCTTGGCTGATTTGAATAATTAAATAGTGGGTTTTACTTGAATTGTTTTAATTTGGTTTTGCATACCTCGTTTGGTTAAACGAGATGAGCTTAAATCTAGGTAATTAGAGTGGTCTTATGGAGTGGCTCTCTACGGACTCGGGGCCCACAAGTGGATGTTAGGGGAACTAGTAGCAAAGTTATAGTAAACAAGTGATAACTAAATAAAAACAATGGATTAAAAAACTAATAAGATAATGAGTCCTCGTGCATGGCCTTGAGTGCTTGTAAAGGCTAAGGATGCACTCGATAAGGGCTATCTGTCTGTGGGGTGTCGAGTTATCGGTCTATGGGGTGTTGATTCGGGCATGATTGAGTCTCCTCGTCTGTATGAGAGGTGTATTTGATTTCGTGTGGCGCCATCCCTTCAAGCACGCATGATGACACTCCATCCAATCTGCAGTCTAGTACCTTAGTAGTCGTGAGTAGTACCCAACATGTTATTGGATGAGCATCTTCATGTTGCAACATTAGCTTTATGCATAGTATTTTGTGTTTTCTCTGTGATTGATGTGAGTGTTGGCCATATATTACCCTTGCCTTGTTACTTTTGTTTGGGCCTTGTGACTACCTTCAAGCATGGTGGGGTAGTCTCTTATGACTCCACATGGTTTGGAGGCATTGCCACTGCCATTGGGGACCAATGTACAAGTTATTGGAGCACCATTTGGAGATGTTAGATCTCTTGTACTTATTTTATCAGTTGATGTATCTTATTCATGGCTATGCCATTGTACTCATGTATATTCCCTTATGTATATTGTACTCTCTTGAGAGAGAAGATGTAATCATATAATTTAATGAGATGAAATGTGTTGTTTTATATTTGGCTTATGGTTTTTTGGTGTTGGTATCAAACCCACTTGTACTATGATGATCATTATGGCTTTATGTTTAAAAGTGGAAATGGCTATTAGGAACACTTGAATTGGTGTTTAAAATCAATGTAGTTTTAACAATGTTTCACTGAAGGGTGAATTAGTCATCTCCTTTGGGTTTTACATTCGACCATACATGGCCATGAATGTTGTCAATATATTGAATTGACAACTATTTTATGTGTGTATGTTATCACTTCATGTTAAAAAAAAATTATCTTGTCCTCTTTTGGATCTTACCCTTCGTGATTACGTAGAGGGATGTTACAAGTTACGTAGAGTAACTTGGGAATTCGAAGCAAGTAAAAATTAAACAACTCGACTAAGTTTTGACTAGGAAGTCAATGTGTGTTAAGTAAAAGTTTTCAAAATGATTAACTCTTGGTCGAACAATTAGTTCAATTCAACCATAGGTCAGATATGGTTCTCCAAGTTGAGTAGAGGTGAACAAATGACTCCACAGTTCATAAGTAGTGGTTGAACTTTGTTCAAATACTTTGGCCAAAGTGAGTGTGGTAGTCTTTGCATGCACTTGTCAGTTCACCATGTCCTATATTTTCTTAACTAATCAGAGTTGTCATACATAGTTGTGTTGGGTGAATATTTTGTAATCACTTAATTAACTAAAAAATGGTAATTTCAACCATAACTATGATGAGATTTTAATCTCTCTCATAAAGGGGAGGCTCCCTTCTTACTTCTCTCTAAAACAAGTAACTAACCTAGATTAAATATACACTAAATTTATCCATTGGGTGTTACAGTAATCATTTTCTCTTTTTTTTAGAAAAGATATTTTCCTTCTTACAACAATTACAATGGCATTTCTTCAAAGAACTATTATGAACAATAATGACCACTATCTACTTGATTAAACATAAGAGAAATCAATGTGATACCAATGAGTTTTGTAACTATAAAACCCACAAAATCTCAAAGACTTTTGTTGTTTCCAATAGTGATTCTTAAATATAAAATTGAAGCACGTTGCAACTCAAAGACTTTAAAATATGCCACCAAAAGATCCACAAAACATTGCAAATAGCCTGCAGCCCAAAGTCTCTGAATAATTAGCAAAGTTCACACACTAGAACATAAACTCCAAATACAATATTGTAGCACAAAGACTATCACGATCACATTTGAATTCCCTTTCAAATATGAGATATAATGTCACTCAATCAATCAATTGCACAAAATTGTAGTAACCTAGATGTAAGAACAATCTTACAATAACCAATAAGATCCAAAACATAGGTTGGATGCAAAATTCACCTCTTTTATTGATTGATATTTGATATGCACATTAAACACAAAGTCTCAATGTGTTTCTCAAATGGGCAGCACTTCACTTCAAAAGATAAAAGGTCCTCAATACAAAGAAACTCCCTCATATATATAGAGGAGAGTTGAGAGCTAATATAGGAAAAGCTAAACTAATTTTGACTTATTCAACAGTAGAGTCTGATTTGATTTAGGACTTCTTTGTGTTTACATGTAATTACATATGTATAAAAGACATGTAATATGTCATTAACTAATTACATAAAGCAAAAAGCTTGAAAATAAACTGTGGTAAAGGCACCTCCATCATTCTTCATCGTCTTTCTACAAGAAATATTCATATTTTTTCATGGCCACTTGAACTTCTTCATCATTAGGAATTGAGGTATGTTTGAAGATGGAAAGAACTTGTGCGACTGCGTCCTTGATGATGATACATGATATTTCTAATGCCTTTTCTAAAACTACTTTCAGGTTATCCAATGTGAGTTGAATATCCATCAATTTATCAGTTGAAGCTACTATGAAAGCTCCATCTTCAAATTCCTTACGCACAATTGATGTATATTCTTGGATAACAGAGTTAGAGGGAAGTATTTTCTAGTTGTCATCAAACAACTGGCATGGTAGCTCTTTGATTTTGGTGACAAGATGTGAACCATTATCTTCACTGACCTCTCAAGCCTCCTATAAATCCTTAATCAAATCCTTGATGACACTTATCTTATGTTTCATTGTTGAATTAACCTCAATGAACATTTCTCTATTGGGCATTATCCCAATTTCCACTTAACACACTAGTGAGCTTGATTTCTTTCATTTTCTTCCAAGTCTCTAGATTGTTTTTTATCTCTTGCAAATCTTGAGAAAGTGTGTGAATGGTTTTACCTAGTTCCGACCTTACACTTTCCATGTTGCCAATTCTCTCCACAGAAGATCTCAAGAGCTTTGTTCCCAATTCAAACATTCTATCGAGAAATTCACCAACTGCTCTACCTCGTCAATGAGCCTTTTCAACCTTCTAAATCATAGGATCTTGAATGCTTGTAGCCATAGGTTCAATAGATTCAAAAGATTGGGTAGCCTTCTAGAGTACTAAAGTCAACTGCTCAACTCTAGCTTTGTATTGATCCCTAATCTTCTTTTCTTGATCATACTTCTCAATAAGAGAAGCCAATACCGACTGTGCATCTTCCTTGGAAGTTTCATGAGTTCTCTTTCCAAGCTCCACCCTTGTGATTTAATAATAAAAAATATCAATATCCTCAATAACTTTACCAGGAGGAGGTTGTGCAACCTCTACATACTTGTAACCGACCTTGTTTACTAACACTTGTGAAAGAGTCTTTGGTTTCTTCATAGATTTTGTCTTCACTGGTACCAACTGCCCAAATTCAAAGTCGTTTGGAGAGATGGCTTGCTTCTCTCTTTTGGGTGTTTGAGATGATAGCCAAGGGGGAACAGGAGAAGAACTTCCTTCTGGACTTGCAGTCATGGTCTAAGAAGAAGTGGTTGCACTCACAATAGTAGTAGTAAGAAGTGGTGGAGTGTTAGTTAAAATTTCTTCAGGAGTTTCCACACTTGTCACATTTTGTACAATCTCAGTTATAAACTTATCCAACTCAGAGTGTGAAGTCACATCAAAAGAAGGAGAAGATAAACTCGAAAAACTAGAAGGAGAACCAAAAACATCCTCAATCATTCTTCGGACTATAAAAATGGATCCCAAGGTTGGAGATGAATGAATAGAAACATAAGGCATAATAGAAATAGTGGTAGTAGAAACAACAGTGGTCGATGGCAAAGGTTGTTCAATAGAAAAAGCAGGAGGAGTAGTAGGCATGGTAGCAACAATAGGGGAAGAAGTGACAAGGTCGTCTTCTGGAATATTCTCATGTGGAGATTTCGATATTTCTTCATCTTGACCCCCTTCTTCCTCTTGTTCTTCCTCATGTATTGATACTTCCTTCGTAGCAATGGATGACCCTTTTGTAGCCTAATTTTTACTTCCTACTCTAAATTTAGTTATTGGTTTAGGGGTTTTGTTTGGGTTAGGCACATCTCCCTTATTCTTTGTTCTTAGTTTTTCTTTCTTATCTACATGTCCTTTAGGCTCTTCCTCTTAGGATCTAGTGTTGAAATGTTTCAACCTTATACCCTTCTCCTCTAACCAAACATTATTATTAGCAAGAATAGGTTGGAATCTCTCCTTGATTTAAATAACCTCCTTTTTAGACCACTAGATTAGAGGGAGAGGAGATTTTGCAACATTGTTTCTCTCATAAGTGAGATCCAAGATATCTTTATCATCCTCCATATCATCTTGGATATTTTCCAGATCTAGGTTCATAATTTTCTCAAAATTCAACCACAATAATCCAACTTTCTTATGTCCTCTTCAGTTATGCAATCATGCCAAATATCTTCCACTCTATGTACATGAGTGTAAGACTTCTTGATTCTATCCTTCATCCATTTTTAGTCGAAGTCGAGCTTCCTTCTGTTGGTCTTCATTGTAACCCATTACATTTATGATTCCATGGCTTTGGCTTTAGGAGATGTGAGGATGGAATACCTGCCTATGGTGAGAGGAAATTCAAACCCTGGCTTATGTGATTCTACTTGTTTGCTATGGACAACGATGATCTGTCTACAAAGCTCCATGAAAATGATTTTATCAGTTGGATACCTCGGGAGCATGTGAGGGTATCCAACAAAGAAACCAACTATAATGTAAGTGAAAGTAGGGAACTACAAGTATAGAAAACCAAAATTATTAACCACTGACCATGCCTCATCTGAGACTCTCTTGTTCTCAAGTTCTCTCTTGAACATGCAGAGATATGGGCAAATAAAGAATCATTGACCCTTCTGAAGTGATGAATGCTCTTATTCAAGGTCAACTGTGAATAGTATTGATACATTGGGATGTGTCTCCTATTTCCCTCAAATGCCAACCTTGGAAAACTCCTCATTGGTGCAACAACTTAAACCAAATATGAGGTCATATAAAATTTTAGTGAAGAAGGCACCTTTACAAGTTGATCATGAATGACATCACCAATCCGTTGTCCCCAAAAAATATGTTGCTTCCTCTTCTTGATAACATGAATGTACAAGTACATCCATTCTTGAAAATGGGAAGAGTTAGGCAATCCTTTAACCCTGCTAATAAAAGTAATCAAAACATTAATTTCCTTGATAAAGTCACTACGAGGAAAGCTCTTTGGACATCTTGAGATGCTTGGCCTTGTGTTCTTTAACCATCTTGTATTAAAATTGCCTTCTTACAATAATCTGGATCCTTATCATAGTGAACTTGTGCTTTCTCAATAGTAAGATCAACATATGCATCAATGCTAGGACACAAAAAATCTTGTCAAAAAAATCTACATCTAGTCTGATGATTATATTTTTTTCAGGATCTCTCATACTCCTGTCATCCTTATTGTAATGTGATGCTACTGCAAGAACAAACTTGGGGTTGTGTGTTGCTACTGGAAATGAAGCTACCAATTGAATGTTGCTTTCTACAATGTATCTCATCCCCTCATCCAATGGTTTCTTTTTAGTATGCTCCATAAAGTCGGACATGTCAACATGTCCTATCTCTATGTCCTTAATGTCATCACTGTTAGAGGAAACCGAGGTTGTTCAGATAACCCCTTGATACTTATAGTTCATGGTTTTTTTTCTTGGAGACAAGTTTGACATCTATGAAGGATTTGTAGGGAGAGTAAAATGCTTGTATCCTTTCAAGAATTTGAGCACAAAATCTTGATACAACATACAAGGGAAATTGCAACAAGAAGTTTAAATTTTCCAGTGTTACAGAAAAATCAGGGTTTAGTACACTGGTGGGAAAAAATTGATCTTCTACATGTGCTTTGGAGGGTCAAATGCAATGGCAGAGAAAAACTAAGCATTTGCAGGTGAATTGATAGCTTGGATGTAGAGGTGGAAAAATTTTGAGCATCTGCATGGGATAAAACGTTACAAATGCAAAGGCAGGAAAAATTTGCACTCTAGCATGAAGTTTTCAATTAAAGTGCACAAGAGCTAATTTTTTGTGCTCCTACACTTACCATGTTTGATTTTGGATGTAAGAGCAGAAAAATTCCACGCTCTTACATGTGATTTATGTTTTGAGTGGAGTAGCACTAAATTTTTGTGCTATCACAAATGGGTAAATCAACAATAATGTAAGGACGATTTTTTCCCCGCCCCTATGTTTGGGGTATAGCATATCAATGCAAGGGCAGGAAATTTTCTTGCCCCTACATGGGGTAAGGCTTATTTGTGTTCAAGTGGTAATTTTTTTTGGCTTTACACTTGATGATGGATAGGCACTTGATCATGCAAGTCAGGTTTTTAAACCCAACTTACATGTGAAGTCATAGTTCACATGCATCGATGGTGATTTTATCCATGATTGCATGTAAGCTTTGGGAAAATCAATATGTTGATTGGGATTTTTACCCCGACCCTCATATGGTTATAATCATCATATGCATCATCGAGGTAAAAACTCAACTTTACGTATTGTTTGCAATGGTGATGCAGTCTGTGTATCGCGGGGTTCAAAACCCATGATACTCAAAAATATAACAATGATGGTAAATCCACAAATGCATGTGTTTAATGGTTAACATGTAACATGGGGCTTAAAGCTCAATATGTATGTGAAATGAGGTATCGATGGTTGACAATGTAGAGGACGAAGGTCAGGTTTAAAAACCCAACCAACCTTTTGTGGATATTGATAGTGCAAGGTAGTGAATCAAACTTGAAGAACATGGGCTCGTAGCAATTTACACATAGATTTTAAACCCTGTAAAGTGGACAGTAACCATCCAAAACATAGGAAACCCTAACAGGTTTAAACAGACACTAGGCACAGATAAAGGGCAAACAAACAATAATCTATAAATCGAAACAGATTTTAACTCATAACACAAAAGAAAGTAGAATAAAACACAGACCATACTCTAACCCTAAACAAGTTATGCACACAAAACAATGAAACAAAAATAGAAAGGAAAGAAAAGATAACATACCCGAAAGCCACAAATAACCACAAAAACCAAACAAAACCCCAATGAAATCCACTCGAACACAGCAAGAAATCCAAACAAGCACACACAAAGGGAGCAACGAGCTTGCAGGAGGTTTGAGAGGTCAAGAGTGAAACTAAAATGAAAATAAAACAAATATAAACCAAATAAAACCACTTGAAAATGCATTAAAACCTACAACTAATGCAAAAATGTATGAACTCAGGATGCATCGGCACAAAATTTTTGTGCTTTAACACTATGGAAGACATGCAGGGGTGATGAAATTCAATGCTCTTGCATGTTTTATTTTTTCCAAAGGTATGTAGGGGCGTTAAATTTTAGTGCTCCTACATATGCAAGAAAATGACTAACTCTAAAAACTAAACCCTTTGCAAATTTAACTTTTTTGCAAATTTTGAAAGACGAAAAGAGGTAATCGCTTGAAATGAATTTTCGAGACTTGGACCATGCATGAGGGCAAGTGAGATTTTCTTTGTTTTGCATGCTTAGAGAATGTAGGCTACGAAATAGACAAGTTTTATAGGGGTTATCCCATGAATTGAGCACAACTGAATTCGAGGATAACAAGTTGGAAGGTATCCATAGTTGTTTGACGATATTGGTTAAGTAGGACACAACACCTAAGTAGATGTCAAAACTAAGAGGGTTCTTAATTATACCCTTCGTTGAAAGGCAGAGTCACTTCCAGTTAGAAAGGTGTGTGGGGGACCACTAGTTCGTGGTTGGAAGTAAAACACCTGCGTGATGCTCTCCCTCTTGCAGATGACATCTTGAATCTTAGAAGACATAAAGTATCTAGATATGAGATCTTTGACCTTGTACCTTAAAAGTTAATGTTACATCTTATTTAGTTAAAATCATTCATGTTGAAATGTAAAAGGAAGAAGATTGTTTATTCTTTTCATTCAAAAAGCAAGATAAGTTGTTACAAAATGTTTATATATTCATTTATGCAGTTGCATTTTCAATTATTGGAAAGAAAAAAAATTATATCCCATTTTACTAATGATGTTAATTATTATTATATGATAAATAAAACCAAGTGAATTCCTTGTAAAAGGAGGTGGTTGTTACAATCGTGAATATTAATATAATTATCTTACTGTATTTCATTCAACTTCCAATGGTTGTAATGAAGGTTTAACCATCACCTATTAAAGAGTTAAATTTTAATTTGTTTGGATTTTTTAATACTATGAATTTAATCATTTCTTCGAGAGATTTTTTTATATTAACCCATTCATGGTGCTAGGGGAGAGGACCTAGTAGTTGAGCATGTTTCAATAGTTTTGATAGTAGTTGTTTATATAATGCCCAATATTTTTATCAATATTGGACCAATAGTTGTGACATGACTACCCATAATTAAACAAAATGTATTCCTTTGATCTAAAATGCAACCAATCATGTGATGCCACATCAGCACTCAACTATCCATGATATGAATGCACAAGTATTGGTCAACTACAAATTGACAAAAAGCATGCTGATGTGGAATCATATTTGATGATGTGGCCTTGAAATGAAAGCTATAAGCAGGGGACTTGCCAAATAAGCTGTTGTAAAAAAATGAGAATGATTTGAAATTTCCACGTAGGATAATTAGAAGTGAGAAGTTTGGGTGCACAACTACTAGATCCTCTCCCCTATAATCAGAAACAAAAATGTTTCTTCTGTCATAAATTTTCTGCCAAACAGACACTCTCAGGCTCAACTAGATGTTCATCACACTTACAGTTTAACACATAAATAATAAATAATCCTGATTGCATGAACTGAAAATAATTCTAATGGATATGAAATCATAACTCAGAAGCTGAAATGTAATCGATGACAGGGGAAACGAAATCTTTTAACACAAAGAAGTAAAAATATTACATTAAAAAATGCAACGTTCCCATAAAGAATAAATCCAGAATTTTTGTCCCCTTTTTTTTCTTTTCCAGCTAATTTAGAAAAGTTTTATTATGTAAATTTTTGTTTGAATAAATATTAGTTCAATATATATGGAGCCATAGATAATTTGCAATGAAGATTGAGGTTGCAAATATGTCCTTTGTAGCTGAATGAGATAACATCCAATTCGGGATGCAATTAGTTACTAGACAATTCAGGATGAACAAAGTTCTTGTAATTGTTTACTGGAAGTATAATGAATCAGGATCACCTTGCTGTTTGTTGGGGTATGCCTGAATCCATTTCCTGTACTCCTCATTCATTTTCAATCTATCTTCTGCAGTTAAATGTTGAGACCACTTCGGTTGGAAGTCTGGAATCATGGTAGAATAGGATGCATACACTTGCATCTTCTTTGTGCGCGGAATTCTCAACTCCTCGAACCTGTGACCAGATATATAAATTCAACCATTATGAAGCTTATAAGCATGTTTTTAATTAAATCTATGCATAACTAAAACTAGGTAAAATTTGTCTGGTTCGCATTTCATGTGATTTTTTCAACTATTTGGAGGATTTTTCCTATTTGTTTGGCTGCAATATGTAGTGATTGTCATTTTCTTAGCAATTAAGAAAAGGGGGAGGCTGCCGTTGTTTGTGCTTTTTTGTTGGTTATTCGAAGTTGAGGTTATTTTCTTGTACTGGGGAAATTCTGAAATCTTTCGTAGTGGGTTCTATAAACGGGTATACTGAAGCTCAGTTTCCAAGACCACAGAAAATACAATCCTATGTGAGTACTGAGTAGTCACTGAAAAAAGTTTAGTTTGAAGATTTCATAGCAGATGTTAGAATTGGCTAATATTAACGACCTTTTAACAGCATCTTGCATGCTTCCCTCTGAAAATGATGACCCATTTGCCGCTTCAAGAAGAAGAGAGAGTTGATGTACATCTTCAAATGCAGACATTGCTCCTTGCCCAGGCCCAACGAATTGTGCATGTGCAGCTACATTCACAAACCAATACTAATTAGTCTTCTCTTTGATAATAGATTACTGAGTGTAATCTGAAAAGTTGAACAAAAAAACATATACAAATTAAACCAAAAGCTTGCACATTTCGAACTAATTATTCCCTTACACATAGACATAAACATATAGCCTATACATAATTGAATACTCAGAGTTTGCTAAGTGTTTAAGACTTAAGTACACCGGAATATGAAAAAAGAAAGGATTTCACTTAGCTTGCAACAAGATCCCAGGATTCTAAGGAAATGGATATACCATCACCAATCAATAGGACATGTCCATCTGCATCACTCCATTTATTGAGTGGCAATCGATCCATTATCTTCCTTTCTGTTATCATCTCTTCACTAGTTGCCTCAATAACATTTCGTAGATCATCCCATAACTCAATCCCATCAAGTTGTTGTAAAGCACGCTGTTTACAGCCAGGCCTTCCACGGGTTGTTCGTTCTACTAAGACCGAGTTTGCTTTATCCCCTGTTTGGTCCATCTTTCTGAGTGACCAGAGGGTATAGTCTCCTGCGTGATATTGACATAATCCAATAAGCTTCCTGTTGATTTTACTTTTAACTCGAAGTTTAACACCTTTTTATATTATATATAGCCCAACTAGCCTGGGGATCCGCACAGTCGACACTATAATAGCTATGAAACAACATATTTAGAACACATGAATATTGATTCTGTATTCCCAATTTCAGTTTTCCCATGAGTGATTTTCCTTCTTTTGAAATTAATTTTGTTTTATTGTATTATGAGGGTTTTAAAACAATATTGTTTGGAGACAGACACCGTTGTTACTCTTGTTGTATATCATGAATAGAGAAAATGGTATAGCATTCTTAAGCAGGCATGAGATTTCACTCAAATCGAAACTTGTGGATTGTTCATTCCTTGTTATTAATTCTGTTAGATATTTGCAGATTCAATCACTAAAGCCCCATTGGTAAAAAAATGATCAATGTTGAATGGGAAAAATGCCAGAAATATGTTTTATGGTATCAATCAGTTGCAGAGATAAGTTAGTGTTAACTAAGAAAGAAGATTTAGAACACCATATAAGTGCCATTAGTACCATCAGTGGCAACATGGTTAGCCTTTTGTCTACACTACAGCAATCTAAAGTTATCATGAATTAGCAGGGCACCCACATGTACCTGCATTAGATGTGGCGAAGGTGGTAACAGTCCTTTTTTCTGTTTGCATAATGAATTCTCCTTTTTCAAGCCAATCAAACAGCCTACACCAAAAAAGCAAAGACCACATCATAGTATACCAATAGATCTTGATAACTATATCTAAACCTGATTATGTGGAAGGATTATTCTCACTGACTTGAGATGTGGATCATGGACTAATGCACTCCATGTTCGCATTTTCAGGTATCTGGGAGCATCTCCAACCATCTGTTTGCGAACAGCAGACCATATGCCATCTGCCCCAATTAAAAATTTGCACGGTACCACCTTGATCCTATGATCTTCTGTACCTTCTCGGGGGCACTGAAAATAGGCCTCAACACCACCCTGCTTTGTGTTTCAAAAAATGTTAGATAATAATCATATAAATTTTTTACAGAAAGCATATTGAGAATATAATTAACAGAATTATGTTCAGTAGGCCATAGTCTAGTAATAAGGCAGAGTGGATGTGAGTGTTCAAACATATACCAAACAAACCAAAAAAATTAGCAGAATTATTGTCATTCGGCCATTGTATGATAGTGAGGGCAGAGCAATGCCATGATAATCACTTGCGTTTAAGCCCTACCGAGGATATGCTCTATAAGATGTTATATTTTTACCCAGTGAGTGCCCTCTGGAATGTTGTGCCACGCCTTTATCTCGCTGGATGCTTGCCACACAGAACAAGGCTAGGGGCACATATAGGGTGAATCTGGGTGTTATACATACCCCTGAAGATAGTGGGCTTCTTTGTAAAATGCCATACTAAACTTGATAGTGCCCTCCACAAAGGTGCGGTGAGCGTTTAAATTTACCTGGATACTTGAAAAGTAGAAGTCAAAAATGGAAATTCAAATGCCATATTTTTATAACTCGCCCAAAACTTGCAGAAATTGCAAGTACTCGTGAATTAGAAAGAAGGCCAAGAAACTTGCCCATTTTCTCACCTACACCAAGTTTTGCCATATTTTGCAAATCTTGGCAAGTTCTGGTGAATTTAGCCAGTTTAATGAATTTAAGTCTTGTTTGTAATTTGCCAAGTTTTTACTGAGATGCCGTGTCTGAGTCAAAATTGGGTCTGCCGAGTTTTGCCAAGGTGGTTGTTTTAGAACTTTGTTTATTGCTACGGCCAAGCAATGCCATGCAAATAACTCAGACATAAATCTCATTTGGCACATGCTTGTGTGAACAACGGTGGGTGCGAGGCTCAAGAGAATTTGATAGAATATATGACACTGAAGACGGGGATTTTTTCCAGAATGACATCCTAAACTTGACAGTGCACTCCCTAGGAGGTCGGGATGGTGTTAGTGTTTACCAGTTTATCAAACAAACAGAAAACGAAAGCATCAGAATTCTATTCAGCAATCCAACTGGGCTTCTTAGAAGAATGCTATGATCCTAAACTTGATAATCTACTCCCTAAAAAATGATCACCACAACTCTATTCACCAGGCCATGATTTAGTGGAAATGGTAGGACAATGCCATGATAATGATTCTATTTAAACCTGGCTGAGCAAATGCTTCCTGTAATCAAGGCTGCGTGCAAATTTGGAGTGAATTTGGACATTTCGAAGGATGGAAGGCTCAATCTACCGGCATTTAAATTAGAATCATATCATATACTTGATTGTGCGATCCCCAAAGAGTAGGTCTGAGTGTCACCAATTTACCAAGCTAAAAAATCCAGCAGAATTATTTTTCATTCTCAATAAATATAAAAAGGACCTGAGGCATCCACAGTCCATAATAATTGAAACAGGGATTTGCTTTAACAATTGTGTAAGAGAATCTTTATCATCAAAAAAAATTGTGTAAGAGAATCTTTATCATCAAACTTCCCCTGATAACACTCAGCAATCCATCATATTTTCAGAACCATGTACAAGAAATGTTATGACTAAGGTAGTAATGGATTGCAACATATAACCCAAAAGGTAGGAAAAAAAACAAAAAAATTCCACAGGTGTTTCTGCATTATCACTTTGAAACATCACATGAATTTATTTATTAAAGAAAAAAACCCACCAACCTTGCGAGGCTTATAGGCTAGCAGCTTGTGAGAGAAGGAAATCCTAGATCTACTAACAAAGCTGTCCAAAACTCTGTGAATTGACTTCCATGTGAGGATCACTAGCTCCCCTGGAACAATTTCTTGTACGCTGGAGTCGGACACTTCAGTGTCTGTTAAAGTTACCCGTTTGATTTTAGTGGAATAAGCCCCAGCCTGGGCTAAAGCTGTACTGAGACCAAGCTTAATTCCTTCAAGAGCAGTAATGCCATTGAGGCCAATGCCAACAATGGAGGATGTGTCTGCACTCATCCATGGTGGGTGAGTTTCGAACACATGACATGGGATATTTCGCTCTTGCAGGGCCAGTGCCAGAGCAAGACCTGCAAGCCCGCCACCTACAATCCCAATATCAATTTCTTCAGCTCTCTCTGAATTGCTCTCAAGTTCAGCACAGTCACCATTACAGGAAACTGAAGACATTTTAAACAAGAGGTTGAGAAGAATTGCAAAAGGTACTGAAATTTCTCTTTCCCTTATCCAATGCTCTATGCCTTATTTAATGATCCGTTCTAAGGACATCCTCTATTACCTACGCTGTTTTTGATCTCGTGAACGTTATAAACCTTTTAACTATACTGTAAGTAAAATTTCACTCTCGAAGACGGACAATAACTGGTTAACTTCTGCTGATATTTCTGATTTTTTGATGGCGTGTGATCCCTATTGACTGAGATGTCATTGTAATGGCACTATGATTTTATGTAAAAGCTCCATCAAAGTTGTGAAGTTTCCAGACTTGCAGTTCGATAGCCCGCAAACGTGCAATTTAGTGAAGGCAGAATAGCGTTGAAGGTAAGCACAAAACACGTTTATTTAATTTTTCTAACACGGTCTTTAAAGGTTGATTAGTAGAAGGTATTTTCCAGAGCTTGTTAAATTGTGATATTGCTATCAGGATTCAATCTTGTAGTTTTTTGAGTCAAACTCATGAAATATGGGTCAATGAGTTTTACTCAAAAAACTACACAGTTGAATTCTGATAGTAATATCACAGTATTTAAAGGTGTTGTTGGATAATCTTAGTGAAAGCGGATTAGTGTTGAAGTTATAACCACAAAATAAGTGTACATTTAAAACAAATTTAACATGATGTTTTTCAAAAGGCGGTCTTTAAAAGTATCTAAGGGTGTTATTTGATAATCATAGAGGAACATAAATAATAGAGATATTAGATTTCCATAGTCCATATTAATAAGAGCTATTTTTTTCTAGATTCAATTGTGTGAATTTATTTGCATCAATGTTTCGGATCACACTCCATGATCCAACTCAGCTCTTTTCTTCATCCTGATGTTGGATCACGGAGTGTGATCCGAAACATTGATGCAAATAAATTCACACAGTTGAATCCAGAAAAAATAGCTTTTACATATATAATAGTTTTATGGGAGAGTATTTCATATTTATGTTTTGTTGTTAAATTTAATTTATGTGGTATTTGAGTGATTGAGCTATTTATATATGTGTCTACCACCTATCAAATAGCATCCTTATGTGTTTTTACTAATTTATAAGAATTCATGGATTTAATAGGTCAAGAGATTTTGATGAATATATTAAAAAGAAATGAATTTTAATATATCATAATTTATCGATATTAATAGTTATTTGCAAGAACAACAAGGATGATTATAAAAATATCAATTACAAGAATTTTAATTTATTTAATTTTGTATTCAGCAATCTATCTTTATATATCACTATAATTATTTCAAAACAATACATATATAAATTTTAGATTTTATTCAACATGATATAAAAGAATTCCATTTGATGATAGTTTAATTTATATATGTTATTTTAAAAAAATTGAGTAGTATAATCAAAGTTGATATAAACAAATTCCAATTATATAATATATGTATTGTTGATTAAAAAAGGTTCTATCTTGTGGAAGACAATATAATAATCTAAAAACTACAAAAAACAATTAAAGTTGGAGCTCATTTATTCAAATAAAAAACCAATGTCATTCTAGAAAATATATATATCTTAATTATTCATGTACACCTAAATATTTCCCTGGTACACCCTTATCCTAATTGACCAAATAATTACACCACGTAGCCAAATCCTCTTCAACTAATGGACCCCCTAGTCTCTTTTCCATCTCACATAGTTAAAATAATTTTATTTTTATTTACACATGAAACATAGAAAAAGAGAACCCCAAGTCTTATGTGCAAAACTTAGGATTCAAATTTTGGGGTTGGGTTTTGGGTGTGTTGTGTTGTGTTCTTTTTCTAATGTTTCATTAAGATGGAGATCAACAAGGTGTTTAGATTGACTTTCAACCATGAAGGTGAGCCAATAAGACCTAGATCTGCATCTTTTAGGGTCTTCGAATGAATTAGAATTGATTTTCCTTGATTAACCTATGAAATGAAGAAAAATGGTGTGAATGTGTGTGGGGAATGTGTGGATTCAAAAGGTATGTGATCCAAATGTTCAAACACAATCACACTTTTCTTAATTTCATTAGAAAAAGAGATCTCCCAAAGGTAGGATTGATTTTCAACCTTGCGGTGAGCCAACCCTATATGGGAAATCTATTATTTTATTATGATAGAAATGACTAAATTGCTATTTTGGGAGATAAATTAAAGTGCATTAACAAACTAAACTATATGACCTAATGCTTGAAATGCATAATATTATGATAACATAAATGGAAACAACAGTTTGCAAGTAGATCTAAGAAGAGCAGAACGGTGTGTACTTGGCATAAAAAGTGGGTTCTGAGCTTTGTAGCATGATTGTTTCACCCTAGGGCGAATGGGTCATAGTGCAAGAGTCCAAAATCTAATTTTGCAGTCCTCGGATCCCAGATCTGAGCATCTAATTTCTCCAGGTTTGACTGTTGGAAAGTTGGAAATAAAATAGGTAGGTGAGTTTATGTGGCTTAACAACTTTGACAACATTGCAAAATTTCTCCTTTGATAAACTTTAGTCCTTCACCTATAAATCTATACATATAAAGAGATAACAAAAATGTTTGTTTTTGGGTGAATGGTGGTTTGCATTAGTCAAACCTCATGTTGGTAATTAAACCTTGATAATGGCATAATGACAAATGGAAGGAATTGATGAATAAACAAAGCTTTGTCACAAATCACCAAACCCTTAATGGTTTCCCTTAGAGGACTGAAGTCTAACACATCTCTCTAAGGATTGGATCTTGCATGAATTAGTTTGATTGATTGTTTGATTTGATGCTTGAATGCTTAAAAGCTACATCACAATGTTAGCTCCAAACATGAAATGAATGTGCATAAACTTTGGCATGATGATATGATCGTGATTGTTGTTGTAGATGACTGATAAATCTAATCTTCGATGCTCTTGAAATAATATTTTCTCTTGGGATTGATCTCTTAAGGTCTAATTGCTAGTTAGATTTGAATTGATTAAATAAAATGTATTTATAAGTTTTTATAGAATTTTTCAAAAAATAGATGGGCAGGTGCATGAAGATGGGTAGCCAATTTCTGGCCAATCTACTTTTTCATCCCAAAATAGTCAAAACGCGAGCACGCTATAGTAAAACACGCTTGCGTTATGGCTTGGTAATGATCGAGCCTAGGATCGGTCATTACCAAGCCATAACGCGAGCGTGTTATAACACACTCGCGTTATGGTTTTGTAGACACGTAAAATGTACCAATTGACATTATGCATATGATCCCGACTACTAACATCGTTTCATCCTAAATCATCCCTCGGTCTAACCATTTAATCAAATCCCCTTATCTGATTAAATTCATCAATATTCCTCCCTTAATTAAATAAATCATTTTATCTAATTAAGTCTCTCTTTTATTAATTAAATCAATCAATCTGATCTAATTATCCCTATTTAATTAAATAGTCAATTTTATTTAATTAAATCTTTTAAGTCTATCTATTAAATTAAATAAATTAAAACCTTATTTAGTTTAATCTAACATCATCTCTTTTAATTAAATAAATCAAAATCTTTATTTAATTAATCTCTTATCATACTCTTCTCATATTTGATTTAAATAAATCCACAAATCTAAGTCAAATTTGTCACATCATATAATCCCCTTCATTAAATAATTAACCTTGATTAATTTAATCTCTTGTCATGTCCCATCCTCCAACATTTAACACTTGCTCATGAAAATAGATTTAATTAATTTTTTAAATCTCTATTTTCCTCAACAAGGCATCTTTTTGGAATATCCTTCAAATTTGAATTCAAAAATCCAAGTTGACATGTACATCCAACAAGGCATTTACTCTATCTTACATGTCCTTTGCCTTGAGCCAAGTGGCATTCAATGCTTCTTTCTTCCCTCTTGCAAGTCATTTCAACAAAATTCAAAATTCAAAAATAAGCATTTATTGGCACAATCCTCAAAACTTGCATATCCTCCATCCACTCATAGGTTGACAAGTGGCATCTTGCCATTAGATGAATGTTAGTCCCACATTGCTCAATTTTGGAAATTCATCCTTCAATCTCATCTATAAATGAAGAGCTCCTCTCCTCATTTGATCATCCACAAATTATGCAAAGTTACCATGCTCAAATATCTATCAAATTTCATCCATCTTACCTAGGTTATGCAGGTTTTTAGCTTGGAGCACTCATCCTTCATCAACAAAGTGGATCATTCATCAACACTCATCAACATATATCAATCTTGCATCATAGGAGTTGGGAAAGGGCCAATTTTCACATCAAATTGGAACCAATTCCCCCATGGGATCAAGAGTTTGCTTGCTTAATTAGGATTCAATCTTTATTTTGGTGTTTTCATTGTGTTCTTCATTGCTTTTTTCCTAATTTGAGCTATATTAATGGATTTCATGGGGAATCCTTGTTCTTACTTGCAATCTCTAATCTAATGTGTTTGTTCTCATTGTTTTGTAGGTATTAGGATTGGGGTTCACACATTTGGTGCTAGAGGGAGGGCAACATCTCATTTTTTATCACTTTTTCCTAAAAATTCCTCATTTTTGTTTGTGCATAGAAAAATTCCAACGCTGGAAGCTTAGTGTCGCCATATAGCACCGCTGGTTCTCTAGCGTCGCCATATAGCACTGTCGGTTCTCTAGCGTCGCCATATAGCACTGCTGGAAATTCAAACTACGATGTTGAAGTCTTCCCACCTAGAATTTTGAATTTCAAACTATGTCGCTTGACCAATCAGACCCGCAGGATTTTTCAAAAAAATCAAACAGCGATGCTAAGCAAAAGTGAGACATAGTTGAGCTCACTGGCTTGAACACAGAGTGACGCTGACTGGTAAGTGGCGCTGTACAACACCGCTAAGAAATCAAACTGTGACGCAGTCACGGGTTGCACCGCTGGCAAGGAGTAAAAAGTTGAAATTTAATTTTAGCACGTGCTTTTTGTCAATGATGAGTTTATCTTCTGTTTCTTGCTTTTTAAACTCTGTGTTTTGCAGAATTTGACTGATTTTCTTTCTTGTAGGTTGGATCAATTGAAAACGAAAGAAAAGGAAGCATGATGAGGGTACTTCACAAAATCATAGTGTTTTTAAACACTTTAGTGTTTGTTTAACACTTTTAAGAAATTGTTATCTCTTTTTGCTTAGGATACTAATTTCGTTTGGGTTTTAAAAATAATATTTTCAATTTTTTGCAAAGGCTTAAAACGAACATTAGAACTACAACTTACTAGAGTTTGTTTTTTGGTTAACAATTGAACAAAAAAACTCTCATTTGTCTTTTGGTGCTTTAAAAAGAACTCACAATTGCTTTGTGGATTTAAAACGAACATGTACAAATTTTTCTTCGTAATGGCTTACTCAAACTAACTTCATTGAAAAAGGACGTATGCGCTTCTCTCATGCTTTATAGTGATCTTGAGAATCAAAAGGCCCCTTTTTTGTGATTTTAGGTTGAGACAAAGCAATCACCTCCACACTTCATTTTTGGGTTTAAAATTGAACAAAATCTTGTGCGAGTGTGAATGAATTTATTGCATGTTTTCTCCCTTTGTTTCTAAACAAGGGTTGATCGAACTATGAATAAGTTTATTTGCTTTTGTCTATCTTAGAGGGCCTACCTTGGGGAAAAAGTACTCACCCAAGGGAACGACTCAACCGGAAACACTCTGAACCCGAGAGTATTTCTAGTTGAGATATAAATGTGGGTATTGGAATAAATGCCAATATCATGCGGTTGGCTTCGACGAGATGGATCCAAAAGGGGACTTTCGTCGTATGGGTCAATCTCCACGAACGGAAAGTCCTAATTAAAACCCATGTTTTAGAATTGCCAAAATCCTTGATCTATTTGTTGGTGCAAGAACGGTCATTTTGAAGCCACCCCACACTTTTATGGTCTTTTAGTAGAAATGGAAAGCATGCCATGGGAGTTTCATGGGTTTTGATGCTTGGCTACCCCGATTGACGTTAATGAGCCATGGAGGGGAGCCAGTGGGGTCAAGCATCTAACCATTCGCTAAAGATAAGCGTAGCTAGACTTGTCCAAGTGGGAATCCAACAAATATTGTCTTCCACATCCATAGGGTTGTACTTATTCTTGGTTGCAAAATGCTTTGCTTGTTCGAAAACATCTTGGAAACAAACACTTAAACATCATCATCAAAATTTCAAACCCTTTAGGAGACAAATACAATTGACTCAATCCATGTGTTATTGCTTGCCCTTGGGATTTACATCCTTAGAGGTTTTTAAACACATTGGATTACATCTCAATTTTTCTACTAAAGTAAACAATAGGTAACCCTTGCCTTGAATTCATCAAATTTCCACATAACATACTTTGTGGGGTTTGAAGAAATTAAGACATTGGACATCTAGTTTGGAAACCTAATCAAAGAAGTGTTTTTGGTAAAATAAGGCCATTAAGCAAAGCTAAACAAAATGAACTCTCATATATGTTGAAACCTCACGATTCTCAAGAAGTCCAAATCCCAAAACGAAAGTCATTGGTTCAAAATCCGAAAATGTATGCACTAATTGAATCACTTCTTGGTTATAAAGATCCATAGAAGCGTTGCATGTTCTTCAATACCGAGGTCTAGGTAAACAAAGTGTCTTTTTTAGGTTCATCTTAGGATCAAAGAAATCAAAATATTTTCTCATCCATCCTTCAAACATCAAATAAAAAATCGTCTCATCATCACCTTTTGAGAAATCTTGAAATCATCCTTAATGCTAGGATTTTTGGAAAAAATCAAAATCATCAAATCCTTGAGACAAAATCCTTGAAATCTTTATCAAAATCATCTTTGGCTAGGTATGTGTAGATGCATCCTGTTGCATATACTTAGTCAAATTTATCAAACCATCTTGTTTAGCTAGGTATATGTAGATGCATCCTTCTTCATATGCTTAGTTAAATTATCATCTTGTTTGAATAGGTGTGGGTAGATGCATCCTTCTCCCTACACATTCAAATTATAATCCTTTGACAAAATCTACCCCTTAGATAATCATCCAACATCTTAGGGTATTTTTGTTCAAATCAAAGTAAACCAAAATCAATCAATCAAGGTAAATCCCAAATCCCAAATCAAATCAAAATCAAAATCTGAAACATATCCAAAAAGTCCCAAAAGTCTAGCATCCCCCTCAAGATTTATCAAAAGATCAAAAAATCCACATCATCCATCTCTTACATCATCATCATATCACCTTTTGATCCTCAAGATATCCTAAAATTTTTCTCTTTTGTGCATAAAGTAAAGATCAATCCAAGGAATTAAGAGATTCATCTCCCATATTCTTGAAAATTGATCCTTGTTTTATGGTGAAAACTATATCTCAATACAAGAAGAACATGGAAGCTAACAAAGAAACACCCGCTTCAAGTGATCTAAGCCAAATGAACGTTGAAATGAATCTTGTTGAATCAAACAATCCTTTGACTATCTCATCATCACAAAACCCACAAGAAGAAAATCAAGAAGAAGACCTTACCTTTGGGATTTCGCATGAAGAAATAACCGAAATGCTTCAAAATCCAGAAAATCATAAGATCGACAATATCATGATGAGGCTTAACCCTTCACTATATATGCTCAAACTAGCAAAAAAAGGGGCCAAGTTACCTTTTGATTTCGACACAAGCTCAATAATAGAACCATCTTTGGAGGTCATGCCTCTAATTTCATCCACACTCCCCATCTCATCCACACCCCCATCCCAAAACATCACCTGAAACATTCCACAAATCACAACATCTTTTGCTCCAACTCAACCTAATGTTAATAACGGAAATGCATTTCTTAATGCTATTCAAACACACCATCTTGTCAATAATCAAGACTTGGATGCAAATACCATCTTGCAACAAAACATACCCCAAAATCCATTACATAAGTATGTTCCTCTCACTTTCCATAATGATCCATCATCATCATCCTTCCACGTAACACATCAAACTTCTCTTCTCACAAATTCGCAAGAAGAGGGTGACATGTTCGGACCTGGGGGAATTTTTGACACCATACCCCTCATATTTCCACCACTTCCACTATTTCCATCATCATCCACACCACTCCTTCGCTTAGGGCTTCCCCCTTTACCAAGTATCAATCAAACCAACATCCCAAATATCAATTAAAACATTATGCCAAATGCTCAAAACTTGTCATCGACATCATAACAACATATGACAACTAGACAAGCAATCACGACATCATCAACCACCCCCCTAACATCACAAAGCATGGTCTCTCAAGGGCCAATCACATCAACAACACCATTTATCACTCAAACCACCACATCAATAGCACCATCCACCACTCAAATCATCAACACAACATCACCACTCATCACCACCACGAATGCCATTCCAAATCCACCACCACCCCCACCACCACCAACTTCCAGCATATCAAGCCAAAAAAATATGGCATTGCAAGCAACTCAGCAAGCTACTTTTCAAAGGGGATTCCTACAAGTGCAAAAATAAAAAGTTGCACAACTAGCTGCTCAACAAGCCGCTTAAGCTGTGCAAGCTGCCCAAGCAACCCAAGCCACATTACAAGCACAATAGGCCGCACAAGCCCAAGATTTATTGCAACAACAACAACAAGCCGCTCAAGCCACACAAGTTGCTCAAGCATCCGAAGCCACATTACAAGAACAAAAGGCTGCCCAAGCCCAAATTCTATTGAAACAACAAGCGGCACAAGCCCAAGCTCAAGCTCAAGCGCACACCCAATATCAAGCACAACAAGTGCAAGCACAAGCACAACTTCTTGCACAAAAACAAGCAGCACAACTATAGGAATATTAGCAAGCAATAAAACAATATCAAGAGCAGCAAGAAGCAGCCCAATTGGCAACCCAACAACAAGTGTTGTTGGAACAACAAGCACAACAAGAAGCACAACAACAGGCAATCCTAGCACAATAACAACAAGCAATCCTAGCACAGCAACAACAAGATCAACAACAAGCGTTGTGCATACAGTAGCAAGTGCAAGCATACCTAGCTCGGCAGAATATATAAATACCATCAAATAACACACCAATCAACCCACCCATCCAACCCACAATCGAAACACTCCAAAACACCTTCATCCCACCCCCTGATCCACAAAATGATGTAACAGCACAAATAAATTTTCTCTCGCAACAAGTGCTCAATCTTCAATCAGGGCGAACCAAAAAAACACCAAGCAACTTATGTCCCTATCCATTTGATAGGAGCCTTGTGATGAAACCCTTTACCAAGGGATTTGAGATCCCCAAGTTTGAAAAATATCGTGGGATGGGAAACCCTGAAGATCACATCAGGGAATTTTAGGTTCATTGCATGGAGGTTGCATATGATGATATTTATCTGATGCGGCTATTTCCTAGGAGTTTGGTTGTTGTCCACGCTATGGAATGGTTCTCTCACCTACCTACAAGCATTAGAACATTCCAAGAAATTATAGACGCATTCATTAAAAATTATGCATGCAACATCACAGTGGATGTCAGTCTAGAGGAACTCTTAACTCTGAAACAAGGAAAGGGTGAATCATTTGCTTCATTCCTACAATGATGGTGATCCAAGGCCAATCAGAGCAAATGGACCATGCTTGAGGAACAAGTTTGCACCATCATATCCAGCCTTGACAACCTCTTGGCATTTCATCTCAAGGTTCAAGGGATCACCACATATGATTAGTTGATCTCTAAGGTGCTCAACATTGAATAAGCCCTTATGACTCAACCCGTGGGATCAACTTCATAACCTGAACAACAAATCAACCACCCACCCTCCAAATACAATGATAAACCACACATGTGGGCAAGGAACAAAAACATTACTAATGATGGTGTTGTCGATGCCAAGGTGGTCATTAGTGCCCCGCGCCAAAACACACCTACACCATAAATCCAAATCCAACACCAAAACAATCATCACGTAACACAACAACAAAACAACAATCCGGTGATTAACAATGTCAATGATCAAAGGGGACCACCCCAACAGAACAAAAATTACCCCAAATGAAAATACACTACTTTGGGGGAACCACTTGAAGTCATAATGAAGAAGCTGATAAATGAAAAACTCATCAAGGCTCCTACCTTTGAGAATTACCAAGAACCAGATGTGAAACCTCCTTAGTATAATGAAAATCAAATTTTTGAATTCCATAAAATCAAAGGACATACCATGAACAGTTGCATGAGATTAAAAAAAAAAAGTTCAAGATCTCATCGATCAAAGGATTATAAACGTGGAATAGCCTAAAGGAAACCAAGACCTTAAGATATACACAAATCCGATGCCTAATCATGGCAATAAAGGGAATAATAACAATGATAAGGGGAAAGGCACCTACACAAACATAAATCATGTATATGAAACTGTCGTTGCCTCCCTAGATGAATACTACACAGTCATCACCATCAAAGGCACCCATGCTGATTGTGGAGTCACCACAAGAGGCAGCAAAGTCACCATCGCAGGATCATCCTAACCAAACAAAGTCCCTGCATCTAGATCTATCCCCAATGGCTACAATTTCCTAGATCAACTCCAAAGAACACCAGCGCAAATCTCCATCATAAGAAAATCCTAGAAGAAGTGTTGGATTCATCCACTGTCCTTGTGGATCCTGATGTGGAACAATTCCAAGCTATGGTCAGAAATATCATTACACCAAATCTCCTCACATTCTCTGACCAGGATTTCCCTGCTCAACCATCTCACAACCGTGCACTCCACTTAGAGGTCATAGTACAAAAAAGTAAAGTCAAAAGGGTCTTGGTGGATGGAGGTGCAAGCTTGAATATATGTTCTCTCAACCTCATCAAACAATTGAAAATATCAGAAGATTCTATCAACAAAGGAAAGGGTATCACAATAAGAGCATATGATGATCAAGAAATAGTGTCCCAAGGCATGATCAAACTCCCTATTCAAGTAGGGCCCGCCATCATGGAAACCACTTGTCAGGTCTTGGACCTCGACTTGCGATATAACATCCTCCTAGGATGACCATGGATTCATGCGATGAAAGCAGTAGCATTAACTTTTCATCAATGTGTGAAATTTACACATGAGGGACAAGAAGTCACCATCCATGGAGATCCTGAACCTTTCTCATATTGCAAAAGCCTTGAAGCAAAGTACTATAAAATCCCCCAAGTACCAAAAAATGATGAGGGCCCATCTACACCATACATCGATCCCCCCACTCTCGCATCCACTTTTGTGATAGAGACACCTGCCACTCCCGCCATTCCCACCATCTCTAACATTACAGTCATCATCCAAGATAACGGTTGTGGAAACTACACGATCCCTAAAAATGCTTTTATGGTAGGAGAGTTACCACAATATCCTAGATCACGGGGACATCCACAAATAAATGAATCCTCCACATCCCAAACATCTCCTGAAGACTATCCCAACTTTACAAGTTGGGGGGATCTTGGCCGAGAAGTTATTGAGGTAGATCCATCTCATATGCTATACCAAGATGAGAGACCAACAACTGATTTACCAATGGATGATAGAAGCAAGGGTCTACAAATGATGCTCGCAATGGGCTATGACGAAAATCAAAGACCTGGGAGAAACAACAATGGGCTTATAACACCTATCATTCTGGAGAAGCAAACAATAACAAATCTTGGCCTTGGATGTACCCCTTCGAGTATAACCATACGTGGTTGAAGTCCTCCAATTAGAAGGGTTAATAATCTTCCTTAGCCAACCGCAGCAGAACTACGCCTACCAGTATCTACAGGTCGCGCCATAGATAACTTTACATTTGACATAACCAACATCTATAGCAGTAGTGATGATGAGGATCCCACACCCAATCTACCTAGGTTATTTGAGGACACCTCTCTTTTCATGATTAGCACCCTATCTTTTGAATCAAACCACCAAAATCATGAAATCCGCCTAGTATATCCCTAACTCATCGACTATGACCAACGAGGACCACCAGTTCTTAATACATTCGAAAACAATGAGGCGCTCTCGGAATTCATGGGACTAAGGGATAACATTCCATGTGGGGATCACAAAGCAAGGTTCTTAATTGAGCTAGATACATAGGCCTATTATGGGGAAATGATTGAATCCTTCAGTCACAAAAGTGAAAAATTAAGAATAATATCTAAGTCCTTGAGTGAAAACCACACTGTGGCACTCTCCGACCAGAAAAAAGTAAAAAGAAAGGACACATCCAATGGTGAAAACCTCTCTAAGGATCCTGAGGATGGGGGATTCAATCTTCCTTTCCAAGCTATTCATCAAAATAAAATAGCATTCCTGGCAAAAAAATGCAATCCGGTCAATCTAGGAACAGAGGAAACACTGCATATCACATTCTATTTAAAATCATTACTATCAAAGGAACAAGAGCTCCTAGCAGCCTTCCTAAGAGAAAGACATATAAAATTTGCATGGAGCTACGCTGACATGCCAGGACTTGATCCAGAGACCGTGGTTCATCACTTAGTAGTATATCCAAAAGAAAAACCTATTAAACAAAAGCTTCGAAAAATGCACCCTCATATCGCCTTATTAGTCAAAATGGAGCTAAAAAAGTTATTAGATGCAGGATTCATCCGACCGATAGATTATCCAGAATGGGTATCAAACCTGGTGCCTATTTCAAAACCCGATGGGAACATCAGAATCTGCATAGACTTCAGAGACTTGAATAAGGCATGTCCAAAGGATGACTTCCCACTTCCAAACATTGATATGATTGTAGATATGACAGCTGGACATGAAATGTTATCACTAATAGATGAATTTTCAGGGTATAATCAGATCATGATAGCTAAAGAGGACCAACATAAAACATCTTTCACTTGTCCATGGGGGACCTATTGCTGGAAAATGATGCCATTTGGCTTAAAGAACGTAGGAGCAACATACCAAAGTTCCATGACATGATCCATAAGATAGTCGAAGATTATGTTGATGACATTCTAGCCAAGTCCAGAAAGAGAAAAGATCACATCACAACCTTAAGTGCCATTTTTGACAGGCTCGAGGAGTACAAGGTTAGATTAAACCCAAAGAAGTGTGTCTTCGGCGTACAATCAGGAAAGCTCCTAGGATATATAGTGTCAATGAGAGGTATTGAGGTGGATCCAGCAAAGGTAAAATAAATCCTTGAAATGGAGGCACCAAAAACATTAAATCAATTGAGAGGTCTCCAAGGAAGACTTCAATCCATTCAAAGATTCATCGCACAATTGGTGGACAAACAAAACCCATCCCAAGAAAACCATTGATTCTCTATGTATCAGCAACAACAGTAGCCCTTGGAGCTCTCTTAGCTCAGCATGATGAAAATGGAATAGAAAGGGCTATATATTACATCAATAGAACAATGGTTGGGCATGAGCTAAACTATTCATTCATCGAGAAAGCATGCCTAGCAGTAGTGTTTGCATCATAGAAATTCAGACATTACATGTTGGCACACAAAATAAAACTCATCACCAAAATCGACCCTCTCAAATACTTATTGTCAAAAGCAATGCTCACAGGAAGAATGGCCAAATGGGTGATGATAATGTCAAAATACGACATTGAATATGTAGAGGGGAAAGCAATCAAAGTCCAAGTCATCACAGATCAACTTGCAAAAGCACCAATCTATTCAAAGAATCCTCTAATCTTAGAGTTTCCAGATGAATCTATTTTCAATCTCAATGTAGCTGACCACTGGAAACTGTACTTTGATAGCTCATACACACAACATGGATCAGGAGCCGACATCTTCTTTATCACCCCACAAGGGGATTGCATACCAAGGTCCTACAAACTGGCATTTCCCTGCACCAATAACATTGCAGAATACAAGGCTTTAACCATAGGTCTCAGAATAGCAGTGCAATGGAACATTATAGCTCTCAAAGTATATGAAGACTCCCAATTAATAATAAATCAAGTGAATGATGAATACCAGACCAAGGACGACAAGATCACTCCATACAAGAAATTGGTGGAACTCTTAAAGAATCCTTCATTGAAATAACATTTGAGCAGATTCCTAGAACCAACAACAGAGCAGCAGATGCCATGGCAACAATCAAATCCTTATTGGATATCCCCCACAACGTTCCAAAATATGAATTCCTGATAGAGCAGCTTCTCGTGCCTGCATTTGAGGTACCAGAATCAAAATTCATGTGCGAAATCGTTGGTCCCGGTGATCCTTGGCACCACGACATTTACACATACCTTCAAATAGGAGTCATACTCGCCGACTTACCCTCAAACCTAAAACGAACCTTTGTAAAAAAGGCATCTAGATTCATCATCCTAGGAGATACCTTATATTGTAGGAGCATAGAAGGAACCCTACTACGCTACCTAAACATTGAGGAGGCATTAACCGCTCTAACTGAAGTACATAATGGTATATGTGGTTCAAACTCGAGTGGAATGACCATAGCCAAGAAATTTTTGAGGATGGGGTATTATTGGCCCACAATGGAATGAGAAGCACATGACTATGCCAAAAGGTGTCTATAATGTTAGCAGCATGGGGACCTCATCCATGCTCCAGCTCAAGAGCTTCATCCGATAGTCACACCATGACTCTTTTCCTAGTGGGGACTTGATATTATTGGAAAAATCACGCCCACCTCATCTAACGGCCACAAATTCATCATAACTGCCACGGAGTACTTTACTAAATGGGTGGAAGCCATACCCATGACGTATATAATGGGGAAGCAAATTTCAAAGTTCATCCTGAACTATCTCATTTTCTGCTATGGTGTTCCACAAGCCATTATCTTAGATAATGGGACACCATTCAAAAATCAAGAGGTCTGTGACTTATGCAAAAAATTCAAAATCCAACATCGCTTCTCCACCCCATACTATCCCCAAGGTAATGGCCAAGCAAAAGCTACAAACAAAACCATTTTGAAAATCCTCAAGAAAACAGTCAATGATGTAGGTCGTGACTGGCATCTGTAGTTTAATCCAGCCCTCTGGGCCTATCGAACTAGCATCCGCACAACCACCGGCGCCACCCCTTTCTCCCTCATCTACGGATCAGAAGTAGTACTCCCCATTGAGATCAAGCTCCCATCACTTAGGATATCACTGCAAAACCTCATCACAAATGAAGAGTACCGAGTATCAAGATTGAATGAGCTAGAGCTACTGGATGAGCGACATATAGATGCTTTGAATCATTTGCAAGTCTATTAGAATAGACTCAAAAGGAGCTATAATAAGAAAATTAGAAGCAGGACTTTCCAAGTAGGAGAACTGGTCCTAAAAAAGAATTAGAAGAATGTCCCAAACCCAAGCAACAAAGGAAAATTTGAACCCAATTGGTTGGGACCATTCGTTATCACAACAAGTTATAAATTAGGGGCATATCAGTTATCAACACCCAAAGGGGAACCTCTGCAATAGCCCATGAATAGCTCTCATCTCAAAAATTTTATGCCTAAATATTTCAAGGTATAGAACCAAAAATCTAAAAAAATAAAAAAGTCCTAAAAAAATGGTTACCTTGGCAAAAACCCTTGCAAAAGGCGTCATGGTGACAGCAAAAAAATCAAAAAAGCAAAAAATCAAAAAAATTCAGAAAAAGGATAAAAAATAGTAAAGAGAAAAAATCGTCCTCTAGTGAAAACCACTTCGGTGGCACTTTGGACAGGTACCTTGGTGAAAACCTGGAAAACAAGCGCCTTGTGTAAATAAGCACTTTCCATCCACTAGGATCTTTTTGGCTTGTTTTGCATCATCCATCCATTACGTTTCCACCATCCATCACATTCAAATCTCCATCCATCACTCATCCACTCACATCTGCACCATAGCTTGGTCATGTTTTCATATCATGATCCCTTTTAGTACTACTCGACCCATCCTCAAGGTTAGCTTGTCCTACCTTTATCGGAGTAGTCTATTGCATCACATTGGGGGCATGTTCTTATCGGATCGGATTCGTGTATGTTTTTAAAGTCCTCAAATCAGAAAAACCAAAAACATCAGAAAAAAAAAAAAAACATCAGAAAATCCAAAAATCCAAAAACATCAAAAACATATCAAAATCCAAAAAATAGGTCAAAAAGTTGGTCAAAAAGTCAAAAACAGAGTCATCTTGTTGAACTATGGGTCTTTAAGCCTTGAACGTAGGTAAGGTTGATCTTTGATCATTCCTCGAGACACTTAGGTCAGTCCTTTAGGCGTCTGTCATAATAAACTGACATCTCATCATGTATATCATCATCTGTAAATCAGTCAACTCGTTAGTCGAACTACGTGGTCTTTGTGTGTATAGCATAGGCAAGGATAATCTATTGACCAGCCCCTGAGGCCCCTAGGATAGGTCTTTAGGTTAGTCTCTTGGTCAAAATCTTGGAAAACCCCAAAACATTGGAAAAATTAAAAAAATGAAAACATTTGCAAAATCTCGAAAATACCAAAAATAGCCTCAAAACATCTCAAAAAGATCAAAAACATCCAAATATTTTAAAAAATCCATCTGTCTCATCTCGCTTGCACCCGCAATAACATCATTCATAATAAACGATCGTCATCCTCAAACTTTGGTAAGACAATAAAAAACAAGTCTAGCAGGTGAAAAGTGAAAACCCAAAACGTCAAGTCTTAGGTCTAAGTCAGTATGTAAACAAGATGGTCAACTCTTTGTGTCGATAACGCATCATCCATTTGGTCCCATATCAATCATTTGAAAGAACGCTTCAGATAAACGAAATGACTTGCCGCCATCCACTAACATGTCATAGGATGAATCCTTCCTACAATGGGCATTATCTTTTGGCAATAGTTTCGGCTCTTATCCTTCAAAACACATCCTCTTTTGGTAAGCGGTATTGAAGAACATTAGCTTGTTTGTTTACTTTTTCTTTATCCTTTTAACTTATCTTATTGCGCTCATTCCAAGGACTTCTCGATGATATCCGAACAAGAGGATTTAGAGAAATAGGAATGGGGGCAACAACATTATCTTTTGTCTGTTGTGCTTGTTGAACGTTCTTGTAAAATAACCTTGGTGAATACTTGCTTGGTTAGGTATGTATGGAGGAGGTTTTGGGAAGCTTGTTGACTATTGCATTGATAGGTTATACCTTTCTTTGTTTTGGTCCGAGGTGTTTGAAATTTCTAAAGTGCATCCTAGCAAGGTTTATGTATGTCAGGTTTGAACAAGGATACTCCTATCTGTTTGTCAAGTCAAGGTCCATCACACTAGGTACCACGCCATCCTGGTTTTCTATACCTTGATGCATCGTACCACGTGTGTTATCAAACATAAGGAAATTGGCCCTTTGAAAATCCCAACTCCTCGGCAAGTAATCATCATCATTTGCATTTTCATCATCTTGAGTCTTGTTGAAATGACTTCTTCTCTTTCATCCCTTCTTGCTTATCATGATAATAGGGTACTATGACAGTTGATCATCATCATCATCCTCATCATCATCGATCTTGCATCCACAAATCATTAGCATATTGCATAAATGTATCATATAGGAAACACATGCATTGCATTTCCATTATCATATAAACATGGCATTATAAGCATTCTTCATAGATAAGCACATCCATTGCATGGCATCACATTGCATTTATCACATAAATCATTGCATAACATTCATTTGCATAAACATTACCACCTATTGCATAATCATACATAATAAGTACATAAACATTATAGATAATCCATTGCATACATACTTGCATAACATCGTAAGGTCATCTCAGACATTGCATTCATTTTGCATAGAACATCATCATTATTGCATATAGTATATCACATTAAAATGCATCACATACATTACATTATCATTTAATATGTTTAGGATAATAATATTTGTTATTCTAAGCATCTTAAAAAACCATCTCATTTGCATCATATCATATAAAACATGACCATTGCATCTACATTGCATTATATTGTCCACTAATCATCCATATCATCTCATATATAACATCGCAATCATTTTTTGCATTTCATTGCATGAATCATTCCACATCAGCATAAATAGGAACATACAAAATTCATTACATGCAAAAAAATTTATAAGCATAGCTCACATAACATTTCACGTATACACCATATCATTTTGCATATTACACTTCGTATCACATATCACATCACCACTTGCATCAACATAAATAGAGCATCATATCATTTCGCATCATTACACATCACATAAATACATTTGCATATCATAAGTCAGCATAATATAGATTTGTTAGTCATAATCATAATGCATATATCATCGGAAATAAATACATCCAAAAATACATCATATAGCATCATATAAACATCATTGCACAACATATAGAAATAGAATCATCCATACATGCATAAATAAATGGCACCACATCACATCACATCAAAATCATCAGCTCATATCATCAATAATGTAACTGTCATAGTACAAAATAATTGGATCATTGTACATGTATGTCAATCAGTACAAAAGGGCCCATCGGGCTATCAAAAAGGAGCCCATAAGGCACAAAAAGTATCATCTCGATCAAGGCCTGCCCCCATGGATGTTGCCCTCGCCCCTGTCACCGTGACCCTTTGCTAGTCTGTGGCTAGTCCGCTACGAGTACTCTGGGACCCGTGTTGCTCTGGGTACGACCTCATGATAGTGCATCCAATAGTACTCGGCCTCTCAGACGGCATCCCTGTAAGACCGAACAGACACTGTACTCTAGGAGGAGGCTGCCATGCTCTCCAACTGCTATCTCTAGCCTAGCTTTGTGGCTTCCTGTAAATTTGTGGCTTGTCTCTACTGTATGTCCTAATCCCTCTCGGCTGTCATGGCCTGGACCTGGGCCTGCAACTGTGCAATCAACGCATCTCAGGGATCCACCTGCCCTGCTGGCTGCGCTCGTGGAGGCTGTACCTAAGGCTGATCCTCAGCCTATGGTGGTACACCTGGTGGCACCTGCTACTGGTCTTGCATCTGCACATCGGGCTGAACTAGAGTCTCGGCCGACTACTTCTGTCGTGCGCCATCCCTCTGTCCTCGTCCTCCCCCTCTACCTCTCACTCTTCGCCGATCGGGGACTGCTCCTGGAATCATCAAATGTAGGGGAGGCCTTAACCAATTCCTGTATACTTGTGTCACACCTGGATTTGCATGCCCCTGATCATAGGCCCATGGCCAAGCCACTAACTATCTGAAACTATCAACAACCTCTGAGGCAAGAATGTATCGCCACCATGAAACCTGTGACATGGTGTGGGCGAAGATGGCCACATAATCGTCATCCAGTCGATCCTGGGGCTCACCAAACTGACGTTGCACACGTCCAGGCAGGTATCTCTCAATCATCATATGCTCTCACCCCTGCATATAGCAGTCCTGGCGGGAAAAGAAGAGCTGATTTGCATCGCCGGCCCATTCGAGCCGACCAAGGTACGGATGCCATGTGAATACCTACATCTTGTCTAGGACCCTCCTCTAGTAGGGGATCTCGTGCTCACCTGTGTGTGTAAAGGACACACTGCCTTTGCATTACCATATGAGGGGATCGTTTGGCATCATCGAAACTGTAACAATCTGTGGCCAAAGGACAGCAATGTGCTCCCATGCCCATACGTGAAGAAGAGTCACGCCTGCTCCGAGTTCTCTTTCGTTGAGGTAAACATACTCATGGAGGTCCTTGTAAAGAGAGGCTAGAAGGTCTAGCCCCCAAACAAAATGAACTGGCCTGTCGCGAACCATACACTCCTAGTAGAGTCCCCAACTAGGACTAAAGTATCGATCCCATTGGTCTGGGGCAACGAGACCCGAAATAATTGCTGCAACAACCAAATGGAAGGGAGATGCCAGGGCCCTGTGTCTCTCAAGCTCGATCTTCCCCTCACAAATAACGATATCCTTTATGGCGAGGACTCTGTGGCAGGCATCGCACCCCTCATCCATATCGAAAATAACTCGTCGACCATGAATCGGCAATCTCAGAATGCGCCAAATGTCATCCAAGGTGACGGTGGCCTTGCCAGTGGGAAGGTGGAATGAAGAGGTCTCGTTGTGCCATCTCTCGGTCAATGCTGATAGCATCCCTAGGTGAGTGTGAATGGGCGCTACATAGGCGATGTACTATAGCCCCATGTCTCGAAGCTGATCCTGATCTCTGTCACTCAGGTCCCGTAAGTAACTGAACAGATCTCACGACCTGTGCTGCCGGGAGTAGAGCTCCCTCGTCGCATCCTTCTTCAAGAAGGGTCATCATGTTAAAAATTTTGAAAAATTATTTGTTGGGTGTACAAGAAACCACTCCAGTGTCGCAATTTGTGAAGGCGTCGTAGTTTTATTTTTACTCAAACTCCGACGCTAGGGCACAAAAGGCCAAAAGCGCACTGCTGCAGTGAACTTTCCTTCCCAACGGCGCACTTTGAAAAGAAATAGGACCGCTGCGTTGCAATTTGGAAATCACCTTGCCGGCCATGAGCTTAGCATCAAATTTTGTAGTTTATTTTCAAACTCCAAAGTCCACCACCGCCGCACAATTTGATTTCTGAGTGGCGCTATATAGCGCCATTGCAGAATGACTAACTTTGAAAGCATTAAATGAACGTTAAAAATGAAAAATGAAGCTCAAGTAAGGGTCACTTACTGGTGCCCCAATGTCGGGTGGCCGCTAGAACGTCTGGACTTAGTCGGAAATGTGCATCGGGAGTTGTCATTGTGCCATATCGTCAGGAGTTCAGAGCTCAAATTGCAGGGTTGCTAGATGGCTATGTGAAAATGAATTGAAAGTGACCCCTCGGGCCCCTTTTGAGCTTGAAAATTAGGGTTT
>VDFB02000013.1:233459380-233482211 GCA_007258455.2 Sequoia sempervirens
AGGACTCTATCGGGCACTGAAAACTGCCTCTTATTCTTTTGTTTCCTAAAACTAACCAAGTCCAACTCTTGAAATTGGAAACTAACTCCTCTTTACATATATTCACACTATGATTTAACTTTGGGTGTTCCTAAATTACCAACACAAGAAAACAAAACAATCTAGAGTAATGCTGCAAACTCAGAAACAAGGAATTTTTATTTCAAAATCTAATTACAAGAACACAAACTTCTACTTTTTCTCGCCTTTACAAGCCTTTTAAAGACATTTCATTTTCCATAATTGTCTTTCCATCGATTGAAACTACCCCTTTTAACCCTTAATATGCCTTATTTCCTTGTTTATGTCAATTAAACAACTTTTAACAATATTACATTATTGCATTGTTTGTATTTTCCCACTTTGACCACCTAGAACTTACCCATAACCTTAAATACATTCAAATAAGACCTCATATGACCTTGAACATGCTTTACATAATTTTTCCATGACCTTTTGTGATTGATTGAATACAAATTTGAACACTCATCCCTTTTGAAAAATTGAAAAGTATTTGATGACCTAGGTGCTCCTGCACCAACATCTAACCCAATTAAATCAAGAGAAGATCAAATTGAATAAGCAACTAAAATTTCTTTCTCTTTTCATTAAAAATCACATTGTTTCATTTGCAAACCACAAGGCAACAACAAGCCAACTCATTTCAATACTTCTTATCATCCTCAAGTTTCAAACATCTTATTTATCAACAAAAATGATTGATTTGTGCACAAGAAACCTAATTAGAGTCACTAAACAATCCACTCTTTCATCATTCACCAAGGCACCCTTCCACTGAATTTTCTTTACCTAGGAAAAATAACCAAAAACCAATCTTTCATGTTACAACCTATATCTATCAGATCCTAACACACCTTTGTCATCATCAATTTATCTGAATTCAAAGCAAAAACCTATAAAGAGCTCTAAATATTTCAATTCCTTAAACAACTCACCAAATTTTCACTTTTACCAACTAGTTCCTCAAGACCAAGATACTACAATCAACCATTTACACCTCAATCATTTCATTTGACTTCCAAGACATTACTCACATCATGTTTATTGACTACGCTTATTCTATGCACAAATCAGGCCCTACAAAGGAGGGTTTATTGCATAAGGTACTTACAAACCTTAAATACTCCTGCCACCACCACAAACACCATAAGCTTTAGAAATGATGCATAGTGGCAGGGAAGGAAAACTCACAATCACAAATGGAAAAGTCACTCCACTAAATGCTTCTCTCAAATACTCTCATGAGGAGTCCTAAACTCCACTATTCTTTAAGAGATCAACCCCACAAACCTAGGGTTCACAACTCAGACCACTCACAAAGCTTGAAAACATTTGGATCATGTATCATTAAGTCAAAACAAGGTTTAACAACCCTCTAGCATTTAGGTTTCAACAAACACCCATCACTATTGTGACTTAGACCTCACTCTCTCTTAAGGCTTGCAGCGCTTGCCCGGTAGGACAGTCATAATAAAAAAAAAAGGAAGATTGTTTAGAAACCAAACATATGGATTCAAACCCCTAAGATGGACCCCTACAAGGTTCCAAAACCCTTGCTCTTGACTGTCAAAATATCACTCACAATGGCGCTTTCTACCGCTGCTCCAAAAGGCCTAATTCATAGACCTACACCTAGGTCTTGACTATCTAGGTTCTCCCCTTCACCCCAAAGCCCAAATTCAGACTTCTATAGGCTCTCCACACCTTTTTCCACCATTCCTAAGTGCCTCTTAAATAGATTCTTCAAAATCAAGCAAAAACTCAATTTTTTTGCTTGTCAATTATGCTTGCCACATAGAGATGTCAGGCCAAAATTCATGCACAACTTCCAACAATGAGCCTTTCGTTCTCCAAAACATTGAGGAAATGATAGTACAGCCTTATATCTTCCATCCCATTCAGATTTAGCAATTTTATGTGGGAATGCAAGAAATATACATTTTTCACCCAAAACCCTGATTTTAAGGGTTTTTAGACCACCCAATAGAGAAATGTGAATATCTCCCTTTATACTCAATGAAATATCACCACTCCAATGCCAAAGGAAAGCTTATTCAATTACTTATCCAAGTATTATAGGCTTGAAGCATGAAAGTGAACATACAGTCCGTACCAAGTACGAGATCAACAAATTCTTAAGAAAAACATAGGAAAAACAACAAACTTCTTATTGAAACTTCTTCAAAACATCAACATCAACCTTGCCTCGACCAAGAGAGGCATATTTGAAGTCTTACAAACTCCCTCCAAATTCTTGCAACTATCTTTTGGAAAACAACTAATCTCATGCTTTGACTTTTAATTCTCTAGTTAAGGCAATGTGAGCAACTTGTACCAACTCAACCACAAAGAGCCTTCCAAAATGTGTCAAAGGCATTTAAAACCTTGTCAAAAAGTAAGGTGACTCCCCTTAGGTGTCTAGGTACAACAAGTCATCCTTTTTCCTTATTTTTCCAAGATGCACTAGACTTACAAAGGAGGATGGAGACCTTGTTGTATAGAGAAGTTGGTCACCAAGACCAAAAACTCAACCAAAAACCTAGAACACCTACTACAAAGCATTGAAATTGTCCATAAGACCTTATTCCATCCATAAACCAAGAAGCAAAACATGACAAATTATTTTAGGTCCCTTAGACCCATGGGTGCTCCTACACCATACTCCCAAGCAAGAAAAGATCTCAAGTCCTCTTTGAGATTAGGTCTTCTATAGTAGTTCCATGTTGTTTAATATCATTTTCTGACATCCATGTTGCATCATTTTCAAGTAGACCTTTCCATTTGACTAGGTATTCCTTGTAAACCTTCCTTCTAGTCTTCTTTGTCTTCTTGGTGTCTAGGATGCATTCAAGAGTCATAGGTTGGTTGGGGGGTAGTTCCTTCACCCAATCTTCATCCTCCATTGATGTTGTACCTACTCCATCACCTAGATTCATAGAAGCTTTGAAAGGATACAAGTAAGAAATGTTGAAGATAGGAGAGATTGCTACCCCAAGAGGTAGCTCTATTTCATAAGCATTTTGGCCAAACTTGTAGACCACCTTGCAAGGTCCTATCTTCTTTATCATGAGTTTGGTATACTTTCCTTTTGGAAGTCTCTCCTTCTTCAAGTGTGCCATCACCAATTCTCCAACCTTGAATTGGACATTCCTCTTCTTTAAATCTTCCTTTTCCTTATACTTCTCAACATCCTTTTGAAGGGTTTTCTTCACTTGTTGATGAATATCCTTGATTGTAACAACAAAGTCCTCGCCTTGAGTACTTCTCTCAGAAACTCCTTGTAGATCTCTTAGTTCATAGACCCCTCTAGGGTGCATGCCATAGACTACTTGAAAAGGGCTTCTACCAATGATCCTATTCATGGAGTCATTATATGCAAATTCAGCCTGAGGTAAAATTAGATCCCAAGCTTGTCCATGCTCCTTGGTAAGGCATCTTAAGAGGTTTTCCAATGATCTATTCACCACTTCAGTTTGTCCATATGTTTGTGGATGGTATGCTAAACTAAAGGACATATTTTTTCCTTGAGTTTCTTCCACAAGGTCCTCCAAAAGTGACCAATGAGTTTAGAATCCCTGTTAGAAACAATGCTTAAAGGCAGTCCATGTATCCTAACAACCTCCTTAAAGAAGAGACCTGCTAAATGAGATGCATCATTGGTGTATTTACAAGGAATAAAATACACCATCTTACTAAATCTATCAACTACCACAAAGACACTATCAAAACCTCTTTGGGTTCTAGGAAACCCCAAGACAAAGTCCATACTTACACACTCCCAAGGCCTATTGGGAATTTGTAATGGTTGATAGAGTCCTGCATTTGATGAAGTTCCCTTTTCCCTTTGACATATTGTGTAGCCTTCCACATACCTTCTCACATCCACCTGCAACTTTGGCCAAAGTGACCAACTTTCCACCTTTGACATATTGTGTAGCCTTCCACATACCTTCTCACATCCACCTACAAATTTGGCCATTAGTAAAATCTCCTAACTTGTTCCAAGGTCTTTTCAAGGCCAAAGTGATCTCCAAGACTCCCACTATGTTTCTCCTTTATGATATTCTCCCTCATTGAGCATTTACACACAGACAATTGACTTCCTTTGAAGAGAAAACCATTCTGCAATAAAAAGTCAGAGAATTCACCATGAAAAGAATTCAAATGCTTCTCACAAACATTGTATACCTCCTTGAAATTTGAATCTTCATGATACATATCCTTTAATGCTTCAACCCCCATGCTTTGGAGTTGGATCTCTTGCACTACAAGTGCCCTTCTACTAAGAGCATCTGCCACCTTATTTTCTTGGCCCTTCTTATGCTTTATTGTGAAAGTATAGGCTTGCAAAGACTCTACCCACTTCATGTGCCTATGACTAAGTTTGTCTTGTGCATTCAAAAAACTCAAGGCATGATTATCAGTATAAACAAAAAATTATTTAAGTAACAAGTAGTGCCTCCACTTTTTGAGGGCTTGGACCATAGTATACAATTCCAAATCATAGGAAGAATACTTCCTCTTTTCTTCATTTAGCCTCTCATTGAAAAATGCAACCGGTCTGCCTTCTTGGCTCAAAACAGCCCCTATTGCTTGATTGCTAGCATCACACTCAATGGAAAAAACTTTATCAAAATTGGGGAGCACAAGTATAAGCTGTTGTGCTACTCTCATTTTCAGATATTCAAACCTTTTATCAGCCTCATTGGTCCAAGAAAACTTACCTTTGTTACCTCCTTTGATGGTATCCAAGATTGGTGCACAAATTTGGCTATAGTTCTTGATGAACTTTCTATAAAATCTTGCAAGTCCATGGAAGCTTCTCACATCTCCCATGGATTTTGGTGTTGGCCAAGTAAGAATAGCATCCACCTTTGAAGGATCCATCTTCAAACTTCCCTTGGAGATGACAAAACCAAGGTAGACTAGTTCTTCCTTCATGAATTCACACTTTTCCATGTTTATCAGCAACTTCTCCTCTTGTAACCTCCTTAGTACCATGTCAAGGTGCTTCAAATATTCTTCTTTAGACCTACTAAGCACAAGGATGTCATATAAATAAACTACAAAAAACTTTCTAATGAAAGGTCTCAACACCTCATTCATAAGGCACATAAATGTACTAGGGGCATTTGATAACCCAAAGGGCATCACCAACCACTCATAGAGCCCTTCATTAGTCTTGAAAGTTGTCTTCCATTCATCCCCCTCTTTGATCCTTATCTGATGGTACCTACTCTTTAGATCAATCTTGGAAAAGTAAGATGCTCCTGATAAACAATCCATGAGGTCCTCCATTCTTGGCATCGAGAACCTATATCATATTGTGATTCTATTAATGGCTCTTGAATCAGTTCAAAGCCTCCAATTCCCATCCTTCCTTGGTGCTAGGACAGTAGGAACAACACATGGGCTCAAAATATTCCTCACTAGCCCTTTATCCATCACCTCTTGCACTTGTCTTGTAATCTCCTCATTTTCAACAGGTGTCATCTTGTATGTAGCCTTATTGGGAAATGTAGCCCCTGGAATCAGATCAATATGGTGGCTTATATCCCTAATGGGAGGTAGGGAACTAGCTAATTCATTCACCTTTATGTCCTTGTACCTTTCCAACAACTCTTGGACTTCCTTTGGTGCATCTTCCTTCTTCTTTGTGGGAAGATCTGCTTCACTTTTTGGCTTCATAATCAAGAAGAATCCTCTTCCTCTTCCTTCCTTCAAGGTCTTCATGAACTCCTTCTCACCCACCATCAAAATGCTAGGCCCTTCATGCTTTTCCTTGTCTTCTTCTAGGAGAGGTGAAAGGTTGTAAGTCTTCCCACGCTTCACAATGGAGTATGTGTTCTCCCCATCATGCTTGGTCTTCCTATCAAACTGCCAAGGCCTACCAGAAATATATATACTTTAATACATGTACTCAAAATTTTGTTCATTAGTTCTCATACATTATAAGTCATGATGTGGATTGCTATTGTAACTTTTTTGTGATTGAATAATTTGTTGTTTTATTTTCAGATGTTGGTTGTGGAAACACCTCCAAATGTTACAAGGGAAATGGATATCAGTGTTTCATCTGCTATACAATCCTCCATGGCTTTGATAGCAGAGGTATGAGGAAAATTACTAAATTTCAATTTACATTCATTGTTATAGATGTTAGTTCTAGTGAAAAATCAAACCATTATTGATTTGCAGTTTAATTCCTATTTGGATAGTTTATACAGGATTTGAGCACGGCTGAGCATCAACATGCAAATATTTCCATCATGGAGAGTGATCATGAGATTGTTGTAAGTGATTATTTTGTTAAATATATCATTCTTATAATGTAATTTCTATATATTAATGTCTTTACTTCTTATTGTAACAATTAAAACTTCACTAGGAGATAAACTATAAGAGGAGTAGTAGGAGCACTCCTCGAGTGCAGTAGAAATGAGTGACAAACTTATCACCATCAGATCATCAAACGAAGGGAAAAAAATTATTTCCAGAGCATGGAGAGAAATGAATTTTGATTCTGGAGTCGTTTGTTGTATGCCTAGACATGGCAATTCCGTACATATCTTGTATTGGATATATTTGACATTGTATGCCTATATGGCTATTTTGTAACTATATTTTAATCTTATATCGACATATATTGATGTATGTGTACATGGCTATTTGGTTAATACATATATTGTTATATGTGTACATGGCAATAACATAGACAAGGCAGCGAACTATTTGAATAAAAGCCTCAAAGAAATGTGGTCTCAATGGTGGTGGAATGCCATGACAATCCATAGCAATTTGCTTGTCATGGCATTTTTCATGCCATTCCATCACCATGAGACCACATTTCTTTGAGGCATTTTTTCAAACAGTTCACTACCTTTTCTATGCTACCACATTTTTCATACATGTTTACGAAAGCATTTTATCAAACAGTTCCCCTCCTTGCTACTATGGCTAAAAGCCTAAAATAGGTGCTTCCAAACAAGCTATGGATGCTTGGAAAAAATCTATCAAAGCATAATAATAAGCAATAACATACACAAGGCAACAAACTATTTGAATAAAAGCCTCAAAGAAATGTGGTCTCAATGGTGGTGGAATGCCATGACAATCCATAGTAATTTGCTTGTCATGGCATTCATCATACCATTCCATCACCATGAGACCACATTTCCTTGAGGTATTTTTTCAAACAGTTCACTGCCTTGTCTATGCTACCATATTTTCCATACATGTTTACCAAAGCATTTTATCAAACAGTTCACCTCCTTGCTGCTATGGCTAAAAGCCCAAAATAGGTGCTTCCAAACAAGCTATGGATGCTTGGAAAAAATCTATCAAAGTATAATAATAAGCAATAGCATATACAAGGTAGCAAATTGTTTGTAAAAAAGCCTCAAAGAAATGTGGTCTCAATGGTGGTGGAATGCCTTGAAAATCCATAGCAATTTTCTTGTCATGGAATTCATCATGCCATTCCATCACCATGAAACCACATTTCTTTGAGGCATTTTTTCAAACAGTTCACTGCTTTGTCTATGCTACGACATTTTTCATACATGTCTACCAAAGCATTTTATCAAACAATTCACTGCCTTGCTGCTATGGCTAAAAGCCTAAAAAAAGTACTTCTGAACAAGCTATGGATGCTTGGAAAAAATCTATCAATGCATAATAGTAAGCAACAAGCTATGGTCTCATGGTTTTTTTTCATGCAAAAACCAGTGTGATTTATTCACATTTTTTTTGCCAATTTTGTTGTTTTAAATGAGATTCAAGTTTATGGTGGTTTTATTGTTTATATGATGATATGTGATATTCTAATCCTAATTCATGCTTCTAGGTTGCATAGATATATATTTTGTTTTTACATGTTTTTTGTACCAACAAACCCAAAACGAACTGAACCCCCCTTCAAATTTTTTTGGCCAAACTGGCGAACCAAACCCCCAAACCTAAACCTCAAAACCTATTCCAACACTCTTCATTTTTCCTGCACAAACTTAATTGACCACCAAATTATGTTGCTCCTTGAATTTACCCACGTTTACTCCCTCAAACCTCTCTTTTTCATTCAAAACCCCTATTTTTCCAACTAGGGAATGTCATGCCATAACATAATTTTGACCTCCCCTATCCTTGCAGAGCTTTTGAACACATCAAACTCCACAATCTCACCCTATTTCCAACCTATTCTAACTTATTTTCAAACAATTTCTTCTTTTCACCTCTTCTAGCCTTGCTTTTAAGGGGCCTCAACTTATTTTGAATTTTCAATAGGGGAAGCGTTAGTAATCTCTTCCAATGCCCTTAATAATGCTATTTTCTTATTCCTACTCCCTATCCTACTTACATCAGGCCATATCACCGAGACACATCCTAAACAATAGGTGGAATGGCCTATTTCAACATACTACACTCAAACCCTTAAGGGATTGATCCAGTTGAACGTAGCTTAGACTAATTCCACATGTTTGGGTGAGAAAAAGGACCATGCCTAGCGTGAACATGCCTATTCAGATGCATTAGAATAGTCTGTTTGGTCACACGAGTTGCAGAACGAAAGTTGCACCACTTTGCAACTTTCCACTACTTCCATTTGACACTTTTTCCATCAACCGAAATCTGAACACCACGGGAAAACCACTCTGAGATAACAAAAATTGAGAGAGGTTATTATAGAGGGGCCCAACATGATTCCATGGGATTAGATGGGAAGTTTCTAAGCATCATGGTGTCTAAGTAACCTCATGCTGAAGTTTACAGCCATTTTTTCCTTTGGACCCTTAAGGGATTGATCCGGTTGAACATAGCTTAGAGCGATTCTGTGTGTTTGGGTGTGAAAGAGGACCATTCCTAGCGTATAAATGCCTATTCAGATGTGTTGGAATAGTTTTTTTGGTCACACAACTTGCAGAATGAAAGTTGCATCACTTTGTAACTTTCTGTTGCTTCAACTTGACACTTTTTTCATCAACTAAAACTTTGACATCACAGGAAAACCACTCCAAGATAATGAAAACCAAGAGAGGTTATTGTAGAGGGGTCCAACACAATCTGATAGGATTAGATGAGAAGTTTCCAAGTATTATGGTGTCTGAGTAACCTCATGCTGAAGTTTGTAGCCATTTTGCACTTTGGACCCTTAAGGGATCGATCTGGTTGAATGTAGTTCAGAGCGATTCCGTGTGTTTGGGTGCAAAAGAGGACCATTCCTAGTGTAAAAATTCCTATTTGAACGCATTGGAATAGTCCGTTTGGTCACACGAATTGCAGAATGAAAGTTGCACCATTTTGTAACTTTTTACTGCTTCCATTTGACACTTTTTTTATCAACTGAAAACTGGACACCACAGAAAAACCACTATGAGATAATGAAAACCAAGAGAGGTTATTGTAGAGGGGCCCAACATGATCCCATCAGATTAGATGAGAAGTTTCTAAGCATCACGGTGTCCGAGTAACCTCATGCTGAAGTTTGCAGCCATTTTTCCCTTTGGACCCTCAATGGATCGATCTGGTTGAGTGTAGTTCAGAGCGATTCCACATGTTTGGGTTTGAAAGAGGACCATGCATAGCATAAAAATTCCTATTCAGATGTGTTGGAATAGTCTATTTGGTCACACAAGTTGTAGAACAAAAGTTGCACCACTTTGCAACTTTTCACTACTTCCATTTGACACTTTTTTCATCCACTGAAAATTGGACACCATGGGAAAACCACTCTGAGATAACAAAAACTAAGAGAGTTTATTGTAGAGGGGCCCAATATGATCCCATTGGATTAGAAGAGAATTTTCTAAGCGTCATGGTGTCCAAGTAACCTCATGCTTAAGTTTGCAGCCATTTTTCCCTTTGAACCCTTAAGGGATCGATCTGGCTGAACATAGCTCAGAGTGATTCCGTGTGTTTGGGTGTGAAAGAGGACCATGCCTAGTATAAAAATTCCTATTTAGATGCATTGGAATAGCCCGTTTTGTCACATGAGTTGTAGAACAAAATTTGAACCACTTTGCAACTTTCCACTGCTTTCATTTGACACTTTTTTTATCAACTAAAAACTGGACACCACAAGAAAACCACTCTGAGATAACAAAAAACTGAGATAGGTTATTGTAGAAGGGCCCAATATGATCCCATTCGATTAGATGAGAAGTTTCTAAGCATCACAGTGTCCGAGTAACCTCATGTTGAAGTTTGTAGCCATTTTCCCCTTTAGACCCTTAAGGGATCGATCCGGTTGAATGTAGCTTAGAGAAATTCCATGTGTTTGGGTGTGAAAGAGGACCATGCCTATTCAAACATGTTGGAATAGTCTGTTTGGTCACATGATTTGCAGAATAAAAGTTGCACCACTTTGCAATTTTCCACTGCTTTCATTTGACACTTTTTTCATCAACTAAAAACTGGACACCATGGGAAAATCACTTTGAGATAACGAAAATTGAGAGAGGTTATTATAGAGGGCCTCAACGTAATCCCATTGAATTAGACAAGAAGTTCCTAAGAATCATGGTGTTCAAGTAACCTCATGCTAAAGTTTCCAACCGTTTTCCCCTTTGGACCCTTAAAGGATCGATCCGGTTGAACAAAAGGTCTATACTCTAAACATATCCAAACCTTACCAAATCTTGAGGTGGAAATTATAAGGTGTAAAAACTTTAAAATCCACTATTAGATCTCAGTTATACCACTATACAATGGGTAAACCACAAAACCCTATATTGTAGCCTAAACCCTTGGGGTTTATTGAAAATGATACTTCCAAAGCTAACCACAATGTAAAAATTACTCAAACAAGTTTGTGATACCCTACACAAGCTCCAAAAATCATAAAATAACGTAAAAACCACAACCCTATATTGTAGCCTAAACCCTTGGGGTTTATTGAAAATGATACTTCCAAAGCTAACCACAACATAAAAATTACTCAAAAAAGTTTGTGATACCCTACACAAAAACAAAATTTAACTCTTCAAAACCACCATTTTTCTTAAAGAAAACTCACTTTTACACACATAGTTTTCACACCCATCTCACTTTCAGACCTCCCCAACACTAACAGATCATTCCCACACCTTAATAATGTTAGTCCAGACCCATTCATCAAGTTACAGAGGCTACAAAAAGAGGAATGGGTCAAAAAGCCATTTTTATTGACTCAAAACCTCCAAATGTACAAGTTCGGGCCAGGTTTAGTAAATTGATGATATTCTACTCCTTATTTGCCTTGATGAACAAAACCTATTGAATGGTGCTTCTGCACCAATCATACATTGACCTTCTTGTGCCTCCTAAAGTTTGGACCACATCCATTACCTCCACATAAAACTCAACATCCTTGGTCTTCTTGCACTACTAAATTTGGCTCCATTTTTTGATGAACGTTCGACAGTCGTTCGACAAATATTTGTCAGAAAAGTGATGAAATGAATAAAATAATTTCATCACTATTTTTTCATCAAAATTCTGACAATGCATTAAACATTGAAATAATGACACAGATTCGTTGATCGTCGACATCATAAAATTACTTGGATGTTCGTCAGAATATCGACAAAAAAATTGTCGCCATTTCAATGAAATGGGCAAGGAGTTATGACAAAGTCACAGCTAAGCAATTTCATTGGACCTTTTATGTGATTCATCGGTAGAGTTCATTGAAATTGCGATGAAATGGGCAAGGAGTTACGACAAAGCCTTCATCGCAGCTAGGAAATTTTGTCGGACCTTTTATGTGATTCATCGGTGTCCTTCATCGAAATTGTGATGAAATGGGCAAGGTGTTATGATGAAGCCTTCATCAAACCTTTCTTGTGATTCGTCAGTGGACTTCGTCAAAATTGCAACAAATTACAAAAGGAGTTATGATGAAGCCTTCGTTGCAACTATAGCAACTTCGTTGGACCTTTTCGGTGATTCGTCAGTGGCTTTCATTGAAATTGCGATGAAACAATGCAATTTTTTTAAAACAAAATATTCATTGAAATGTACCATTGCGGAGACTCTTGGCGATGACCACTGAAGCCAACCCATCGGTGAGAGATGAATCATCGACACAGGATAGAAAACTCACTCTGATAGTCCATGTCTTGTCGATGACTTCTGTCAGCAAGATAGATCCAATGTCACACCGATCTCATCAAGAGAACAAAACTTGTAGAAAATATTGTTGACCTAATCAAGCTCTTGAACAACTTAAACAAAATTAAAATACTAACACATACATGAGACATGTAATGAACTTCCAATATATTCTATCTTTTTTTTTGTATTGAAAATAGTTTAAGGTCCTTTACATATCATGAAAATGCCTATCCGACATTAGGATCAATACAACATCAAAGCATTTCCATAGCAAGAAATATACCGTATCAGTACTTTACACAGCAAGAAAGAAACCAAAAAGCACCAGTTGTTTTCAAAACTAGCATGGATAATACAAATTGTTGTTAACAGCACCACAGGCTGCTACTATTAAAATCAATGTAAACAATACATAGTCTTGATTGCATTCTCCTCATTGGTGACTTCTTCAATATCAAGGTTTGCCATTGTTTCTCCTTGGGGGTCCAACTGCTAGGGGCCATGCTGTCTTTCTGGGCTTGTAGCTTCATCAATTGCTCTCTAGAGCTCATCAAATGTCTGCTAGAACAACACGGTCTCTTCCAAGCTCAACCTACAAGTGGGTCCACTTCTCAGATCCTCTCTGGTATTGTTAGCAACACCTTCAATTACTGACTTCAAGAAATTCTCCATTGAGATCTCCACAAGAGTTGAAACCTGCAAAGCAACAGAGTAGAAAATGAGTCTCTTGCAAGACTCAGTAAGTACCCTCTTGATACCCTTAAATTTATCATCATTTCTCGCCTTCCACAAATGCCACATGATCTCATTGAATAAGAAATACCAAAATAGCTTACAATGAAACTTGAGCTTGAAATTACAAAACAAAATATCATGCCAATTAATTTTACCATTGCTATTCTAGACCTTCAGCTTATGGCAGAATAAGTACCAAATTTCCTTAGCATAAAAACATTCAAAAAGAATATGTTTGATAGTTTTTGGAGTCTTGTAGATACTATAGATTTCAACACTTTCATGGTTAGATTTATAGGGACCTATCTTTTTCATTAATGCAGAGGTAGGAAAAGGAGAAATAATTATAATTGTAACACTATTCATAGTCTAGTAAATTATGTTCATAATTTGTGTTCAATGGCCCTCAGTTTTATCATTATACTACCCATCTACTACCATATTTTAATCCAGGGTTCAACTATCTCAGATCTAAAGAAGCACCTTCAATTAACCATTTAAAGTACTATAAAATATCGTAAGACTTTTACTTGAGAAAGATTGGGTACACTTGTAGGATTAAAGTTCTCGCAATCATTAGTATTTATTGGCACATAGACACAACCTGCAACATATGAAGTAATGGATGACTACAAGTTATTGAAATGGTCATTAATATGTGAGTGGTTTGCAAATTGATTGGTAGAAAATAAGGTTACAAATAGATCTACATGAAAAATTATGAGGACAATCTACTATAATCATCAAAATAGATGAAAAGTGCAAAGGAAAGAGCCGAGCTACATCTCTAGAGCCTAAAAAAAATACATGCAAGAAACATAAAAAAAAGAACAAACAAGTCTTTGGATGAATACAAAATGGTGCCTTCAACAAGTGATTCATATGCTTTCACACCTGACACAGGACATTAAGAAGATTTTAGTCTTCCTCTGTGAAATTAACTACTTACAAAATAAACCTAGAAATCAATATTATATACCTCCATGTCTAGCCGAGGGTAGGTATAAGAGAAAAAAAATCTTCAATGCAATGCCAAAAAATATCAATGTGTGTGTAGGTTTGTATTACTCAAAATATCATTTCACTGCCTAAGGAAAAATACCAAAACTTGATGTTTTAAATTTCAATCTTCACATAGGATCCTTTATTGCTACACATGCATATACAAGCATTATTCCAGCTCTAAACTATTCAAATATTAAGGATTTAATTAGCTATAATATGGAAAGTTGTTTAGACATAATCCATCATCTTTTACATATCTTTATTCACTCCTAGCACTTCAGATAAATTTGTGTAAATGAGACAAAAATGTGAATCTTTTATGACAAATAAAATTCTTAAAAGGAGGGGGGAGAGAGCAAAGGGTAGGGGGCAAGAGAATGTTTGAATGTATAGAAAAGTATAACATTTTGATCATTATAACAATGAAACTAATCTTAAGTTTGAAGCATTAATATCATTTACAACATTTATGATCAAGAATGAATGTAAGTAGAGAAACTTTTGCATACCTGCAGACAGTACAAAATTTCATGGTTAATTTGAAGCCTCCCATCAACAACAAGATCCAAATATCCGTGTATCTATCTCAATCGAGCCTCTAAACCCTTCAGAGCTGTCAATTTTTCCACTAACCTATAATGCACAAAAGTCAAATTTTAGAGAACTTATGTCACCACTAAAAATAGAAGAAACTGAGCTTTGAAACCAAATGCACACACAAAACAATGTGGTATTCATACAAATCCATACAAACAAACTAAACTCAGAACATTGGAATGGAAACAACTTAAAATTATGATGCAGAGCATGGATTAAGGGTATAAAGAATCATTTTTCTGCCACCATAGTGAAAAGTTAGCACTTTCTTTCATCTTTGCATATTGGTTTGATGCTTCAAACGATGTGTTTATTATATTGAAAAGTGCATTAACTTATTGAACTTCTTTTTATTTCAAGAATAGTTTAATATTATCTACTTAACAGGGCCAACCACGTGATGGTGGAAGCTCCTTTGGCCCCTCCCCTCCCCCCTCACATCACTCTTAATTCCTTATACCCAATCATATAACATTAATCATTCATTCATCTATTAATAACATATAACATTCATTCATTAACTTATAACATTCATTAATTAACATATTCACATTCATTCATTAACATATAATATTCATTCTTTCAGTTTTTACATATTATCAAAAATATGGTTGTCATGATATGATTACAATCACTTTTTTTTTGTTTATTTTTTAAAGCTAAAAAAATCATAAGTGGAGCATCATTTTCTAAATCATCTATCCCCCCTTTAGTTGTTCTACCCTCTACTTGTGATCTTAATGTACACCTAGTCATCTACTCACGACATGGACGTCGCTACAAGGGGGGTCTACTACAATAACAAAGAAATGCTAAACTAATATGTTTTATTATTATTGTTACAAGTATTTCATTAATTAAAAGAACATTAGAGTGGTTCTCTTTACCTGATGGGTCCACATCATGTTCCTAAATTTCTGTTATAGACTCATGCTCAACATGCTAAACACCCTCTAAATCCTGATCTGCAGTTGAAACACAAAAGGTTACATTAATTAATACACAAATTGAAATTAAATATGTTTAAAAGAACATGAGAGTGGTCCTCTTTACCTGATGGGGCCACATCATGTTCTTGATCATGCTCAACACGTTGATCACACTTTACATTCTTTAAAGTTAAAACACAAAAGGTTACATTAATTAATACACCAATTGCAATGAAATATGTTTAAAAGAACTTTAGAGTGGTCCTCTTTACTTGATGGAGCCACATCATGTTCCTGATCTTCTCTAGCCTGATCATGCTCAACATGTTGATCACGCTCTACATGCTCTAAAGTATTGGGATGCACACTATGACCTTCATCTACAGGTTGTGCTCCACCCTCACTAGGCTGCATTCCAATGTCATGTGCAGTATTATCATTGCTTGAATGTTTAAAAAAAATAGGCATGTAATTTCTTTATGATGGAAATTAATATTAAATAGATTGCACAAGTATTCAATTTTAAATAAACTTTATTGAGTTTATTTACCTGTGTGTCAGATGTAGAGGAAGGTTGTGTTTGCCCAGTCAAGACTCTTAGGCATTCAACCACGACTCCATAGCCTTGCTGGAAGGAAATATTTAGGTCATCTTCTTTGGGAACTCTGTTTAATTTAGAGCCCTACATTTTTGCATAAGATCATGAATTTTGCTTCTATGGTGTGATAATTTTTTTTTTTTCAACTTATTATTTGGATACTATATTTCATTTATTGATACTTACAATTCATGTGGCTAATTTCATATAACCACCAGAGCCAAGTTTGTGTTTCCCATGTTTTTCTAGTCTTGTCTTTGTTTCCTTCTATGTGTTGGGAAGCCTATGAAAAGTTTGAAATATGTTAGATTATGTAAAAAGATAGAGTAATCAGTATATAATTACATTCTTGATAGTATCACATACCTTCCTTGGCTCGATGGTGTCTTTCCTTTTTTTTTTTCAGCCTTCTCCTTTCCATCTGACACCAAGTCCTTCCACTCCCTCTCCAGAATCATGGGGGATGCTCGTACTTTTTGTTCTTCTCTAAATGTGACCTATATTGGTCCTTCACATACTTTATATAGGTACTAGCTTTCTTAAGGACCTTGGTTCGGTTGAATGTTTTATCACTGAACAACACAACTAAATGGTTAATGAGCTCATCTTTTAAATCTTGATTTTGGGCATTCCATCGTGTATGTATGGTGGGCCCGAAGAGCTCCAATGTAATATCACTTAGATGTTCATAAAAAACATCATTTCTTGCAAAATGATCATGGGATCAATAGTCTAAAAAGAGCGATCAATAAGTAAATTTCAATTGGATTATATATAATAATAATTAAAACATATTAAAGTACCTGGGACCTTCTCTATCTTTATGGGAATGAAATCCTTGGTCACCATAAATGTGACTGGCAATCTTCCCATACTAGTAATATGGGAAGATCCAGGAAATGTTGTTAAAAAATCACCAGTACTAGTGGCCTCTGCATCCCTAGGTACATGTCCTAACACATGTTCTGGCATGTGTTCGCTGCCAAAGGGTGCATTAAAGGATGCCTGCATGGTATGTGTTGCCAACATTTCAGATGACAATATAGGCACAGATGATGGGGTTAGATGATATGATGTATGTGCAAGGAGATTAGGATGGACACTTGTACCAACCCCTACTCCTCAGGCAGCACTTGCAGTACCCTGATCATGGCCAAGAGCATCATGAGGAGGAAAATAATCCTATAAAAACAACACATATTGTAGCTCATGACATAAAAGAGTACAAAATAGAAAACCATGAATGAACTTATGTTATAATTAAAGACCTCATGACAACTTACTTGCAAGTTTTATGATCTCTCAGTCAATATTTTAACCTTCTCTCTTATCTCATCTGTTTGAGGCACTATGAATATCAACTTAACAATTTATTCATTGCATTTTTTTGGATCTTACTTATCATATCAAGAGGGTTTGTTGAATAAGCGATGTCATCATCACAAAATATTGACTGCACCTCACTATGGATGCTCTCATCTACTGTTGGTGCCTTTCCCCAATCAGTCGACTACAACAAGAATATTAAAAACATTATCGAAATTAACCCAATAAACTTATGAAAAAACATAATAATAAAATATTTTGCTCGTATCTAATTCATACAAGTAGAAGCACCTAAAGATACATCACAATCTGTACTCTGGGCTAGAGCCTTCTCCGTACGATCAATGTCTCACTGTGACAAAAATTAAATGTAAATTTTTTTTACCAAAATGAAACCAATAGACTTTTGAAAAAAAACATAAGAATAAAATGGTATATTGGAGTCATTAATTGGAGGTTGGGTAAAATGGTACATAGTACGTACCACCCCCATAGTAACTATGTTTTTAACTAAGTGATTCAAATTGTAATCGATTAGCAACTCTTCTCTTCCCCTACAGTTATTGATTTTATCGCACATACGAATACACAGTTTCCCTCGCGTGCCTCAAATATGCAATTGGGTTTCTTATTTGTTGACCCAAGTTGTGTATTGTTTATAAACCCTGCAATATTCCCTAATTCTTTTGGCCTTCCGTCAATGTACATAGCCACTCCTTTATTTTGATCTTTATCTTTTAGTTGTATATAATTTGCTGACAGTGCATACCTACACATACTTCGTGTATATCGAACTAGTTGCATCCAATCTTTGTAACTGTAACAGGGTCCGACATACTCCATCAATTTAGTAACTTTTTTGTAACAAAACTTTATGTCATCCATGCAAAATAGGCCCAAACCATGTAATGATGATGGTGATATGTGATATATCCTCTCGTTGACACAAAAATCATTGTTTATTGGAGGAAGTTCCTTGGGTACCCATTGTTTCTATAGATGTTTGTACCTCAAGGGAACCTCGACGTCGCCTATGCTTTCATCATCATAAGAACATGACCCCCCTTCAACAAGAAAAAATATTTTTTTGACCTCTAGTTGATCTCCCTCTTTTAGACACACTACATGTCTCGCTTTCCTCTTCTCTTCCTAAATTTCCCTTGCATGAGGAAGATAGATATGACAAATACCTATTTGGTGGTACCTGCACTCATAAGGATGTTGAATGAAGTTCTTTCATGGTGATGTGATCCCAAGGTGACATTATGATTAATCTATCATTTCATCGCTAGAATTTCACAGGTTATAAGGTAATCGAGTCTTGATAGATTGCAAGTTATTGTTACTACCATCTAAATGTGTCCATCACAAATCAAATCTACTAAACTTTTAAACTCCTAAACTTTGTAACAAGTGTTAAATGTGACTATGGTCAACCAGTTACACAACCAAGGCCTCAAATGTATTGTCTAATTGTAATCAAAGGAATTTTTCTCTTCATTCAAGTAAATAAACTTGAAGGAAACATCACCAAGTGGTTTATTGGACACCTACATGACTAAAAATAGCAGCAAGTTTACATTTAATTTCTATATGTCTAAGTGGTTAACAGGGAGGGAGTGTGTACTAGGCCTGGTTAAGTCATCATAAGTTTATGCTTTGGCAATAAATTTTATTAAGTCATCTTAAATCTTCCTATGTCTAATTGCTAGGAGACTTTTGGTATGTTTTAAGGCAAGATGATTGATGAAAAAGCCCAAAGAGCCTTTCTCCATGGTATCCAGGTACACATAGCAATGGTCTTATCTTATATAGTTGGACTTGATTTAAAGAAACTAGCTAGGAATTATTCATTTAACCTAAGGTTTTCTCATAATTCCATCATTTGAAAAGTATGATCAAATTCTTCTATTATGAAGAATTGGTCTATGTGCCTCCAGTAATCACTATAAATGTTTGTAAGGATAAAATGATTAATTGTATCAGGTAGAAGAGAATCAACTTTGAGTTCTTCAAAGATTATATTCCTCTATTCATTATTTTTAAGGGTTGTGTGTGGAGGAGGTTATCACTACCAAGAAGGGAGGAGACCTTTCCTTGTATTCTTTTATAATTTTCATTATTCTTATTTATTTTACACTTACATTTACAAATACACATACATATGCATTTACTGTTTTCATTTATTTCTCATGTAGTTTAATAGTTTGATCGATTTCATATTATATGTGTTGAAGACTTTAGAATTTCAATTATATTAATTTATGGATATGTTGTATCTATAACACTACAAAACCATATGCTCTTTACATTTACACTTGCATTTAGAAATACACATTTATATACATAGATATAGATTTCTTTAATGATATGTTGCATTTATTGTTCTAGGAGAGCATCAATAATTGCATTTACATTTACATTTAAAAATACATATACATACATACATACATACATATATATATATGTGTGTGTGTGTGTGTGTATGTATATCATTTATATTCAAGTGTCAAAACAACCCATTAGGGTCTGCACATGGATAAAAATTCATAAAATAAGATCTCCCATATGTTTGTTGAAACCTAGGCTTGAACCTCTCATTTCACATGATTTTCTTCACAAAACTATTGAGGAAAACAGTTATACCTTCTTTATTTCTCATCCTACACCCTATTCATGCATCCTACAATTACAACAGTATCCATGGGGCATCTTACACAAGCTACAATAATCACAAAAAGTGTAAGAGCCCCTTTATATCATGTTTGGACTACAAAACCTCAAAAATAGGGTAACTCAGATTATGATTTGTTGGTGAGCTATATGGAAAAAATCATTAGCACTAGCTCATTCTTGGAGTCTTTTGAAAGAGAAGCAAATCAAGTGGCAGTTAAGTACAAACCTTATAGTGTCAAGGTGAATGAGGTGATCAATTTTGATTGGCCAACTGATGAAGAGTACCAGAAATGGGTAAATGTATATTTAACTGAGGAAGAGTGAAAAGGAGTAGGCTGCTAACGGTTGACAAATCAGCTATTGCAGTTACAACAAATTCCAGTTTTGTTTTTTGGTGATAGTCTAGGCACATAATTCTTGAATTTTTTTGTTGTTGCATCAACCATTTTTAGCGAGCACAATGAACAAGAATATTTTTTGGGGAGATTGTTGTTGTAACAAATTTTTGGAATATCATAAGGCGGTCCAATTGGCTGGTGACATGTGTGCTTTCTGGCCTGATGCTTGTTTGCTCCTTTTTCTATAAGAAGGATTTCAAGTCTAGAAGTATGGTTTAGCAAGTTAGATATTTTAGGTCGAGTTTAGATGAAGTTGCAGAGCAAATTGTAAAGTCTGATGGTTTTAGGGAAAATGCAATTTAGGTTTTGAGTTATTTTGTAGTAGGTTTTGAATTCATGGGGATTTGATGTTTTATGACAGTACTAGCATTTGAATTTATATGATTAATTCAAACTCATGTCTCTCCATTGTACAAGCATATTTGAATTTTGAATAAAATGATCAAGGGTTGTTCCGTTCATCTCACTGTTGTGGTGTGTATGATTCTTGTTTTAGGTTTAATTCAAGGAATTAATTAAAAGCTTGAATGGTATTGTAGGTGGATATGTTCTATATAAGGTTTTGATAAGTAGTATTGGATTAGAATACATATTGATGAGATTGTAAAGCAATGTTATCAATGATCTTATATGTTATGTGTTAAATCTTTCATAAACCCTTAGATACTTATAAATTTGACTCCTCTAATGGATATATGGCACTGATCTAAGTTGTACTTATTCATATGGTTCAGTATTTGTTTGCTTTTACCTAGAGCTTGCTACAAATTTCAAATCAATGACTATCTTATATTGTGAAATGTTGTTGTAGTTATCTCATGCCCCAAATAGTTGATATTATTGATAAACAACTAATTCTATTTGGTATTATCCTATTATGTTGAGATATTGAATGAGATTATCTGTTGTTGTTAATGTTGTTTATGGTGATGGTGCAGAGGTTGTAAATACATTAAGGGATCACCCTCCTGGGTCTTGCAGAGCCCAAAGTGTAGGAGGTCTTTCAAATCCTCATCAGTTGGTCTAGGTCCTTCAAGCTGCCCTTTATTGGAATTGGCAATTCCACAAGTAGATTAGAAGATCAACCTACTTACCGTAAAACAACCAACACCTTGCATATGTTTGTGGTGGAGGTATTAAAGAAGAATTGCATGCCTCTATTTCCATTCATTAGATCTACCTTAGCCTAGCATATACTTGGGCTAAGTCTTCAATTGCTTCAGACTCATGTGATGAAGGCTATGTGTGATGAAATCCTAGACCTCAACCAAGATGTGGGTAGATTATGGGAGTTTTGCCAAGACCTAGGGTTGGTGGATAAAAATGTGAAAGACTAAGCTATTTTTTTTTTTTTGTCTCATCTTATACCATTTTACGAGAATGGTAGTGCCAATGTATGAGAAGATATTTGGAAACTAGGCATGAAAATTGAAGGTTAAAGAGAATGGGGGTGCCAAAATTATAGTACTCATTGCCCCTTGGTTGTCGATTTTTGCTGAGTGCCCTCAACCTCGTCCTCGACACTAGTATTGACCTTGTTTTCACTCCTCCAAACACTTTCGCTAATATCGACCTTTATTCACTCCTCCAAACTCTTTGTCGACACTGGTATTGACCTTGTTTTAACTCCAAACTCTTCCTCAGTGCTGGTATTGACCTTGTTTTCACTCCTCCAAACTCTTCCTCGGTGCTGATATTGACCTTGTTTTCACTTCTCTGAACTCTTCATCGGCACTGGTATTGACCTTGTTTTAACTCCAAACTCTTCCTCGGTGCTAGCATTGACCTTGTTTTCACTACTCCAAACCCTTCCTCGGTGCTGGCATTGACCTTGTTTTCACTACTCCAAACTCTTCCTCGGCACTGGCATTGACCTTTTTTTCACTACTCCAAACTCTTCTTCGACACTGGTATTGACTTTTCACTTCTCTAATTTGACGAGCTACAACTTGGTTTCGTTAGGTTTTATAGTATGTTAATTAAGTTGAAAATTTTGGTGCCATTTAGCTAGGTTTTAATATTCTACAATATAGTTAAGTATATATTAGATATATTTTACATAATAAATAATATAATTATTCAACTTATTATAATTATATATTATATTCTTTAACAAAATTATTAAATACGTATAAAATTATTATAATTAATAATTAAGAATAAGTATATTTTTATATAATACAAAATATAATTAATATAATATATATTTAATATAATAGTAATATATATTAATATGAGAGAAGAGAAACTAAATTTTGATTGGTTGTTTCATGTCAATAATCCAAGGATGGCATGTGTCCTTGGGGAGTTATGCTTAAGGTAGCATGCCATTTGATTAAAGATATGATAATTCTCCTTTAAGATCTCTTCAATGTACCCATTGCACACTTAAGGAGACAATGATAAATATAGGGAAG
>VDFB02000013.1:233482311-233519910 GCA_007258455.2 Sequoia sempervirens
GTCTCTCTCTCTCACTCACTCTATCTCTCTTATCTACCCATAGCCATAGAAGCTCTAAACCATAAACCCTCTACCCCTCTATCTCTCCCAATTGCTCCTCCCTCCCCATTCTCTCTCTCTCTCTCCTAAGTCTCTCCACTCTACCCATAAATCCTCTACCCTCTATCTCTCTCCCACTCCCTCCCTCTCTCTCTCTCAAGACTCTCCCTCCTACCCCCTCTCCCTCTCTAAGGTCTCTCTCACTCACTCACTCCCTCTATCTCTCTCCCCTTTGATGGAACTTTATATTTTTTCTCCTTATGTTCCATTCCTACCTTGCCCCTATTACTGGTCTTTCATGGTGTCAGAATTTTCCTTGGGTTGGCGGTTTTAGCTTTATTTTCATATAAAACCCTTGTGTTTATTTTATGCCTTGGTTGGGATCTATTTTGATGTTACTTTTTGAAGAGTTTTAAAATGACTTATGTCCTATCGTTCCATCTAGGCTGAGTCCCTTTGTTTTAATATTTTATTCTCTCTGTAGGGTTTTATTTTCCTAAGTCTTGGTTGGCCGCGTGTTTCATCATTTAAAAAAAACTTATGTCATTGTTTACCATCCTCCTAGTGATGTCCCCTTGTCCTTTTAATAAATATTTTGTTTTGCAGAAGGATGAAGTTCGTGCAACCTTTGATCAACTATCGTTTGATCTCAGCCATTACCCACCATCCCGCAATGACCCCACCACATCACTTTGGTTGGTCACGATATCACGGGCGGGCACCATGTGTTTTATCTAGTGAGGCCGAAGGTGATAATTTTGGTTGACCGTCGATCAATTTTCATTAGAACTTAACGGTTTCCTGACATCGCGTGATCGAAAGATACAAGGTTTTTACTGATCGCGATATCACAGGTGGGTACCATGTGTCTCATCTGATGAAGCCAAAGGAATGAAGGAAATAATGTGGTAAATTAATCTGGATTTAATACATTAAAAGGTGGGTTACTAAAGTGTTCTTGAGGTGCACATGTTTTAAATCAATAGATATGTTATAATCTTGATGAAAAAGTTGCTTGACAGTTAATACTAAGGCTAGCAACTGTGTTGAAGGAACAAGATCACAAATGCTCAAGATCAACGGTTTCCCACCATTGCGTGATCCAAAGTTGCAGGATCTTTACTGATTGCGATATTGCAAGCGACCGCCACATGGATGACTAAAATTTAAATATGCATCAAATATGGTTGGAGTTGTTCGTGCATCACATGAGTGAGCTTTAATGGTGGATGAGACATTACAGGCATGATTTGATTGAGATAAAATAAATTATCCTATTTTATTTGTATCACAAAGCATTCAAGTATTTTGCGGAGCAGTTTCAGAGCTGAAAGCAAAGTTGTGAATCTCTACAGCGAGAATTTGAGACTTTTGCAAACAAAGTCGTGAGTTAATTTTTGTGCTTCCCGGTCATTCTACACTTGAATTTGGGAAAATATTTGTTGTGCTTGTCATTGAGCTTGTTGATAAATCTGTTAGGGCTATAGTTTAATTATAGTTGTGAGAAATTGTAGTTTTTTAGTCCTAGCTATTCGAAGTGAGAAATTGTAAAAAGACCCTAGTTTGTCCAAGATGGCACTGCCAAAGCAACATTCTAGCCAAGTTGACTATTTATAAAGAAACATGTATGATGATTTCCTGGATCAATTGCCCTGCTCAATGAATGGTAGGAAGAAGGGATTGGTTCTAATGCAAGGGAAAATCCTGGGGGAAGGGTTAGTATATAATTTCTCTAACATTGCCAATGCTAGGGTTCCTCTCACAGGCTTGGAAATGTTCAGATTATGGTATGGACAGAGGAATTTTCCTCACCCCTTTTCAAATGAATGGATGTATGATTTGGGAAAGCTGGTGGTCCCAAACGTGTTCCCTGACATAGACTTACTTAGGGAAGTGGCTACAAGATATAACCCTGTCACATGGGTAATCAGGGATAATGATGGAAAGGTTCTGTTGAGCATTAATAGAGAAGAGGTCCAGTAGATTTTTGACTTGAGTGAGCCAAGTGAAGACTTGTTTCCTATCAATCTTAAGGAAATGAAGCAGGAATATGCAAATTTGAAGTCTCTTTTTAGAGCTAAGTTGCTTCCATCTCATTTGGTTAGGGAAAGAGGTTCACGATTTCATATCAGCCCCAGTGACCAGGAACCTTTGAAATTAAATTCTTTTGCAAATCATTTCTTGGCCACTTTCTATTCATTGTGTCAGATTTTTAGTTTCAGTCCTGGTGCGGTGATGCCTATTGCATACATGTTCATTGGGGTGCAAATACAACACCCTAACTTCTCTGCGACATATGACTTTGCTTCTTTCTTGGCTGAGAGGATACATGAAGGGTTGTCAAAGTTATAAAAAAATAATACCAACACTCAATTCTTCTTGTATTCTATGCTGATGCATATGTTCTTGTTCAATAATGCTGGGTTTTTCTCTGAAAAGAAGGAATTAAGGAAATCGGTTCATGGAGAAAGATTGCCAGTGCAATTATGGGATGCATGTTTATCTTGCAATAAGGAAAGCACTAGTTATGTGCAATTTGATAATTTCTTTGCTTCTAGATTGAGGGCTAGACTAATGGTGAATGTACCTAGAATCCCTGGGGAATTGTATGATTTGCTTAGGCCAAAAGGGAGGAAGCTAGAATTGAAATTTTTCCATAACTGGGGTGACATTATCCCATACCCAGTCAGCACTGTTTTGAGAGTATACGATTTTCAAGGAACCCCCCCATATACTGCCATACAATGTGCCACCAAGAGTGGGGTTTGTAGAAGTTATGTGGAAAATAAGTTGTATCCATGACGACAACCTCACAAGCAAGGGTAAGGGAACATTTTTCCCTGACTATACAATGGTGTCTGATTTTTCCTTTTCAAAAGGAGGCTGGATGCATTTTGAGAAATTATTTGATGATTACCATTTGAGGTGTGGTCCAAAGCGGCAACATGATCCTGAGGGTTTCCTTTCCCTTTTCAAACAAACAATAAAGGCTAGAAAATTTGTGCATGAGTTCAACTTTCTTGAGGATTTGATCATATATGAATTTGATCTAAATAGGCAGGAGTTGAACAAGGAGAAATGGATAGCTTATGATAAGCTATTAGATATTGTGCATAAGATGGATCTGAAGTATAATCCATTGTTGGAGTTCAATCTATACCATAAGAAGATTGAATTTCTAATGGAGAACTTCAAGGAAATTATGGGCACATTGAGGACCAAAAAGATAAATTTAGAACTGAGTCTGGGTATATAGGAACAAGGTGCCAGGAATTGAAACAAGGCCAGGATACTAGCCTACAAAAAGGTGGCTTGTTTACAGGAGGAAGAAGGATGATAGCAGTGATGGAGAGGAATTGTACAAAAAAAGAAAGAAAATAATGAAGTTTCCTTCACAACCAAGTCCAAAATTCGAAGTGCTTGGGGAAATTAAAATCATTGATTTAGAATCATCACCAAAAGATAGTTCCTCATCACTACCATCTGAACCAAGCCCTGAAAGAAAAAGAATTGATCAACCATAGGAGGATCTGATGAATGAAATTATTGTTACTGATCAAGACATGCAGATTGGTATGCCTTCCCCTCATAGGCCAGCTGAATTGGTTCCATCTGATTTAGATATGAAAGGAAAACGTGTACAAGATGGAAGAATGGAAGCATGTAAGGAGTTTCTAGATGACAATACATTTGTAAAAACTCTTGTATTCTTGCAATTGGTATGGAGGATGAAATTTGAAGAATATCAAGAGAAATGTAAGAAGAGAAGAGAACTAAGACTTGACAGGTCATACCAAGATAATGATGAGGTAAAAGCTGAATTAATGGAGGAATTTAAGAACATCAATCCTGAAGAGGGAAGAAGACTAGTGAGTCAGGCTGGTGTGTTGATTCTGCCTGAATGGGACATTGCAGATGTTGTAGCATTTAATGCTATTTTAAAGTCCAAGCATCCTTTGCAAGACTCTACAGAAGAAGTCAATGCAACATTGCAAGATTCTGCCTTTAGTGAGGAATATGAAAATTTGGAAATTTGGGCATTGGACCCTCAAGGAAGAAAGCTAAATGTTACAGATATTAATCCAAATTTCAGAGGAGGATTAATAATAAAGAGAGCTTTAGAGACCTCAACCACTGAGGCCACTAATTTGACTATGAATGTGGCCAAATTGGCCCAAAAGACTACTGAAAGGGAGGAGGGTGAAAAGAAGAGCCTAATGGAGAAGTATAACCTTTTGATTGAGGAATACAACAAGATACAATAGAGGAATATTGAGTTGTAGACTAAGGTGGAAAGGTTTAGGTATAAATAGATTGGGGAGACATCAAGTACTCTAGGAACTGGTACATTACCTTCCACAACAGGGTCAGTGCCTCCTGCTTCTCATAATTGTTTCCACACTAGAGTCTCCCAGTCAAAATATTTCTCTCACCCCTCCTTTACAACAAATTGATGAAGAAACAAAGTGTTGTGTTGATCCTACAAAGAAGCAGATCTTGCAAAGAATTGATGAATTACAGACATCATTGAAGGTAAGTGAGGAGGGATCTCTTTCAAAGCAAAAGGATATTGTTACTACTATCTTGAGGCATTTAAATGAAAAGGTTTATAGTAAATTTCTATCTATACATTCTTTATATTCTTTTTTGTTAGATGCAATAAAGAATATTGATAGGGATAAGGAAGTAGTGATACCATTGATTGAAAATTGGATCCCTAGGGCCAATGATTTGGATGTCATGTATAAGGCTTCAAGGTTTGATACAAATAATAGGCCCAAATCATTAAAGCCTACTTAAGTGTTGGTTAAATCATTGCAAGGTTTTCAAACCCTACTAGATGATTTGAGTAGGAAGATCAGGGAATTAGTGAAGAATTTTAATGATTGGGGTAACACATTGTTACCAGATATAATTGATGAGTAGGGGAAAGTCAAGTCACTCTAGCAGTGGCAGGATCAAGCAAGTGAAGTCATCAATGATCAAATTAAATTAATTTGTGATGAGTCAGATTATGACTTGTTGGTGAGCTGTATGGATTAAATAATTAGTACCTACTCATTTTTGGAAGATTTTGAAAGAGATAAAAATTAGGTAGCAGTAAAATACACACCTTTTAATACCAAGGTGAATGAGGTGATTAATTTTGACTGACCAATTGATGAAGAATACCATAAATGGGTAACTAAATATTTGATTGAGGAAGAGTAAAAGGAATGGACTACTAATTGGTGGTAAATCAGATGTTGCAATTACAATGGTTTCCAGTTTTGCTTTGATGACATTCTCGACACGGGTTTCTTGTGGTTTTTTGTTGTTGCATCAACTTTTCTTAGCTGACATGATCAACAAGAATATTCTCCAAGGTGATGGCTATTGTAACAATTTTTGGAATATCACAAGGTGTGCCAACTGGCTAGTGACATGTGTTCTTTCTGGCCCAATGCTTGTTTGCTCCTTCATTTTCTATAAGAAGGAGTTCAAGGCCATAAGTATGGGTTAGAAAGTTAGATAATTTTTGGTCTATTCTAGGTGAAGTTGCAGAGAAAATTGTAAAGTCCGATGGTTTTAGAGAGAAATAAAATTTAGGTTCTGAGTTATTCTATAATCGGTTTTGAATTCATGGGGATTTAATGTTGTATAATAGTATTAGCATTTGAGTTGAAATGATAAATTAAAACTCATGTCTCTCCACTGTACCTGCATATCCAAATTTTGAATAAGATGACTAAGGGTTGTTTCATTCATCTCACTATTGTGGTGTGTATAATCCTTATTTTAGCTTTAATTCAAGGAATTAATTAAAATGCTTGAATGGGATTATAGGCGGATATATTCGTATAAGGATTTGATAAGTAGTATTGGGTGAGAATGCATCTTGATGAAATTGTAATGCAATATTGTCAAGGATCTTATATGTTATGTATTAAATCTATCATAAACCTTTAGATGCTTATGAATTTGACTCCTGCAATGGATATATGGCACTGATCTAAGTTGTACTTATTTGTGGAGTTCAATAATTGTTTGTCTTTGCCTAGAGCTTGCTACAAATTGAAAATTAATGACTATATTTTACTATGGATTGTGTTGTAGTTATCTCATGCTCCACATAGTTGATATTATCAGTGAACAACCAATTTTATTCAATATTATCCTATTGTGTTGAGATATTCAATGGGATTATCTGTTATGTGTTAATGTTGTTTATGATATTGGTACAGAGGTTGTAAAAATATTAAGGGATCACCCTCCCAAGTCTTGCAGAGCCCAAAGTGTAGGAGGATTTTTAAAGTCCTCATTAGTTGTTCCAGGTTCTTTGAGCTACCCTTGATTGGAATTGGCAATCCCATAGGTAAATTAGAAGACCAACCTAGTTACAGTGTAAAAAATAAACCAACACCCTCTACCTTTAACCTTAAACCCTAAACCATTAACCCTTAAAATCTAAACCCATAAATCCTCTACCCTCTATCTCTCTCCCACTCTTTCCCTCCCTCCCTCTCTCTCTCAAGTCTCACCCACCTACCCCCTCTCCCTCTCTCAAGTCTCACCCTCCTACTCCCTCTCCCTCTCTCAAGTCTCTCTCTCTCTCTCTCACTCTTATCTCCCTCCCCTCTACCCTTAACCCTCTACCCTTTATCTCTCTCCCACTCCCTCCATCTCTCTCTCATTGAATCCCTCTATCTCTCTCCCCTTTACCTGCTGGTTGTTTTTATTGTAACCAAGTTGGTCTTCTAATTTACCTATGGAATTTCCAATTCCAATCAAGGGCAGTTCGAAGGACCTGGACCAACTGATCAGGATTTGAAAGACCTCCTACACTTTGGGCTCTGCAAGACCTGGGAGGGTGAACCCTTAATGCATTTACAACCTCTACACAATTATCGTAAACAACATTAACAACAACAGATAATCTCATTTAATAGCTCAACATAATAGCATAATACTAAATAGAATTGGTTGTTCATCAGTAATATCAACTATTTGGAGCATGAGATAACTATAACACATTCCAGAGTGTAAAATAGTCACTGATTTGCAATTTGTAGCAAGTGCTAGGTAAAGGAAAATAAAATACTGAACCATACAAATTAGTACAACTTACATCAGTTCCATATATCCATTGAGGGAGTCAAATTCATAAACATCTAAGGGTTTATGACAGATTTAACACATAACATATAAGATCCTTGAGAATATTGCTTTACAATTTCATCAACATGTATTCTAACCCAATACTATTTATCAAATCCTTATACAGAACATATCTAAAGACAATCCCCATTTAAGATGTTTTGAATTCTTTGTGATACCAAAAGCAAAAGAATAGTTGCTTTATTTTGATCAAACCATGGTAGTAGATGTCATGGCCACCATTAAAGCTTATTCGCGCACTGTATGAATGAATCTAATCGCATTTGATGCAGATTCAAATATTAGCCATTAATCCTTCCCCTTGGTGAGATCATCAGACGACTTCCTTCAAAGAAAACTAACATAGTCTCCATTGTGGCAATAAGGGGCCCACCATACTACTCATTGCCAGGTAGATCCATGTGGTGCTCTCCCATGATATTGCAATCAATAAAGACCTCACAAATTTTGATCATGTGATGGTGGCCAATTGTGGATCTCAACCATCGGCAATCCTGTTCATTCAACACAGTCGTCAACCTTGTTATTAACCATCGAGCAATTTTCTACCAGGATTATAACATCTCCGTTGATTTAAAACACGTGCATCTTACAATTGCTTTAGTAAACCGTGACATAATGTATTAAAGATGCATCAAAGTATTTATCATTCCTTCGACTTCACCTAATGAGACACGTGGCACTTTCCTGTGATATCGTGATCAACAAAGATAGTGTGCTGGGGTCATCACGAGATGGTGGGGAATGAATGAGATCACATGATGATTGATCTAGGGACATGCAAACTTGTCCCTATGCAAAATAAAAACATTTATTAGGGGAGAGGGCACACTCAATCGTGATGATAATACACAATCTTACCACATATTTATACTATATATTGTAAATAAATAGTCCAAATGTAAATAAAGAAAAAACCAAATGTTGATAAAAAATGGACCCATACTTGAACACATGAGAACCTCTAAATGTTATATGAAAAAAACATATATACATTCATGAAGAAGTGAAATAGGTATTATTTTGTTTCAAATAAAATATCACAACTCTCCACTATAATTATATCATTTAAAAAATAAAATGCTCATTTAATAAAATAAGACACTCATTTAAACAAGTGTTGTTATCATAGTGAAAAAATATTGTTCTTATGTGTACAACAATTGGGGTAGCAATGTACAAGCATTGGGTAATTTTAATAGTTTGTCCTATCACAAATATAAAAGGTGAGCACAATAAATAACATGTATTTTCCCATTAAATGTGAAGGATTTTAAAAAAAATTTAGTGTTCAACTATTGGTCCATTTTTGTTCAATTAAGTTGTATTCTAAATAATTATGAGTTGTTTTTATAACAAATAGATTTTTTGTGTTCAACTATTAGTCCATATGTGTTGAATATAAAAGGTAGAGATATAAAATATTTATGGTTATAAATAAGTATTTGGTCCACTTAGGTTGTATATTAATTTTAATTTAAATAAAAATATCATATTCTACAAGCAACAAATGATATTTTTTTGGTTCAACTATTGGGGGTTCCATGATTAAGTTTTGGTCAAACATTTAAAAAGTCAAAATTTAGATACTTCTCAAAAGATCTTCTGATGTGGCAAGTTTCATGATGAGTCACACCTCCAAACCTTAGTTATAGATAAATAAGAGACTAGTCTACATTTCAAAAAAAAAATGAAGGTTCTACGATATTCCAGTCAATTGCTACATGTTGAGAAAGTTAGCTTGCACGACTACTAGGCCCTCTCCCCTAAAGGAATAAGGGGACATCACTAGGCCAATGAAAAACAATGACATAAGTTGTTTTAATGAGGGAACATGGGACCAACAAAAGACTTTAGAAAAATAAAGTTAGGCGAAGGAAATAAAATGATAAAATAAAAGGGGGCCCAGCCTAGACGAAGTGATGGGGCTTAAGTCATTTTAAAACCTTCCCAAAAAGTAATGGCCAAATAGATACCATCCAAGTTGTAAGATGAAAACTAGGGTTTTACATGAAGATGAAGGTAAAACCACAACCTTAGGCTTTTTCCAAACACCATAGATGACCAGAGACACAAGGCAGGATAAAATAGAACACAAAGAACAAAAATTTGAAGTTCCATCACTACCCATAACCCTGAACCTTAAACCATTAACCCTTAACCCTTAAACCCAAACCCTTAAACCCTCTACCCTCAATCTCTGTCAAGTATCTCCCTCCTACCCCCTCTCCCTCTCTTAGGTCTCTCTCTCTCTCTCACTCCCTCTCTCTCTCTCTCTACTCCCTACCCTATCTCCACCATTCCCCTCTCCCTCTCTCATTATCCCTCCCTGTCTACCCTCCTCTTAACCCTCTACTATCTATCTCTCTCCCACTCCCTCCCTCTCTCTCTCACTGAATCCCTTTATCTCTCTCCCCTCTACCCATAATCCTTAACCCTTAACCCTTAAACCAAAAACCCTTAAACCCTCTACCCTCTACTCTCTACCCTCTCTCTCTCAAGTCTCTCCCTCCTACCCTCTCTCCCTCTCTCAAGTCTCTCTCTCACTCACTCTCTCTATCTCTCTCCTCTCTACCCTTAACCCTAAACCTTAAACTTTAAACCCTCTACCCTCTACCCTCTCTCTCTCTCAAGTCTCTCCCTCCTACCACCTCTCCCTCTCTTAGGTCTCTCTCTATCTAGTGCAGCACCTGGGAAAGGACTATTGTTGGAATTTTGTTGAATTTCTTAATTTTTTTGTGCTATCATAAGGCCATGTTGACCATTTTTTTAGGTTCTTAGGGTTTTTTTTGAACTTTGGTAAAGAAGGTGACAAGTGTTAAATAGTTTTGCAATATCAATTTGCTAAGTTGTCAAAAGTTGACAAGGGATTAGAAAACACAGTGGGTTTTATAACACTCACCATTAGGTCACCTAGAAGCTCGACCCAAGCATCTAATTTTTTTTATGGCCTATTTAAGGCATGCTTCAACCATATGATAGCGTTGGAGGAATTTTTGTTATGGTGATATTTTGTAAAGCTGAAGGAAACATTGTTTGGAGTGATAGTTTCCTGTGTTTTGCTTTGATATTGAGCATTAATGGAGTAGATTTCCTAATCTTTTGTTTGTAGGACGTAGTATTAATATTTTTCAGGCTTTGTGTGCTATTTTTCTATCTTTTTAAATCTTTTTCTTTTGTCATTTGTAAACAGTTAGTTCACTGTCATTTTTAGGCCTGTAATAGGCAGTTTTGAAATAATGGAGTCCTATAGCACCTTCCCACTGTACAAATTGTACAGCCTCTTGGGAATAGTGTCTAGGCTCCCTCCTTATAAATATGGTAGCTTGTAGGGTTTGTGGCAGTGCAATATTTGCAAGAAAAGCTTTGCCCTAGGCGAGCCAGTGCAGGTCTAGTTGGGAAAACTTTGAGAAAAAGGCTTATAACTTGCAGGGGACGTGAGATCTTGAAGAAATTATTTTTGGAGAATTTTATTGGTGGTCTTGGATAATCTTGGTGATCAAGAGGAGGTTTTATCAGTGAATATGAAAGGAGAACTTTTTGACAGTCTTAAAAATAGTTTTGAGCAGCTTGGAACCCTAGGTTCTTGACCATTTTTGTATTTGGACAGTGTACGGCCTGTACAGGGCTAAAACCCTAGGAATCTTTGAGGCATAGGCATGAGAAAGTCAAACACTAAACAAAGAACCTAAGTCCTTTGGTGGTTTGGTAGGGAAAATCATTTTACCCCTATTCAGAGGCCTAATTGGGGCTTAGGGCTTGTAGTCCTTTCAAACCCTAGGAAAGGTATTTTATGAAAGCGATGGAAAGTTGGGAACTTGTGGTTGATTAAAGACCCTAGATAGGTTACTTTGAAGTTTTTCAACACCTTCACATCCTTGCAAGTTATCAAGTTGAATGTGGAGAGGATTTGGTCTTTAGGGTAGATTAAGGGCCAATGGAGAGAATGTGGTGAAGCACCAAGGTTAGCTTGGTAGAAGGACAACATGTTGATAGGAGAGGGGTTGGTCAGACAAACTAGGGGCACCTAGTCATGAGTAGGGGCCTATAGGTTAGATTGGTGAAGCCAAGCACCAAGGGCATCTTAAAGGAAAGACCTAGAGCAGGAACTAGTGATTGGTTCCTCCAACCTCACTCCCTATCAGATTGGTATCAGAGCAAGCAAAAGATTTGGGAAAGAGTAATATATGTCAAAATTTGAGTCAAGTGATACTACCATCATGGTGAAAAATGCACAATTGGCCAAGATGGTTGAAGAGTAGGAGGAAGACAATAGGCAATTGAGGGAAAGGATAGCTCAGCTTGAGGCAGCAGTGAGGAGTGCACAGTTTGAGGGAAGAATACCAAAAGAAGAAGAGGTTCCAGAGGAAGACAAGACCCCTGAACCTAACCCTATCTTGAAAGAGGAGCCTTTCTTGAAGGCATTGAAAACCTTGAGTGGAAAAGCACTTGAAGGCATACCACTTTTTAGTGGAAATATGGAACAAGACCTAGTCATGGATTGGATAGAAGGCATGGAGAATCACTTTGAGTGTGATGGAGTCACTGAAGCTCAGAAGGTGAAGGTTGCTAAGTCAAGATTGAGAGGATCAGCCTTAACATGGTGAAAGTTTATTTAGACAGAGAGGGAAAAAGAAGGCAAATAGCCCATATCAACTTGGAAAGGAATGGTTGCTAAGGTAAAGGAAGCCTACATGCCAGATGACTATGAGATTCAACTACACAAGAAGAGGCAAAGTCTGAGGTAGAAAGACCAAGATGTAAACAATTATACTAAAGAGTTTCAAAAGCTTTGTATGAGGTCTAATGTGACAAAGGATGAGAGCCTTAAAGTGGCTAGGTATCTTAATGGCTTGAAATGGAATATCCAAGAGGAAATGGATTTATTAAGTCCCAAAATAGTACACCAATGTTATCAATTGGCTATCAAGATTGAAGAAAGGAACAAGAGGAAGCAAGATCAATCTTCTAAGGGTAGAGGCAAAGGTAGAGATGAAAGAGATCAAAGAGGACAGCGTGGTGGCTACCAAGGAAGAGGTAATGATCAAAAGAATCATGGAGAATCAAAACTCAATGAGCATGGAGGTGAAACATCTTCAAGAGGAGGATTTAACAGAGGGAGAGGACCTCAAGGAGGTTCAAATAGAGGAAGAGGAGTAGGTATGAGCAATTCTTACTTTGCAAACATGAAGTGTTACCATTGTGGACAAGTAGGTCATCTAGCTTATAGGTGCCCAGAGAAAGCATCATCATCAAGCAATGAAAAGAGAGTGGCCTATGCACAAGAGGAAATAGTGAGTCCTAAAGAATTTAAGATTAGTCACATAGAGTCTGAGGTAGGAGAGAATTTGATGTTTAACAGAGTTCTGATCAGGCAGCCAGTCAAGGAGGAACCTAAGCAAAGAAGAGCTCTTTTTAGAGTAAGGTCCAAGATACTTGGAAAAGTATGCAAAGTCATTGTAGATTTAGGTTCAACAGATAATATAATCTCAAAGGAGGCATTAACTAAACTAAAATTGGAGAAGGTACCCCACAATAACCCCTACAAGGTCACATGGTTGAACAAAGGGCAGAGTGTTTTAGTTAATGAACAGGTAATAGTGGAATTTTCAATTGGAGGGTATAAAGATAAGCTAGTTTGTGATGTATTTCCCATGGATGCATGCCATCTACTACTGGGAAGACCATGGCAATATGACAAGAGTGTTATGTATGATGGGAAGGAGAATGCCATTTCATTCAAAAAGGATGGAAGAACCTTCAAACTGTAGTCACTGTCAGAAGAAGATGAAGGATAGTTCAAGACACTTAACATCATGTTGAGTAGTGGTAAGGAGTTCCTCAAGGACCTACACCAAGGGAATGGAGGATATGTGGTTGTGTTGCAGCCTAAAGAGGAAGACAAAGCTGAAAAGACAGTCTTACTAGAAGCAGTCCAAAAGTTGCTTGATAAGTACAAGAGCATAGTCAGTGATGGTACACCTGCAACTTTACCTCCAAAAAGAGCTATAAGTCATCAAATTGACTTTATACCAGGTTATTCTTTGCCTAACAAAGTAGCATAGAAGCTTACACCAGATCAAAACCTAGAGGTAGCTAGGCAAGTGCAAGAATTATTGGATCAAGGATTGATTCAAAAGAGCATCAACCCATGTGTAGTGCCAGTGGTTTTGGCAACCAAGAAAGGAGGTAAGTGGAGACTTTGTACTGATTCTAGGGAAATAAATAGGATCACCATTAGGTATAGGTTTCCTATTCCTAGAATTGAAGACTTGATGGATTGTCTTGGAGGTGCTCAGTTCTTCACAAAGTTGGATCTCAAGAGTGGCTACCATCAGATCAGGATTAAGGATGGTGATGAGTGGAAGACAACTTTTAAGACAAATGATGGGTTATATGAGTGGAAAGTGATGCCATTTGGCCTCTCAAATGCCCCTAGCACATTCATGAGACTAATGAATGAAGTGCTTAAGGATTTCATAGGGATCTTTGTGGTAGTATATCTTGATGACATACTGATTTTCAGTAGGATAGCATAAGAACACTTGAAGCATGTGGAGATGGTTCTTAAAAGGTTGCAAGAGGAGAAGTTGGCAATCAATCTTGAGAAGTGTGAGTTCTTCAAGCAAGAACTTGTGTACTTGGGTTTTGTCATATCCAAAGGAACGTTAAAGATGGATCCAAGCAAGGTGGAAGCCATCCTAAACTGGCCTACACCAACCACAGCAATAGAGGTAAGGAGTTTTCATGGTTTGGATCAATTTTATAGAAAGTTCATAAGGAACTTCAGTGGTATATGTGCACTAGTCCTAGATACCATCAAAGGTGGTTTGAAAACAAAGTTTAAGTGGACTCAAGAGGCTGATAAAGGATTTGAGAAACTGAAACAAGAAGTGGCAACTCAAGCTATTCTAGTATTGCCTAGTTTTGACAAGTTGTTCACAGTTGAGTGTGATGCAAGTGGAGTAGTAGTAGGAGTACTTAGTCAAGAAGGTAGGCCTATGGCCTTCTTTAGTGAAAAGCTCAATGAAGCCAAGCAAAAGTACTCTACCTATGATCTAGAATTATATGCTTTAGTGCAGTCCCTTAGGAAGTGGAGACATTATTTGTTACCCAAAGAGTTTGTGGTTTTTACTAATAAACATGCACTTAGTTATATCAACACTCAAGAAAAGTTAAGTAATAGGCATTTGAAATGGATGGAATACATCCAAGCCTTTACTTTTACCATCAAGCACAAGAAAGGGAAAATGAACAAGGTGGTAGATGCACTAAGCAAAAGGTTGTTGACAGTGCAAGAGATACAACTCAAAAGAATTGGATTAGAGAGTTTCAAAGACCTCTATGGTGAAGATGTAGACTTCTCAAAAGCTTACAAGGTATGTTCAGATTTTGAGAATCATTTTCAGAGCCAATATTTTGACTATACATTGCAAAATGGACTGTTATTTAAGGGCAATCAGTTATGTGTTCCAAGAGGGTCAATGAGGGAAAATCTTATTCAAGAAAAACATAATGGCAGTCTTAGTGGGCATTTTGGCATCAATAAGACTTTAGAACTAGTGCAAAGGTTTTATTATTGGCCTAAGTTAGCAAGAGATGTTAGAAAATATGTGGAACAATGTGTTGTGTGCATGAAAGCTAAGGGAGGAGCTAGCAATGTTGGTTTATATCAACCCCTGCCCATTCCTAATAGACCATGGGAGTGTGTGAGCATGGATTTTGTGGTGGGTCTTCCTAAGACCAAGACTGGTTTTGACAGTGTTTATTTTGTGGTAGACAGATTTAGTAAGATGAGTCATTTTATTCCCTGCAAAACCACTCATGATGCAAGCTACATAGCTCACCTTTTCTTTAAAGAGGTTGTAAGGATCCATGGATTACCATTAAGCATTATTTCAGACAGAGATGTGAAATTCATGAGTCACTTTTGGAAGACTCTATGGAGCAGATTGGGAACAAATCTTTCATTTGGATCAGCTTACCATCCTCAAACCGATGGTCAAACAGAGGTGGTTAATAGAGTGTTGGGAAATCTTCTAAGGTGTCTAACCAAGGAATATGGACAGACATGGGATATGGTTATCTCCCAAGCTAAATATGCCTATAATGACAGTGTAAATAGAACCACAGGGAAGAGTCTATTTGAGGTTGTGTATGGGATGCACCCAAGAGGCATTTGTGAGCTCAGAGGCCTTGGATCTATGGAGAATAGGAGTGGACATGTAGAAGATTTCACTCAGACCATGAAGGAGATTTAGGAGCAGGTCAAGAGGACAGTCATAGCAGCAACCCAAAAGTTGAAGGAGAAAGTTGATTTATCAATGAAGGATGTACAATTTGCAATAGGGGACTATGTCATGGTCCACCTTAACAAATCCAGATTACAAAAGGGGATTTAGATCAGGACAGTTAGGATATCTTCAAGGACATCAGCAACATGTCCATACCAACTCTAGACAAGCTACAAGTAGAGAAAATCTTGGAGTCAAGAGTGAAGAAGGCTACAAGGCACAAGGTGTACATGGAGCATCTTGTCAAATGGAAGAACAAAAATGAATCTGAAGCTACCTAGGTAGCAGAAGCATACTTTAAGAAGTAAGGCATTGATATGTCTTTGATCCCTCCTTCCAATCCTTAGTTGTTTGTGCTAAGAGGGAGAGAATGGTGCAGGAGCACCTGGGAAAGGACTATTGTTGGAATTTTGTTGAAGTTCTTAATTTTGTTGTGCTATCATAAGGCCATGTTGACCATTTTTTTAGGTGCTTAGGGTTGTTTTTGAACTTTTGGAAAGAAGGTGACAAGTGTTAAATAGTTTTGCAATATCAATTTGCTAAGTTGTCAAAAGCTGACAAGGGGTTAGAAAACACAGTGGGTTTTATAACACTCACCATGAGGTCACCTAGGAGCTCGACCCAAGCATCTATTTTTTTTTATGGCCTAATTAATGCATGCTTTGACCATATGATATGGTTGGAGGAATTTTTGTTATGGTGACATTTTGTAAAGCTAAAGGAAACAGTGTTTGGAGTGACAGTTTCCTGTGTTTTGCTTTGATATTGAGCACTAATGGAGTAGATTTCCTGTTCTTTGGTTTGTAGGATGTAGTATTAATATTGTGCAGGCTTTGTGTGCTATTTTTCTATATTTTTAAATCTTTTTCTTTTGTCATTTGTAAACAGTTAGTTCACTGCCATTTTCAGGCCTGTAACAGGCAGTTTTGAAATAATGGAGTCCTAGAGCACCTTCCCACCATACAAATTATACGGCCTCTTGGGAATAGTGTCTAGGCTCCCTCCTTGTAAATATGGTAGCTTGTAGGGTTTGTGGTAGTGCAGGAGCTGCACTAAAAGTTTTTCCCTAGGAAAGCCAGTGCAGGTTCGGTTGGGCAGACTTGGAGAAAAAGGATTATAACTTGCAGGGGACATGAGATCTTGAAGAAATTATTTTTGTAGAATTTTTTTGGTGGTTTTGGCTAATCATGGTGACCAAGAGGAGGTTTTATCAGTGCATATGATAGGATAACTTTTTGACAGTTTTAAAAATAGTTTTGAGCAGCTTGGAACCCTAGGTTCTTGACCATTTTTGTATTTGGATAGTGTATGCCCTGTACAGGGCTAAAACCCTATGAATCTTTGAGGCATAGGCATGATAAAGTCAAACCCTAAACAAAGAACCTAAGTCCTTTGGTGGGTTTGGTAGGGAAAAGCATTTTACCCCTATTCAAAGGCCTAATTGGGGCTTAGGGCTTGTAGTCCTTTCAAACCCTAGGAAAGGTATTTTATGAAAGCGATGGAAAGTTGGGAACTTGTGGTTGATTAAAGACCCTAGATAGGTTACTTTTAAGTTTTTCAACACCTTCACATCCTTGCAAGTTATCAAGTTGAATGTGGAGAGGATTTGGTCTTTAGGGTAGATTAAGGGCCAATGGAGAGAATGTGGCGAAGCACCAAGGTTAGCTTGGTAGAAGGACAACATGTTGATAGGAGAGGGGTTGGTCAGACAAACCAGGGGCACCTAGTCATGAGTAGGGGCCTATAGGTTAGATTGGTGAAGCCAAGCACCAAGGGGGTCTTAAAGGAAAGACATAGAGTAGGAACTAGTGATTGGTTCCTCCAACCCCACTCCCTATCACTATCTCTCACTCACTCCCTCTATGTGTCTCCACTCTACCCTTAAAACCTAAACCATAAACCCTTAACCCTTAAACACTAAACACTTAAACCCTCTACCCTTAACCCTTTCTCCCTCTATCTATCTCCCACTCCCTCCCTCTCTCTCTAAAGTCTCTCTATCCTAGCACCAGTCCCTCTCTCAGGTCTCTCTCTCTCTCTCCCCTCCCCTTCCCCTCTTCCCTCTCCTTCCCCCTCCTAACTATCTCTCTCTTTCTCTCCTAATTCTCTCCACTCTACCCTTATCCCTCTACCCTTAACCCTTAAATCATCTACCCTCTGTCTCTCTCCCACTCCCTCCCTCTCTCTCTCTCAAGACTCTCCCTCCCTCCCTTCTCTCCCTCTCTTTCCCTCTCCCTTCCTCCACCCTCCCTCTCTCTCTCTCTATCTCTCTCAAGTCTCACCCTCCTACCCCCTCTCCCTCTCTCAAGTCTCTCTCTCTCTCTCTCATTCTTATCTCCCTCCCCTCTACCCTTAACCCTCTACCCTCTATCTCTATCCCACTCCCTCCATCTCTCTATCTCACTAAATCCCTCTATCTCTCTCCCATCTACCTATTGGTTGTTTTTACTATAACCTGGTTGGTCTTCTAATTTACCTATGGAATTGCTAATTCCAATCAAGGGTAGCTCAAAGGACCTGGACCAATTGACAAGGATTTGAAAGACCTCCTACACTTTGGGCTCAGCAAGACCTGGGAGGGTGATCCCTTAATGCATTTACAACCTCTGCACCATTATCGTAAACAACATTAAGAACAATGGATAATCTCATTTAATATCTCAACATAATAGCATAATACTGAATAGAATTGGTTGTTCATCAGTAATATCAACTATTTGGAGCATGAGATAATGACAACACATTCCACAATGTAAAATAGTCATTGATTTACAATTTGTAGAAAGCGCTAGGTAAAGAAAAAAAATACTGAACCACACAAATTAGTACAACTTAAATCAGTGCTATATATCTATTGAGGTAGTCAAATTCATAAACATCTAAGGGTTTATGACAGATTTAACACATAACATATAAGATCCTTGAGAACATTTCTCTACAATTTCATCAACATGTATTCTAACCCAATACTACCTATCAAATCCTTATGTAGAACATATCCACCTACAATCCCATTCAAGCATTTTAATTAATTCCTTGAATTAAAGCCAAAATAGAAATCATACACACCACAAGAGTGAGATGAACGATACAACCCTGGATTATCTTATTTAAAATTCAGATGTGCATGTACAATGGAGAGACATGAGTTTGAATTAATCATTTCAATTCAAATGCCAGTACTATCATAAAACATCAAATCCCCATGAATTCAAAACCTACTACAAAATGACTCAAAACCTAAATTGCATTTTCCTTAAAACCATCAAACTTTACAATTTTCTCTAGAACTCTACCTAGACTCAACCAAAAAATATCTAACCTGCTAACCCGTACTTCTGGCCTTGAAATCCTTCTTATATAAAATGAAGGAGAAAACAAGCATCAGGCTAGAAAGTACCTCTCATTTCACATGCTTTTCTTCACAAAACTCTTGAGGACAACAACTATACCTTCTTTATTTCTCATCCTATGCCCTATTCATGCATCCTACAATTACAATAGTATCCATGGGGCCTCTTACACAAGCTACAATAATCAAAAAAAGTGTAAGAGCAACTTTATATCATGTTTGGACTACAAAACCCTCAAAAATAGGGTAACCGGGATATATGTAAAGAAATGAAGCTTTCTAACTCAAATCAATGCCTTAAGCCCTCAAATCAGATTCAAATCAAAGCTAACACATATCTTCATGAGCTGGAATTGATTTCACATAAAAATATGGCTACATGTGACCATATAGTGTTGCATAATAGGAAAAATATAGAAATTTTGAAGAAAAACATAGATTTTCGAATGTCAAGAGCTTGTATTTTAAATCCTCAACCATCAACAACCATTACAATAATCACTTTATGCCTTTTAAAGGACTTTACACATAAACCACTAAACAACCACCTCTACAACTGAATTTTTAATATTTTATGATCACATGAAACATAAAACACACTAATTTCAAGGTTGTTAACATCACTATTGAAATGTTTTAATTTTTTGACCTTTCAAACATTAAAAAGTACATCATTAAATTAATTATGTAACCACATAAGTAAAATATAATTCTATTAAGAAATTGATATCAAATAGATATTGCATAACTCATACATTTCAATATCATTGATCTTCTTCTTCATCCAACTCTTTGTCTGTATCATCTGATCCAGATTCGACATTGTAAGGATTGGTCATATCATCATCATCATCATCGATATCAGTTTTGATAATGTCATCATCCACACAAATATCATCTTCATGGACATCAACTCCTACAATATCATGATCTAGTTCTTCCTCTTCAACATCTTCGTCAGGGACATCATCAACTAACTGTTTATCCTAATCATCATCTACATCATCTTCTAGTTCTTCGGTATCTTCTTCTTCCACCACATTATACTTTATCGAACTTCCTCTTGGATCATGTCTAACAACAAATGACCAACCCAGTTTAGCTGGAACCTCTGAGTAAAATACCTGCTCACATTGGCTTGGAAGAACATAGGGCTCATTTCCAGCTTGCTCAATCAACCTTGTATTAACCATGGTAAATCCATTATCATGTTCAATACTAGTTCTCTAAGGATCATTTTCATTCAATCGTATCCTGCACCATAGGACGACGAACATAATTAATCTGAAGGACTTAAAGTCACAATCAAGTATATCATCCAAAATCCCATAGTATCGATTTTCTGAGACTTCTGGATGCATGTCACTTCTAGATGAAACATTAGTCACCTGAAAGACTGTAGTTATACTAGAATCACAAGTTTTCTTCATGTCCTCTAACATTTTGATTCAAAATTTACGACCATTACACCACATAGCCTTGTGATGTTTCACCTGCAATATGTCAAACATGTAAAAATGATTGCAATATCGTCAGTTGATAAATATATTTATTCTTGGCCAAATGTATGCAAAGAAAACAATCTCAACATATATATATACATCAATATAATTGAAAAGAATTAAATAATATGGGTGATTAATATATTGATACGTATTTGTTTATCTCTTAAACCATATGCTAAATCAATTTCCCTTAGTGTAACATTGGAATCTCCATTACAATGAGCTTCTTTAACCAATGAAGCCACACCTTCCCATGTAAATGCGCGACCAGATTGTTGACATCGTTCAATCCATACCATCATCCAATCAATATTGTTTGCAATGTACAAATGTAGTGCATCCCACTCTCAACCAACTACATAAAAAAAAATTGAAATTCACAAATGACGTATAATTAGTTAAATACCACAGTATACGACCTTAATTTATAATTGATGTATATTGAAGATTAAAAATTAAACAAGTACAATATACATAAAAACCATATATAAAATATATTCCAATTAATCTCCATGACCATCTTATAATTACCTCTCACTTTCCTCAATCTACCTTTCCCCATCAGGTACTCCCCTTCAAATTTTTTAATGGAGTTGGGATCCCAAATGCAATCTACATGGATCTTTGCTACAAACTTAGGAACATATTCACTAATGTACACCATGGTCTGGTATACCATATATCCCTCCACCATAAAACCCTCGAGATGTGCTCTTTTTCTAACCAAAGCCTTCAAAAATTTCAAGTGCCTCTCAACCATCCACAATGACCTTGTGTGTACAGGTCCATGCGATTCAATCTCCTCAACTTGGTGTATGAGGTAGTGTTCTTGTGTATTGAAAAATGTCAAAGGTAGACACTTTTGCATTTCACACATTAGATGAGGAATTTTTCTCTTCCAATAATTTATATCTTATTTATGGATTTTAGATGAAAACCATCTACAAGTGATTCAAGGCACAAATATATTAATGAGATTTAACAAAAATATATAGTATACTACATAACATGTAAAACAAATGGCAATTATAAGATGTATACAATGAATTGAACAAATATTGCTACTTACCTCATGTATTTTCCAATATCATATATAACTTGCTTGACATTGTTGTCAAAGTTGTCTGGGAGATATAGAGGTAGAATGTACTACAACAATTATAAAATGATATTTTCATTATTTTTCCAAAGTTAGTAAACACAATACACTGAAAAGTACATGCATTATACAAGTGTATATAATATACCAGATTAATTACCTTAATGAAGGTATGCCAATCATGCGTTTTCATCCCTGACCCAAATTCACATTTCTTTGTTATTATATTGTTTATGTTTGCAACAAATCCTGTGGGAAATCAAATTTTTCGTATGACTTCTTTTATAGCATTGCTTTGTTGCTCTGTTAATAACCAAGGAAGGGAACTTATATTAATTTGGTCTCCATCACTATTTAATTGAATGACATTTTTCATTGCATGATTGGCTTTCTGAATGTCACTATAGATTTTGACAATTTTTTCTTTGTCATGCCTTCTATCTAATATTTTCCATAATGTTTCTGTTATATTCTTTCCAATATGCATTATATCAAAAAAATGCATAATTTTTAGCTGCTCATAGTAGGGCAACCTACTAAATTGTCTAGGATAACTTTTCAGTCCCTGTGGAAGCCAGCCATTAATGCCTTGATGACCTTCATGAAGCATATAAGTTAAAAAAATTAATGATGAGAATCATTGTCAATTACAACATGAGTAAACACAACACAATATAAAAATATAAATTCAAAACATATCATATATGATAGATAAACAATTTGATCCGATGTGTAACCTTGACAATTAATTCTATTATATTCCAACTTCCATAGGCGAGGTGTCATTCTTCATGGTTTTGATGTAGTCTCCTCTTTCCCATTGAAAAAATGTTTTTCAGTAGTTTGAATACTTATGATTTCTATGGAGGAAGTGCCTATACTCATCAAACACCAGCTTTCCTAAACTTGTTGAATGATGAGATTTCATCTTTGGACCACAAATTGGACATGCAAATTTTCCCTTTGTTTGAAGACCTACAAGATCATATATAATTGGATTAAATATGTCAATTTTATAATTATACATAATGAATAGATTATTTTAAAAACATGCATGATATCTACTTCATCAAATTAAATATTGTTAAAGTGTAGTAAAACATATAACATACCACAAAAATGTGTTAGCCCTAGGAAATCATGAATTTTCCATACAAGCATTGCATAAAATTGAAATTGTCTTTGTCCTATTGGTCTAGAGACGTCATATATAGTGACACCATTCCATAACTTTAGTAACTTGTCAATAAGAGGCTCTATATATACATTCATATCTTTAACTTGGTACTTACCTAGTTGAATGAACATAAACATTACATAATTATTATAACAATTTTATTGCAATATATATAAATTAATGTACATGACTATTGAATGAAAAAAATATGTCATTATACAACAAATAAAACAAATGAGATGCTACTACGTTAAAGAAAATTGATGTAAAAAAGTACCTGGAACAATTATTGCCAACATTATGTGCTCCCTCTTTATTGACATCCATGGAGGAATGTTATTTTTGATAACAAAAATAGGCAACACCGAGTAAATAGATCTCAACTCTCCAAATGGATTGACACCATCCGCTCCCAATGAAAGCCTGAGATTATGGGGTTCTTCTTTAAAGTGTGGCCATTTTTCCTCCATGTCCCTAAATGCATAACCATCCATAGGCATTCAAAGAATGTCATCTCCACTTCTATTCTGTGCATGGTAATCCATAAATTGCACTAAGCTTTCTCACCTAAATAATCGTTGCATACATGGAATAATGGGAATATAACAAAGAACCTTGCAAGACACCTTTTTTGTTAGTTGATCTGTTCAATATCTACTGATATGACATTTTGGGAATTTTGTTGCAAATTCATATTGTTTATGATATATAATGTGATCATTAGGACATGCATCTATTTCTTGATACTCCATTCTGATATCTTTCATAAAGATAGATAAATCTCGGTATAAGCAAGGTAAAATATTTGATGGTGGTAACAAAAATTCACTAATCAATCTACAACAAAAAATAATTTGTTAATATAAATAATATTAATGGTACATATTTCATCCTTTATTTACTAGTGATGAACCAACAACAATTAAAATAGATGAAAAAAGATGACATATATGACATACCTTAACATCTGTGAGATTGTTATGTTTGATAAACCATTCATAACCTTCAAGCTCAACAATAATACAACAAAGAGAAGAGTTGTTTGGGAGCCTTCATAAAGGGGCTCATATTCCTTTTCAAGTACAGGTAAATCATGAACATCATCAAAGTCATCTCGATCATCGTGATCAGCTCTACCACTAAATGTGTAATGGATCAATGTATTTGTACCATCATCTTTAACTGTGTTTTCTAGCACATGATCATCTTCTTCCATAGGATCATTAACTTCAACTTCGATATTCACAGCTCCATGTTCGTCCGCTTGCAAAACCACATTCTCCAGGCCGTGATAATCCATATCATCTTCCCTAGGGTGCCCCACCTTTATAATAATGATAGACACAAATAAACCATAATCATGATCAAGTTCAATTATATATATATAAAATGTTAAAACGATATAAAAATTTACAAATTCAATCAATATAAACACATATAATGAACAACTTACCAATGGATGATAATCATGCCCCCCTTCAATGTGACCATGCTTCCTACAATTTTTATCAGCTGTTGTGATTAAAAGTCATGTCATCTTTAAGCCCTTGCAATTATTGCAAGGACAATATCGTTTCCCGTCACCATTTCTTTTCAATCTAGCCCACAATCTATCAAGTGTCTCTTCATTTTGTTCTGGACTAATATTATTTGACATGATTTTTCTTTACCAAACTTGACTATTTAGATCTTCAAAAAATATCAAACTCACACTCCAATAATTTTTATTCATAGATAGGTAACAAAATTTAATAATTCTGATATTTTACACCAAAAAAATTTGGCATGCAACCACCCCTACAAAAGAGAAGATAGTTTGAAGTTAATGACCCCAAAAAAACACTTTAAAATGCTAATTCCAAAACTTATTAAATTCTGATTTTAATATGATTTTCAACCATTAAGACTCCTAAAATCAAAATATTGAACTTGATTGCAAACTTCCTACAATGACGGAGGTAGTGAGCTAGTAAGAACAAGTGACCCATTCCTAAGGAGCAACAAGTCAGAATCATCATTGGTAATATCAATACGGATTTATCCTTTTAGTTAAAGATGCAATGTGTCACTTCTTATGATGAGCTTATCCCTAGGGCCCTCAACATTGAGAGAGCCCTAATCGCACAAGGAAGCACACACTAGTAGAATTTGGCAAATAAATGACTAGGTGACTAAAAATCAAAACAACTAAAATGATTAAATTCTCTCATTTTTGCAACTCACTATAAATGAGTAAATAAATTACTAGTTTGGTCATTGATTAAAAATTATTTAGTCACACAAATAAAAATGACTAAATAGTTAGTCATTTATTTAGTCACAATCCATTTGAATAAATCATTTAAGGAATCAAGAATATAGCTTGCCAAAATACTCTAAAACTTTAATAAACATACCCTAAAACTTTTATCAAAATCTTATTTTCAGGCATAGCCCACCAGAATGGAGTTTCCATTTTAATAAACACACTCTAAAACCTTCGTCAAAACATTATTTTCAAGCATAGATTTCCAAAATGGAGAAGTGTTTCCGTAAAGAATGATAGAGAACGGTGAGGAGATGTGCATGAAAGGAGCATAGGATTCATTGCTACTTATCTCATTCCTATTTTGCTCAACAAATCTTGCATTGTTCCTGCTACTATTTGTAATCTAGGTATTTACTTGACATATATTTGCATAATCTCAAATTACTTCAGAGGATTTTAAAGTATCAATGTATCCTATATAGGGTTTAGAATGATTTCTTTTAATTAAAAAAATAAATAAATGATGTATTTCCTTGTAATTAGATAATGTGGAGATCTTCTAAATCTGCCCCAGCACACTATCCTCTTTGGCATTGTATTCATTACTCCAGCTACTAGGGTTTTGCGTGTGACATCTTTAATATCTTCATAACTGTTGCTTTTAAATAGATCTCAGTCTTTGCTTTAATCATTTTCATGGTAACCCTTGAGTTCCATAATCCACCTTCAATCTCTTCTAAGAATGCTATCTTCAGCTAGAATGTATAGTATGCATATAAAGCAAGTCCTTCATACCTAACATTGTTCCAAACCACCACTCACTGCCTTGCTTAAAATGTTGTCTCCATAAGCACAATAGCATGTTTTAAAATCATGGTTTCTAGTGATTGACCATTGAGGTCACCACTTTCATCAAGATACAATGAGATTTATGTCTTCAAACTCAAGGGATTATGCAAGATAACATTATGAATTGTTTGTTGTGTATGATTTAATTTTCTTTCACATTTACTACTTTGCTAACTTCCTTTAAGACTGGGTATTGTACCCTCGGCTACAATCTTAAATAACTCACTCACTATCACTTGAAGATTCCTTTTATGAGCATCCTTCTATAAAATCAAACTATGCCCTATAGACTGCCTACTTACTATAGGGGACTCATTGTTTCATGGTATTGTAGATCTTAAGATCCTTCAACCTTATTGACACTACTTCATAGTCCACAAGGTATTATTCACTATTCTCCCATCTTTGATGAGTCTCAAAACACTGCTCAAACATGCAATCGACTACCTCCATTATACATTAATGGCTAAGAAGAAACATTGAACCTATGATTACCACTGTTAATTCATTTGGATAGTCATTCCCTGATTTCATTTGCCTTGTCTAGCAGTATGAAAAGCATTTGAAAAACCCTTAAGGTCAGCAAGGGGGTAAGGAAACTCACTGTTAAAATCTCCACTTTACTATGCAAAGTTTGAGGTTTATTATCTTGTCATTGCTTAGCCTCTTTTTGACTATCACATCTCAAGTGACTATCATTCTTCTTACCATAGATTGCATTTACAATTGTCACTAAGCTACATAGTGTGCTTGTTATTGGCTACAATCTTTAGATTGCAAGATTTTGTTATTAGCTACAATGTCTCAATCTTTTTGGTATTGCAACCTCACTAATCCGCTAGAGTTATTGTTTATGTTTCTATGGAGGCCTAGGGTTTGTACCCTAATCATGCTCTTACCAATGCTTTGTTGGTATTAAAAAAAACCTTAAATCTTTGGTCAAAAAATTAGTTGTCTTGACAAAGTTGTGGTATGATCTTAGATTGTATCCTAGAGTGTGTGGGAAGCTTGTGTTTGATCATTAAGGTATGTAAACCTGATCAGGGAAATGTATCCTATATAGCATGGGTCTTGCTTTAATACTTTCCATAATAGTTATTAGCATATCACATTATTATAGTTTGTGGTAACCCAAGATTGCATTCAAGTATGTAACAAACTTGGTTTGTAGTTTAAACTATACACTTTTAAGTAACATTCATAAGGTTTAGAAAATCTTGATCACTCTCTAGAATAGCCCATTAAGCATGGGTTGTGCTTGAATGCACTACATAATTGATATAACACAACCGCTCTGCATATCAACTAGAGTTATAGGCTCTTTATTGCATCAAGAGTAATCACTCTTCAATCATGCTATATTACACCCTAGCCTGTTAAACTTGAGACAACTTGAATGCACCCAATGATGATTGACACCTACATTATACAACTTAAATTAACTACATTATATGAGTGCCTCCATTTCTATCACAACATAGCCACATTAAACTTGGGTCACACATGAATGCATCCTGTATTTGTTATAGCACAACTGTGCCACATGACCAATAGAGTTATGGATCACATAATTACATACACAAGAATCTATTCCTTGGTTGTGATCTTATGGTGATTCCACACAACAAAATCTGGACATGAAATTATCAAAACCCTAAACCTCTAAAAATGAAATCTGATGAGATGTTGCTTTAAAATATGATTTTCAAACCTAGAACTACAAATCTAACTTCACAACTAAATTTTGCAAAAAGACAATGACTACCCTCAACCTGGCAATATCTTCTTGCATTTTTTCTGATTTTTCCCAAGAAAATTGTCCTTAGTTCTCCACAAACTATCTCAAGTAGAGCAAAACATTGTTGTAAGAAATCAACGAACTCACTTTTCTTTATGTCGGCCATAATTTTATTTTTTTCTTATTTTTCATGTTTGTCAAAATTTCAACGAAACTGATAGTCGACATTTAGATGAAACCTAGGTTCATCAAAATTTTGACGAACGTCGGTGATAAATTTTTAAAAATTTGAAAATTACACATCAAATTTTACAAGCACCTGATGATACATAAAATTATACATATTCCATCAGACATTTTCATCGGATTTTGTAGTCAAATGAGTTAGTGTTGGTTCCCATGCCTTGATATGGTTATGCAAATGAAAATGAAGCAAAGTAATCATCTCCTTCTCTGCTAGCTAGAAGAATGCATGCTTAATGTTTTGATACATGATATCAGCTCTCTCATCTACTCTCATGGTTGAATACTGAAATCTAGTATGGTGGGCCTCCAAAGTTCTAGTAATCTTTCTTCCTCTTCCACCAAATGCTAGCCGAATCCACACATTTTCTAGCCTAATTGACTTTGTTTTTGAAAGCTGAAGTTTCTCCTGAGTCACCTATGTTGCTCTGTCTACCTTTTTAGACTCTTTCATTGCTACAGATCATCTTTGGGATTTAATCATTTGTACCACATGTGGTTGATGTGCTTTGAATCCTTGCATCTAAAGGAAATTTCTCTCTCAAGGTTAACAATCATACATTGACCTTCTTTCCAATCTTAAAGTTTGGACCACATCTATTACCTCCACATAAAACTCGACATCCTTGGTCTTCTTGGTTCCCATGCCTTCATATGGTTATGCAAATGAAAATGAAGCAAAGTAATCACCTCCTTCTCCACTAGCTAGAAGAATGCATGCTTGATGTTTTGATACATGATATCAACTCTCTCTTCTACTCTCATGGTTGAATATCGAAATCCAGTATGGTGGGCCTCCAAAGTTCTAGTCATCTTTTTTCCTCTTCCACCAAATTTTGGCCTAATCCACACATTTTCCAGCCTAATTGGCTTTGTTTTTTGAAAGTTGAAGTTTCTTCTGAGTCACCAATGTAGCTCTCTCTTCCTTTTCAAACTCTTTCATTGCTACAAATTTTCTTTGGGATTTAATCATCTGTACCACATGGTTGATGTGCTTTGAATCATCAGTAATAGTCTTCAAAACTGGCTGCTAGTACAAGTTGATTATGCTTTCATAATACTTTATAACCATGGAGTTCAATCATTCCTTGATGCCATCAAGTGAAGATTGAGGAATGGCATCAATGTGGAGTACATCCTACTTGAATTCTTTGAAAGCAATAGCCATATCAAATTCCTTTTTCCCAAGTCCTATTCTCTCAAGGTTAACAATCTCAATCTCACTAATAGTGATTACTACTAAGAAAGGTAATTCCTCCAACTCTACCAAATAGTTTACCATAAGAATAATAAAAGTAGAGGATTTGAAAGGAACTACATGAAAACCAAGCTCTCTAAATGGTACATATCAAAGTCTAGTTCAAAATATTTTAGATGAGGCTGCTCCCATAGCTCTCTTACTCGCCTGACAAAACCTTGAAACTCTGTATTAATTTTATTTTTCATGTCCCTCTCTTGTTTTTCTTCCTCAATTAAATCAATATCATACATTGACCTTCTTGACCCTCCTAAAGTTTGGACCACATCCATTACCTCCACATAAAACTGGACATCCTTGGTTTTCTTGGTTCCCATGCCTTGATATGCTTATGCAAATGAAAATGAAGCAAAGTAATCATCTGCTTCCTTGTTGGTTGGAATAATGCATGCTTAATTTTTTGATACATGATATCAAATCTCTCTTCTACTCTCATGGTTCAATACCAAAATCTAGTATGGTGGGCCTCTAGAGTTCCAGTCATCTTTCTTCCTCTTCCACCAAATGCTAGCCCGATCCAGACGTCTGCTAGCCTAATTGACTTTGTTTTTGAAAGTTGAATGGTGCTAGAGCACCCAAACCTCATCCTAAATTTGTGATTGTTTGATGGGAGGACAGTTGGTAAACGTTAGTAGGTTGAGGTCTTTTTGTCTTAAATAAGGTCTAATAGACCAATCTTTTATGTACTTTGGGAATTAGTAGGTTAGGGTGGACAAATGTGCAAAAGCACTCTTGAATTAAATAATTGTTGATATTTCCATAAAGGAAAATTATGTAAAAAGTAGGCGGGAGTGCAGAGAAAGATTCTAAAAGTCATGTTATAAGGGTGTCTAAGTGGTCCTAGGCCTTTAGAATATTAAATTTTCATGATAAAGCTTAGTAAGCAAAACCATTCTTAAATAATAAATACTAGTATTTGGAGGCTTAATAAGGGTTTGGTGGTTCAAAGGTAGTTATGGGAATTGAAGGGAGATGATTCTCATTTTAAAACATCATTCAATCTTGCATGGGGGTTCAATCAATAGTTTTTTTGAAGATTGGTGCTCTTCACAATGCTTAAAACTGTGGAATCTCAACATTTTTTTGAGTTTTCAGTTTCTTTTCTCTATGTATGGCCTAGTACAGGCCTATTATGAAAATAAATTCATGAAACATTGTGGTGGTAGGTCTTAACCTATATTTCAATCTATTTTTATACACCTTTGGTTGTTTTAGTGAAAGGAAAATCCATTTTTCTTTATTCAGCCTGTACAGACCAGTAGGGTCTGAGTTTACTTTAATTTTTGTGATGGAGCCCTTCCTCCTACAGTGGTGAATTGTGACTTAGAGAAAAGGTTTAAGATGTGTTTTTTGCAAGTTTCATTAACTCTTTTAATAATGGTAAGGCATTGATAGGGCTGGTGATGCTGTTTTAGGTTGAGAATGTGATATTTTGGCTTGAAATGGAGGAACCAAAGTGATGTTTTTGAGATCTATTGAGTCTAAAGGATAGTTGAAGGTTTATTATGTGTGTGCAGACCCAAAAGAACTTTTTTGATGCTTTGGTGAGGTTTGGAAGGCCTTGGAATTGTGAGATGCTAAAAACCCTACATATTTGTTAGAAAATTAAGGGTTTTAATCAATTATGGCTTAGAAGTTGAGTGCTTTTCTGAAACCTATGGAATTGGGAGTTTTGTGACCTATTTGATGACTTTCCAAGAGCTTGTGGGGTTAGAATAATTTTAAAGAGTAGTTTTTTTGTAAAACAAGGCTAATTTTGTAGCCTTTTTGTAGGGCAGTTTGAAGGATCTCCAAGAAATTGCAAAGAAACCTTGTATGTTTGGCTTGGGAATGGTGTTGGGGGTTGGAGTAGATGCTATATTGATGATGAGATGGTCCTTGAGAGGAATTCTATAAAATTTAAGCCAAATTGTTGAGTTTCGAAGCCTTTTTGTTGGTAGTTGTTCTAAGATGGCCAAATGAAATAACAAAGGTTGTTGATTTAATAAAATCTGATTTGTTTGAGTCTTCTCCACCTTGACTCTGCATCACTAAAGTTTCTCCTGAGTCACTAGTGTATCTCTCTCTGCCTTTTTAGACTCTTTCATTGCTACAAATCGTCTATGGGATTTAATCATTTGTACCACATGGTTGATGTGCTTTGAATCCTTGCATCTAAAGGAAATTTCATCAACATAAATACTGCTACTCTCTGAAGATTAACAATCTCAATCTCACTAATAGTACATTTACAACCATATTCAAATATTTTCCTTCAAAAGGCTACAAATTCAAATATTGACTTAAATAGCCTTCAAGAGGCTTTAAATAGCTTTTACAAATGATTCTACATATTTCCAATCATGCCTAACTATTCTTTTTGTAACTAACATGACTTATTACATTATAAATCAATTGTGGATGTGTTATGACCTTATTCAATTGAAAAAACTCATAACACAAAACTAACTTAAAAGATTTCTGTGAACCAAATTTGCTCAATAACCTTGGTGCCCCTACACCAAATGTCGTTACAAGTAAATCTCATTACAATGCCTTGGGTACTCTGTTCTCACAGATATTTTACAATGTCACTCATACATTCAAGATTCTCTTATAATTTCTACATCATAGGTTCTCATTTAGAGGTTAAATTCAAATGAGAAACTTGAGATTCCCTCAAAAACCTTCACACACTCTTTTATAATGGCTTGAAATCAAAATTGATATTTTTCAAGATCATCAAAATAAAGATATTTAATTGCTTTTTTGGTTGAGATTCTTTTCGATGGCTCCAGAATCAGCATTTTTTGCAAGGAGAGACCAATCAATTTTTACTAGTTTAGTTATAGATGGGCAAAGTAAAAGAATAAAAATAAACAAATCATGTCCAAAATGGAAATGAAATGAAAATAGATGGAAGGCACTTACAGATAGGCATGGAAATCTCTCAACTTAGTCACTCCTGCTCATACATCTTCACTACGAGTTCCAAGATACCTATTGCATGCAACACCTCTCATGAATCTAGAATATCTTGAAATTTGAGATGCTCCTATAATGTCTACATCATAGGTGCTCATGATAAGGCTAACTTCAAATGAATAACTTGAAATTCCCTCACCAAGCTTCGTACACACTTTTTTAATGGCTGAAAATCATAATTGAGATTTGGCTTCATAATCAGAATATGGATGTTGCATTGATTTTATGTCTGAGACTCTCTTGGATGGCTCATAAATCGACATTTTCTGCAAGGGGACACCATTTAATGTTTACCAGGTTACTTACAGATACACAAAGTAAAATAAGGCATGATAGCATTGGCATCAAACAAATTAATGTGGATACAAGTATAAATTAATAAGAACCATTATGCATATACTTACAAATTAATCCAATGAACCATCTAGATCTACTCTACTCTTTATTGTGTCAAGTATTGCCTCATGGTCAAACTCACAGACCTTCCACAAGGTCTTTTTCAAAGGTCTACCCCCATGTTTTCTCAAACGAACATTGGATGCCACAACAAGGTTCGAGTAATGAAGAATCTTATGATGCGTGTCAAAGTCCTCAAACAACCAACGTTTAACACTCGTATGTGGGTACCTTCTAAGCCACATTCCAGTAACAACAATTGAGCTTGTAGGGTATTCAATGTTTTCTCCATGTATAACTAGGGATTCCAATTTCTTTTTGGCCACAACGACACAAGTAATAGTCTGTTCCTTCTTCATTTTCTTCATTTGCAATAACTGCATAAGCATGCCCTACATTGATATGTGCATAAAATCACTTGAAATTAGTCAACATTATGAATATAGTACAAATTAAGATAACAATATGGAATTTGAAAAACTAAGCAAGTAGATATATTACTTGGTTGAACTAGATCTGATACGTGGTCAATGTTGACCGATGATTCCATCTGTGTTAGTTCCAATGCCGTTGGAGGGAAATATTTGTGAAGTGGGGTAAGATAACTTGTCAACCATTTTTCAACCCACTCCCTTGACTCACAATCATTCCAAGCTTGCATTGTACATGAAGAACAAAAGCATGCCATGTTATGTGTATTGATACTCCATGAACCTGCATTTGAGCTAAGGAAAGAGTGTAGCTCACTTGATCCTGTTAGTGTACAACAATCCTCATATGGTGCAATGTTAGTATCATCTATCAACCAAAAAAATTTACAAACTAAAGACATACCTTCATTACCTAGACCCATTGAAGCATTACACCACTTGACGATTGAACTTGCATCTATCAATTTTGCACTGTCTTTATACTTTAACTCTTCTTGTGCTAATGCTCTTTTCACACATGCTCCTGCACTATCATGCTCCCCCTATCCATGCTCGGCCTGACAAAAGTTCCACATATGTTGAACACCTATAAGGAGATGCATCCTGCACAACCAATAGAACATGCGCACATTCTTGAACTGTGTTGCATAGTTATCCAACCATATTATATGTTGACCGTATGTTATGCCCCTCTGAGCCAAATCACTATAGAACTCTAGAGAATGTGTGCGATCATCACTAATATAAAAGTGATACTCCCTCAATACCTTCCTTTGGTCCTCTGTACTATCAGCTGCATGAACGAATGCTATGTGCACAAATATCGAGACCTATGTGGAGTTGTAATACTATGACTGCACCTCACACTATGGCTGTAGAGTGTAGTTCTTTGCAAAGTCAACCACTGATACTATGCTGCCAACTGGAAAGGTGTCCTTGCATAGCTTGAATTGCCTATCCAGCCATCGAGCTCTATGGGTATGCCTTGCATACTCATACACTAGATTCTCATGAAACATTGACATAAACTAATACACCGAAATCTTCTCAATAACCGAATCACACATTTTTGCTTGAGTCCCATCTTTTGTAGCGTATTCCACTATTTTATACTTCCCGAAATCTACTATTTTATGCCCCACCTCATTTGTTCTTTGCATATGTTGACATGCTGGCATTTGTTGCAAGCCACTGCAACGACCACATGAACCATCCAAGCATGTTGTCCTATAGAATATTTGGCCATCCTCTATTTGACATAAATTTTTTGATAAGAAATCTCCTAAAAATTTTGGTGGGGCTTCTATGCCACAATCCTACAAAACATCATTAGTATGAAAATATAAACATATAGAACAATAAACATCATAATGGTTAGTGAATTCAATATGTAGTCTACAACAACAAGTAGTGCGTGTGTGATTTATTTTGACATAAAAAGGTTTAAAATTTCAAAATCTTTGAGAAATACTAATTTGAGGATAAGCATTTTGAAATTTATGAAAAAATTGGGTTTGAGTCGTATCCAAAAATGCTTTGATGTGGCTCACGTTTCGACTCTGTGATTCTTCTTCTTACGACATCCCTTTGATTCAGAGATGGTCTTCTGTTATTCTTCCAATAATCTTCAATTAGTGTTCTCAATGCTTCAACAACTTTTTTATCTTTATGTTACAGTCTTCCCGAGAATTCCAATAATTCATTTGAATCAGTGCCCTCAATTCTTTACTGCCTTTGAACAGCTTTTGATAAAAAAATTCTATTAATTCCCATTTGTTCACTTATCTTTTTAATGAGATGAGATCTCTTTGTTTGATAGCTTACCAAAGTCGATGTAATGACACGTTGGGTGACATTACTATCCTTTGAGTGTGAGGTCTTACCCACACTCTCATAAGCATCCATTAGATTCTTCACAATAGTGTTTTCACTTGAAGCATTTGATGTTCTCAACCCAAGAGTCTTCATGATATTTTTGTACTTTAAACCCCGCATCATTTGAACAAATAGTCAACATCTTTTGGTCTCATTTAGCCTTTCAAAGAACATTTTCCAAATCTTATCATCATATCTTCTACAAGTGCATTTTGGAATCTTACCTTCCATGTGCTGCAAAATATCCTCATCAATATTAATAAAAAACTTTGGTTTTCTACGCAAAATTCTAGGTGGTGTTCTCTTAGGTACATTCATCTCAACATTAGTAATTTCATCAATATTTAATTGAGGAGGCCTATATTGTGTACCTTCAACCAAGGCTGGAATAGAATACATACCTTTAGGTTCATGTGGGGATGATGGCATACCTTGTTCGTCAAATCCGAGTGATGATGTACTCTCAACTTCAAATGTGGTGGATGGTGTCCAGCCATACTCACTTGTGGTAGATGGTGTCCCTCCATATTTTCTTGTGCTTAATAGTGTCCCTTTGTATTCACTTGTCGTAGAGGGTGTGTCTCCAACTATGGTATGTGCATCTCCCTTAGCATGACTCTTTCGCACTCGTGCCCTTTGTGCTACCAATTTCTTTTCTCTTTTTGACGGTTGAGGTTCCTCTTCAACTGGCTTGTTTTCATCAATCGTTCCCAAGTTATGCTTTTCCCGATATTCCCTCATCCATTTTTTCTCTTCATCTCTGAAGGATTGGAACTGATCATCTGTTATTTTTTTTCCTTTTAACAGATTGTTTCTTCGACATGACGAATAATTTTACCTGTCCTAAGTCAGGTCAAATTAACTAATAGTGAAGGGTTGTAAAAGTCTATTAAAGATGGAGACCAACAATCACCTCTTTCAAATGTTAGTTTTTGAAGTTGAAGTGGTTTTTTTTAAGAGGGAAAAATTATAAAAGGCCATGATAAACTTGAATGTAGGATGATCTTGGATTGGGCATCAAACCAAATGAGGAAATGTTGAGTTTTCCTTAACAAAATTGAGCTTTTGGTGACTAAAATTGAGTTTCTGAGTTGGGCAGTGTTATTTTATGTTAGATTGAGCATGAACAAGGTAGATTAGGCTTGTTTCAATAGTTGTCAAGTTTTGGAGTGTTTGGAAAGTGCTACTTTCAATAAAACATACAATTTTTAAGCCTAGGGAGAGGGTTTTATGGTTTGGATGGTAAATAATTGAATCTCTACAATCTAATTCTCTAATTTGAAGTTTTGATAGATATAAAGTGATGCCCCAAGGTTTCAAGAGATTTGGACACATTTTGAAGGTTGTCCCTTTGTAAAATTGGGCTAATTTGGGCCCTTAAAAGCGTAGAAAACTTAATAATTTGTGTAGTTTGGTAGAAAACAAGCATTGGTGATTGTTGGATATGTTGAAAGGCTTTGTTATGGGTAAAATAAATGTGTCTAAATGGTCCTAGGTCTGTAGAACAACAAATCACTATGGTGGCAGGTCTTAACTTGGACTTCAATCTATTTTGAGACTCCTTTGGTTATTTTGGTGAATGAAAAACTCCATTCTTCATGATCAGCCTGTACAGACCAGTAGGGTATGAGTTTTACTTTAATTTAAAGATGGAACCTTTCCTCCTACTGTGGTGATCTGTGATTCAGAGGAAAGGCCTGTAATATGTTGTTTTCAAGTTTCATGTTTCTTTTAATAGCGGTAAGGCATCTATAGGGATGGTGATGTTATCTTAGGCTGAGAATGTGAGTTTTTGGCATAAAAAGGAGGAATCGAAGTGGTGTTTTTGAGATATAATGAGGCTAAAGGCCTAGTGAAGGTTTATTTTGTTTGTACAGACCCTAGCAAACTTGTTTGATGCTTTGGTGAGGCTTGGAAGGCCTTGAAGTTATGAAATATAGAAAGCCCTAGATATTTATGAGAAAATTGAGGGTTTTTGTATTGGAAACCTATTTGAGCATGCATTAGGAGTATATTCCAATTTTTTAGAGACATGTATGGAAAATTTGGTAGCATAGACAAGGAAATCAGCTGGTTTGTATAACTATTTGACAAAATACCTCAATGAAAGCTTTGGAAGCATACACAAAGAAAGTGAATTGTTAAATTTAACAAAATGCCTCAAAGAGATGTGGTTTTAAAATGTAATAGGAAAGTGTATAGAATTGTGTGATTTAAAATGTCCATTGACAACCTAAGGTTGTAACATGACAAAAAAACAATTTGATCAACATGGAATAAGCAAAACAAAAAAAATGAAAGCAATCCATAATAGAATGAAAGAAAATGTGCAAAGACTTCACATACCTAAAAAATTCAAATGGAGGAGTTCTACCCAATTATGTAGAATTTGCTTCTTCTTTCCTCAAATTCCTCAAAAATTTGACTTTTTCAAAAGCATGTTCCCCTCCAAACTTCAATTGTATATCAATTATCACTGTAATTCAAACTTGAATTCATATTATATGCCTTTCAATGTGAAAACTCTGCTATTTCATGCAAAGGTGATGGAAATATCATGAAAAAGGTGGCGGAATCTAAAAATCATGCATGCACACTTCACTCAATCACCAAAAAGACACTTTTTGTCGGAGCACATGCAGAACCAGGAGAATATGTAGAATGTGAGCCAACATCACAGGTATATTGTGTTTTTAAACCATTTTTAGTGCAATAAAAATGTGCTTATGTTATAATGCACTTGTGTTATAACGCGAGCACGTTATTTCTTGCTAAATGGCCATCTCTCAATTTATTCATAACACGCTCACATTATAATAAAGTTAGTTTTTTTTAATATTTATAGGGTACACCCACTCCAACCCATTCCCACCCTATCTCCCACACTCTTTCACCCTCTCCCACCCCATCTCCCACTCAACCAATCTCTCCAACTCTCTCCCACCCTCTCCCATGCTCTCTGACTCTCTCCCA
>VDFB02000013.1:233520010-233603011 GCA_007258455.2 Sequoia sempervirens
CTCCCACTCTCCCACTCTATCGTACTCTCTCCCACACTCTCCTAATCTCTCTCACACTCTCTCACCCTCTCTCCCACCCTCCCACACTCTCTCCCAAAAGCATAAATACATACATATAGGCATACATACATGACACACCAACATACGTATACATACAAACATATGAACAAGCATTCAATAAAGTGGCATTTAACTAAAGGAAGACATAACACAAGTGTGTTATGTGTTGCTAGACATGTTCCCTAGAGAAGCAAAAGAAGTCAAAACTAACACATAATGCGAGCACATTATATTTTGCTTTCAGAATCCCTGAGCCTTAGCTTTGGTATTTTCCTTGGAATACCAACCAAAAGGCTTGGAGGGAATTCCCAACAACGAGAGACGTGTTTTTTTGCAAATTCTACAATTTTTCACATAATCATGTTCGTGCTCACCATCAGGATTGCATCTGGTTCAATATCAACAAAATAAAACACATGGGTAAGGTTAAGTTCTCTCTTAGCTTTCCAACAATGTAATTTTTTTCACTTTCTCACAATGTTAGGCCTTTCATCCATAATTTCTTTTGTTTGTATGTCTGTTTTTTGTCAAAAAGCAATGCTTGGTGTTTTTTTTGTTATAAATTAACTATTCATTGAAATTTCAAATAAATTACATTTTTATAAACTAGACTCCATTCTACAAATTTAAAAAAATCTATTACTTTCCAAAATTTGTAGTGGGAGCACGGCCAAAATTCTAGTTTTTAGGAAGTTCCCACTTAGAAAATTAGTAAAAAATCAAATATTCATTAAAATATTATTATAAAAATCATGCATCAACAAGATACTATTAGCTAACTTTTGACCATAGTGATTTTAAAAATACTATAAAAAATTTCACCATGCTAGGGTCGTACAAGAGTTGCTATGTTATGTTTTTTCTGACTAAAACAACAACAATTTCTATACATCCCTCTTTTGAACCCCTTAATCTCAACCATTTTCAAAATAAATTAGTTGTTTAGAAAGTAGACTCAGAGCACTTCGGTCTTTTTTTTTTGTTCCATCTCAAAATTTTGAGTGTAGCTATCCTCAATTTCACATCCAATGTCAGTATTTCTTGATTTCAGAAAAAAAGTGGCCACTCAAGCCCCCTTTTTGGGAACCATCTTGGTGCACTTACCAATGCAAAGGATCCCATTGTATTTTATTTTTCTTTAAAAATCATAAAAAAATTAAGGCACCTATCATATATTCCTATTCAAAGTTTCAAGTGAAAACTAAAGCATTCAAGGCTTAAGGGAAATCATGCATCAAAAGGAATTGACTTGATTTTTTGATAGGGGCATGGATTAAATCAAAGTCACAACTCCTAAAGTTGACATAAAATGCAAGGGCATGGTTGACATATTAGTTTGGTATTTTATTTTTAAATGAATGTGATAAAAATCCCACATTCGAATTAGGGCATTGGGAAACCCTAGCAAAAAACCAAAATCTATCACTAATTTTCCTCATCATTTGCATCAGCCAATTTTGGAAGAAAAGGCTTTTCTTGAGCCGCCATGGAAACTAGGGTTTGAGCCCATTTTTTTGCATTTTCATGTCGATTTCTCTCTACTTGGTGTCAAATCCCTTCTGAAATTTGATGGTAAGTTGTTCTTCGCCATTCTGTGATATTTCCACTCCATTTTGTAGGGTTTTGAGGCCTCTAGGGTACAACCTCTGTAACTTTTCTAACTCATTTTTTGTGCTTTATTTTTCTGTTGATATTTCCTCTTTCTTGGGCCGCCATGGATTCCTCCATCTTGAGTATTTTCAAGACATACCTGCAGGATTTGATGAGTTTCTCTTCACACAAAAGCCTGGGTAAGTTTCTATACTTTCAATCTTGTGCATTTCCCTCTTAAATAAGCTCGATTTGAGCTTCTTTGAACAAAATAATGGAGTTCTTCTTTTGCTATGGGAGAAATGAATGAAAATATGTGTGTTTCCCTTCATACAGGCCATGGCCATACTTTGTACATTTTTTTATTTTTACAAAAAATGGTTTTGTTTTGGGCTTAACCCATGATGGAAAAATCAATGAAACTTTTGATAGAAAGAGATTCATAGATTTTTTTACCAATTTATAGGTTTCTAAAACCCCTCATGGCCACGACCATTCACTTCATTGCTTTCATTTTCTGAGAGCTCAAAAACTTGCATAATCTCGAACCCTTATTATCTTTTGCACTTTTGATTTTTTGGTATAAACCCGAAATGGGTTTTGTGTTTTGTGAAGGAAACAACTCCTCCCAGGCCGTGACCATGAGAGCAAAAATTGGGATTTGGAAAACATTCAATGCATCTTAAATTTATCCTTCACTTTAGAATAGACAAAAGACAACATAGTTCTTTGATTTTTTCTAGAATGAAAGCCAAAGAAAGCTTCTCCAAATAAGGCCGAGGCTTTAGATTTTTCGGGTTTCACATTTTTTGAATCAAAAACCATTATTGTTCATTTTTATTTTAAAACCCTAGCTGTTTCATAGCATTTTCTCATTATTCAAAAAAAAAACTGGTTTCATTTCTTCCATGTATGCATATGTAGCTTGTTTTATCATGAGTCTTCCCTTTGAGATATAAACTGGGCATTTCTCCATTTCTGAATATGCAAGAAGGAAACATTCTTCTTTACTTCCTGTAATGTGTGCATTGTAGCCTCACCTTGTTTGTTCTCAAAATGCAAACTTTCACTTCATTACTTGTATGTTTTGACAACCCATATCACTATTCTTCGAAAAAAATTTAATGCAGAAAATTGATTCTTTGCATCATTTGTTTTTAGAAAACAATGCAACTCGATTATAGCATTAGTTAATTATTCTTGTTATGGATTTCAAATGCACACACATTGCTTCCCATTTTTTCAACTTTGGCACCATTTAGAATTTTTTATAATGATTCATAGCTACATTATATATGTGGGAATGAACACTGAATGTTGCTCTTAAATACTTGCATTTGGGAAGCAAGATTTACCTTTAGGTAATATGAAGCTTTACCAATGTTAATTGCAACTCTTTTGCATTCTAAAAATACCTTGAAACCCACCTTCTTAATCACTACCACACCATTTTGTGAGCATAACCCAATACAATGATGGTCTCCTTCATGACTATGGCATCATAATGCTACAAAAAAACTTGAATTTTGTGCTCCATTTTACTTCCATAATGTTGTTCCAATGTAAAAATTGTCTCCTTCAAAATGCATTGTACCAGTAGTCAATAATGGCCTTTTTCATTTCATGCTATGACTTCAATAGTTCATTTACAACTATTTTGTACTTCCATTGCTTAATAGGACCAAAGTCTCTTTTCAGTCTTCATGCATTTTTATCTTCCAATGGGTAGCTACAGTTCATATTAATCTTGATCCTCAATGCATAATAGATTTTGAAATAAGTAACACTTTGATGATGATGCCTTGAAGCTTTTCTAATTGCTTCAATTTCCACTTTTGATTTGTAGACTTGAATTATGTATGCTTGTTCACTATCACAATTTATGGCAAAGAACTGCTTGCTGCCCTATCAATGTGAACAACATGTTTATGAAACATGGCAGCAATATAATGTTGCAAAATAGTTTTACATGGAATATTTGTATGCAAACATAAATATCTAATGGAAAATAGTGTAATCAATTTCTATTCTACATATTTTTGAGCATTCAAAAAAGATTCCATGCTCATTTTTTATCTTCATTTTCACGTGCATTTTTGGATTTGATTGTCATGCATGGGCAATGAATCAACCTCTCTTGTATTTCTTTGTGAACTTCTCCTATAGTTGGATGTTTCATTTTGAACACTGTGAATGTACTTCCTTTCTTAAAACCCCTCTTGATGTCAAGGGGTAGCATGCTAGGCTCAACCCTTGTGGGAGCCCATTTTCACACCACATGCTATTATGTCTTCAAAATAGATTAGTAGCATGATTTATACTATTCTTTTATAGTGAACAAACATGTTGTTTTAAAAAAAATAATGAGGTTCAATGCTCCTGATGATATGTCATTTTTTCAGGTTCTCTTGCATTCTTCTAATAGTTGTTCAACTGATTCAATGCACCACAAGCAATGTACTATATTTATGTGGATAGATCATGTAGGAGGATTCACAACCAAATCTCTAACAAATCTTTTTCAATCATCTACATGTTCACTTGAAGACTAGGAGCAAGGAGGGATAAGCAACAATGAAGGCCAACTTGAAGACACCTCAAGTGATGATGGCTATGTTTCTTCTTATGTGTTTCTTTCTTTCCTTTATCTTTAGTAGCATAGTACATTCCTTGTGTTATGTTGACTCCTCTATTCCCATGGATTGTGTGGGACACTTGATCTCTCTTTTATTTTACAATGAATATGAAAATAACATTTTGTGCAAATTTTGTTTAATTCTATATATCTCTTTTGCAAAAAATGTATGTATAATTATGGAATGGATAAATCAATATAGAATGAAAGGACTGTTCTTTCTATGTCATGCAATCTTTTCTATGTTGTAAACATTGAATGGAAAACTAAATGCTCTTTTTTACTGAAAACACCTTGCACATTTTAACTGAACAATTCTTTTAAAATCCAACACATGCAATGGTTCAAGCAAATGCATAAATGAACTAAAAAAAATTCACCTTAAAATGAACTTAATTTAATCAACTCTGTCAATTTGAGATGAGGCAAAAAATTGGTAACATTCTTGGTGATTTTATCTAATTTCTTGCTTTCTAAGCATTAGACCAATTTCCTTAGACAAATCCATTGGGCGTGAAGTCAAATTTTCCCCTCCAAAACTTAGAAATTCATGAAATATGAAACCTGCAACATTCTAAAAAGTAGCAGGAAATAAAATAAAACCAAACTAAAAGAAAACTAAAATGCCCTAGTGGCCAAAAAACAATGTGCATCAGCACTTATGGAAAGAAAACAACTAAAACAAAATGTGCTTCAAGCACTTATTATTAGAAAAAATATTCTACTATAGTACAAAAGTAGAAATTTTCTAAAAAACAATGTTTGAGGTGGATCCCATTAACTAGGCTAGGCAACACCTCTCCACTTAACTTAGAAAGGTGAAAAGAGTTGTGTTCTTTGCACTTTGTTATCACATATGGCCCATCCCAGATTGCATCAAACTTGGAATGCTTTCTAGGTTTGTTGTTGTGTTCATCCCATTTGAACACTAAATCTCCAACAATGAAATCTTTGGGCTTTGCTTCACAAAGTTCCTCTATCGTGTTGTTGTTTAGTTCTTCATCCAACTAAATGTTAGCCTTTTGGAACAAGAGTTTGTCCAAATTCCTTTCATATAATTTTTGTTCATCACTTGGCATTGATCCCAACATGGACATACTTCTTTGAATCTCATCTTCAAAATTGGGAAGTTCATCTGACCAATCAGTTGGGAATTTTGGTTCAACACTAATTACATCCTCAAAATTTTCAGCAGAAAACTTGAAATTCTCCAAAAAAAATTCTCCTTACCTTCCTCTTGGATGCTGAATGAATATGAGCTATTTCTTTTCCCATGGTAGCTTCCAATGAGTCTTTCAGGCTCCTTGAAAAGATCATCTTTGAATTCCTCTTCAAGATCCAAAGCTTGATAATCAAAATGCACTTCTGTCCATTCTTGGTCAACTTTCCTACATTCTTTGAGGTCTTCCTCTTGATCCAAAGATTGATTCTCAAAAAACAATTCCATCCATTTTTTAATAGATTCCTCATCTTCTTTGAGGTCTTCTTGATTTGAAACTTGATTGTCAAAAAGTAACTTCTTCCATTCTTTGACAACTTCTTCATCTCTCAAAAACCTTGTGCCATCATCTAAGTGCTAACTTTGGTCCTTGACTAGATTAGGAATGCTGCATCAGGTTCATGGATCATACAGATGCCTAACCCTACCTCATCAATGTGGCTGAAAGGGTCAAGATCATGATTTTTGACAACCCACTCATGTAGGTTTACCTCTTCATTGGGTGTGTTAGGGTCTAAGGTCATGGATTGACTCTCCAACCCATTAGTGACGTATAGGTTAGCATTTATAGGGCTAGGAATGTATGGCTTAATATGGTCTTTAGCTAACAGTTCAAACTTAATGGTTACTTTTGTGCCATACCTAGTTCTAAAAAATAGATGGGACCAGTTAGAAGACAAAAATCCACCAAGCTTAGCAGTGAAGTCTATTGAAAGGTGTGCTGTCAAAAAATGGACCCTTGTCATTTTCATAGTCTTTTAGGTCTTGTTTCATAGTGTTGGAACTATGTTGCTTTGATTTTATGATGTATCTTGGCTTGAACATGCTTATTTTGGTGCTAAAATTCAAAGAACAACATCTTGTGAAGGTGTTGTGAAGTGTTGTAAGAAATTTCTACATTCTTCTAGACTCTATTTAATCAATTCACCTAAAAACCACCTTTTAATTCATTAGAAAGTCCTATTTTGAAGTGTTGTAAAGTCTTGTATCAAGATTTCACATTTTTCTAGGCATATTTTCACTATTTACACCCTTTTCATGCTTTATTTTGTCTCTTTATGCCCTCATATGCTTATATTAAGTGTATTTTTGGGTCCTATCCCAACAAACAACATTAAAAACAACATTATTCTTGACACTTGGTTTTGGGTCCCAGGTGGGACTCATTCACCAAGAGTGGTGAATATGTCCCCCTTGGCCCCAAATTCAAAATATTTCAAAATTTCTTTTGGGATTTTGCTCAAATTCACTTCATGTTAGCCTATGATGAGGTATGAACAGATAGTAAGGCACAAGATTTGTATAAATATGTGATTTTAACCTCATTTTACATCTCCTAACACATTTAAGGAATCTCCTCATTCAAGAATTCAAGATCTTAAGTCATTCAAGGAATCTTCAAGCACTCAAGCATTCTACATCATCAATTCAAACACTTTTCAAGTACTTTGGAGCAACCATTGACATCACTTTAGATTTGCATATTCAAGGATTTGGTAAGTTTGTAATACTTGCATGTTATTCATTTATCATTTCCTTTACATTTTATTCATTTCTATTGGGTTTGATTACCAAAGTGGGGTTTGACCAAGGAAAACCCCTATTCACTAACCCCCCAAGATTTTCCCCCTTTGTGCATGTGTATTTGCATCTTTTTTTTGCAGATTTAACAAGTTTAAAGGTGTTGAAAAGTGGAATTCAAGTCAACTAGGCTCTTCAATTCAACTCATCATCTTTTCAAGCATTTTGAGTGTTTTTTGTCCATTTTCTGTAGAATTGACTCCGACAACCTAATATTCAAACACTTCCAGATCTGGAGTAGCAGTATTGTCTCTTGACTTTCCAGAAATCTTAGGGAGGACTGATTCACCACCTTTGGTGAATGAGTCCCACCTGAAATTTGAAAATCTGCATTTTGTCAGAAATCAACTCCTGATTATTTGAAATTAGTTCCTAACACATTTTCAATAGTAGGAGGACTGATTTGCCACCCTTGGCGAATGAGTCCCACTGTGAAAAATCAAAAAATTTCATCAGAATCCTAGACACTCTATAAATCTCATAGAACATCCAAGTGCACTCATATTTAACCCAATGCCTTCTATTCTACATATTTCTTTCAATTTCATCTTTCATAGTTGTTTGCATATCATAGTGTGTTTTCAAACATAGCTTAAATTGCACTTTAACATTCATTTTAGATCATTTTAATCAGTCAATTACATTTAGATTAGTTCATTTACATAACAACACATTACATTCATCCTAATTTGAATATGCATAAGCATTTTAGGAACCAAAAATCCCTCTCTATCTAGGTGAAAAATCTTAGAAAGAGAGCAAGCATTTCAGGTTGCTAAAATCTATGTCACATTTTGGTGAACATGACTCTTGAACATTTTTAAACTTGTGAATGCATTCATATCTTGCATCCTAGTTTCATTTTCATTGACATTTAATTAGGACATTGATTGGTTATTGCATTCTAGGATCTTTCATTATACATTAGTGAAAAACTCATTTAGTTTTCATTCTTGCATTCAATTTCATTGAAAAAATTGAAACTTAGCATTCTATGTTTGTATTTGCATTCTGAAAGGCATTTAAATCATTCTTAAAATTTTGAAAAATACAAAAAAATTGCATCCTGGGACTCATTCACCACCTAGGGCGAATCAGTCGCTCTACATATTTTAGACATTAATTTTGCATTATTTCTAGTATTTTCCTGCATTTCTATTTTCTGTATTTGCACCTTTGTTACAGTTAGCATATTTTCTATTATTGGAATTTTACATTCTTAGATTAGCTTGCATTCCCATTCACCCTTCCCTTGTGGTACTTGCATGAGTTTTTGGTACTCCGTTGATAATACTTTAGCGAGAAGAAGTTCTAGACTCATGGCATCCCGCAATAGCACTTTCATTATGGACCTTGCGATCCCATGAGATCCTACTCCTGGTATGGAAAATGGTGTATTAGGCCCTAACAATACCACTTCCATGCCTTCCCCTTTCCATCCTATGCATGTTGACAATCAAAACAAGTCTCTCCCACAAGAAAAGGTTATTAACATTCATTAGGAATTTTCACTTTTACAACAAGACTTGTCCCTTGAAAATATTCCCACCACTGCTATACCTACTATTGAGAACCTTCATCGCTTAATTGAAAGTGATGATGGCTTGCAAGTGCTAAAACAAATAGCCGAGATTTACAATAAAAATTCCTCTTTGAATACTCCATCAACAAACACTCATGTCACCCAAGGAGCATCTCAAGTTCCTCCTCCTTTAACCATAGCTTCCATACCAACTTATACCAATCAACAATTCCATACAACTTTACATCAATCCAATTATATCACTACTTCTTTCCTGATTTCCACTAGCATTCCTACTTCTTTTGTGGCACCACAACCTCCTTCCACCACTTTTCCACCCCTTAGTATTCCTTCCACTTCCCCTAATCTCACCTACACTCCATCACCATTTTCACTTCCATCTCAACCCCGTTATCCTAATCCCTTTATGACACAACTCCTTAACACTGTTTCATCCATGGAACTCCAACTTGCCACCATTAGTCAAGCTCAAACTATTCCGACCACATATCTTGTTCGTAGCAGCCCCTTATCATTAGAAATATTACTTACCTCGATGCCACAAGGAATAGAAATGTCGAGGTTTGAGAAATATGGAGGAAAAGGAGATCCTATAAACCATGTCAATGCTTTTATTGCCTTGTTTTGTGATTTTGTCCTTGACGATAAATTTTTAGCAAAACTCTTTCCAAGGACCTTGAAAGATATTGCCTTAGAATGGTTTTCCAATTTACCTAATCATTCCATCCATTCATTTAATGAATTGGTGGAAGCTTTCATTAATCACTTTCAAGTTCACATAACACCTAAAAATACAATGGCTGACCTTATGTGTTGTAGACAAAACACTAATGAAAAAGTGACAGATTTCATCTCCCGTTATCAATCCTTATATGCTCAAGTTGATGTCCATATTCCAGATGCACATCTGTAGAAGATTTTTATTGATAATTTGCACACCAACCTCCAATATAAACTTACCATGATGAAATTCCCTTCATTCATGCATTTGTGCACAACCTTGTGTGAGTATCAAAATTCAGTTTCAAATCGTGAGTCAAAATCCACTTCTAACTGAGTTGACAAACCTGAACATAACAATCCAAAACACAATAACTCACAAAATTTATGCAAACCTACTCAAGGTTTCTTATAATTTAGTTCACCTCCTTCACCCCAACCAAAACCAACTTTACAAGTTCAAAACTCAATGGCCGCTTCTAAAACAGTCATGCCTTATCATTATCATGATCCAAACATACATTTCACCCCTTTACCTGACCTCCATCAGACAATGAACCAACTCATCCAAAAAAGCATGCTTACCTTACCACATGTTCAACCACTTGATCCTAATCAATGCCTACCTCGTACCTTCAAGCCTAACGCTTATTGTCATTTTCATCATCAAAATGGCCATGCCATTGAAGATTGCAAGTGACTTAAACATCTAGTTCAAGACCTCATTGATTCAGGTGAATTGACCATTATGGGTGTTAATGATCAAAGCAATAAGTCTATTGCACCTCCTAACCAAAATCTCCAAATCTTCACCAACCCTATGCCTAAGCATACTACCTCATTCATCAAGGCTAGTGAACCTTCCAAGCCTGACATGATGACTTGCGATACACACAATGAATAACCTAATACATCTCCTCCTATTCCCCAAGCTCATCCTATGGATACACTTGTCACTAAGATAGACATTATCCCTCGCAAGGGCCAAACCACTCAATCTCTTGATATTACTTTTTATGCTAAAGACATACTACAAAAGCTTCTTGATGGTCCTCTCTATGTAGCCAACCGAATCTATGATAAACCTACTAATGGGATATTAATAGATCCTTCTTATGGTGAGAATGTGATCATAGAAGAATTTCTCATATTACATGATCTACATCAAGATAACTATAATCCACCGATTGCATGGATCAAAACACATCATGGTTTTGTATGCCCTACAATTGGATTGATCGTATTGCCTTTACACATAGGACCTAAGACTTTGGAGGTAACATTTTCTATTATTCCACAATCCAACCAATTTCGTTTGCGGCTAGGCCTTCCTTGGCTTCGCTCAATGAAAGCGGTGCCATCAGTCATGCAGAAGTGCTTAAAGTTTCTACATGGCAATGAGGTAGTCACCATACACCATAGTGGATTTAATCTTTATCTTCCAAAGGTAAATTTTCCTTAGAAGCCTTTTGGCCTACACCCATTGAACCTATCACCCTACGAAAAGACTTTTTTTACATCACTTATCAAAAGTTTAAAGCTAAAAAGATCGCTAAATTATCTCTTCATAATAAATCTCCATCCACTTCCACTCCTCTTATCCTAGATAAAACCATGATTACACTTGAACATGACATTAAAAAAACCAACAAAATTCCAGAACAAATCCCTCTAGACCCTTCACCACCATCATTCAAATGACAAAGGGAACCTAACAAAAATCCTCCTGAGCCTCCTCAAACCAAACAAGTATATAAAGCAAAATAAAAAGTGGTTGATCCCTCTTCTTCGGTTTCCTCTATTCTTCCCCCTTCAGAAGTAGACAAACCTATACCAACTCAATCCACTCTTACACCTCAACAATTACAAAACTGAATTAAACAGAACCCTGGTGCTAGGGAATGAAGGCATCATCGTTGTCTCCTTGCTCATCAATCTTGCCCAATAGACAATAAAGGAAATCAACCTATACCCTTGACAGAAGTAATAGATGATCACCTTCCCTCTCCTGAGAAACCACACGACAGTCCTATACCACCATCACAAAAAAAGCAACATGTTCAACAACCAATGCTTTTAACATAGCCATCCTTAGAAATCATCCTTCGTCCTCCTGCTGTTATTAATCTTGATGATGATGATGATGGTACGATTAATAAAATAGACAAAGAAATAAACAATGATTTAAACTCTTTATTTTCATCTACAATGAACTTAAATGATACACCCTCTCCACCAAGTGAAGAACCTGGTACAACCCCTAGTTCGACACATGTGATTTCTCCTTTGGATAGTCAACTGCCTTCACATTGCACTGAAAATGATTGGGAGGTGAATGACTTGTTAGAAGAGTGATTTTCCTTTGCCTAGCTTTTCTTTTACCTTTTTCTTCTTCGTTTTTATGTGCATATCATGTTCCCCCATATCGTGTATTTGATGTTTCCTTCTCTTTGCATACTTCTTCTATACGTATCTCTATTCTTCTATGTGTCGTATCTTTTAGTTTTTGCTTTTGTTTTGTGTTTTTCTTTTGGTGATGACGCAAGGCATTGAGACTAAAATGTCTCCTTCATGTTGACCCAAAGGCTTTTTCACTTTTCACTTTTTTCCTTTCGCTTGTTTTTTTCCTTTTGGGAATGATGCAAAGCATCGAGACTGCAATGTCTCTTCCATGTTGACTCAAAATGTACTTTTTCCTTTTCTTTCGCTCTCTTTGTGTCATCCTTCCAGTTCTATGTGCTTTGGGGAATAATGACAATTCTGAGCTCTTTAAATCAAAACACTGTGACAATGAACATACTGACCCCAAATCTATAGATCCCTTATGTGTTTGGTGTACTTTCTCTTCTGGGGGGCAACAACCTTCCTTTCTTTTCTTTTCCTTGACATACGCATCCTACCCTCAAAAAATATGACTTGGAATAGACCTTTCTAGGTTGAATCTCGTGTCTTATTTTCTTTTTTCATTTTCCCTTCTTCTCTACTTTCAAGTAATTGCTCATAGAACAATGCGTGGAAATTCCTTTAAAGTCGGGGGCATACATTACCATTATTTCAATTGCATTCTTAGCGAAGGATTTCTTTTTACATGATGCATTTGTCATTTTGTGGATGAAAAATTAGGTGTGATGTCCTTCATAAGTGTGATCTATCTTAGAATATTGCATTCCTATTGGTGGTTTGATGTGACACATTGCATCCCCTAAGTTACGAATATATTATTCTTTGATTAGTCCTCTTTTGGAGACATTAGACACAATGTTCCCTAAGTGAATGACCTTGCATAATCTGAACAAGACTCCTTTGAACATATTACACAACATTTTTACACCTAACATTCTTATTCAACCACCTTGCATAGCACAACTTGCATGCCTATGGTGCCATCCTATTTTACTTATCTTATAAAACTTAAACCAACATTGGCATTTTATTTGGCTTTGTGGCACCTTGTTAAAGTTATCAAACGGGTATAGCTTTGGCATGGTTGAGCAGGAAGCCCAAGTAGCAGCATGAATTTTCCCCGTAGCCACTTTTGCATGTTTGTGAGTGCATACCAACTAGTGTATGTATCTTACTTCTTTTTGGGATTTATCACCCTACAAACAACTAGTTATGTGGCCCTAGAGTGAGTACACATTATTTCTTTTACAAACAATCAGCCTAGATCTGTTTTCACAACTAGTTGGAATGATGATCGAAGCTTCACTCAATTCCTCTCAACACTTGTGTGTTCCTTTGTCCTTATGTTCAGTTTGTCATGGGATCTTCATCCTGGGGGATTGATCACCCTTCTTGTTTGTTGTATTCCATCTTGCTAACATATGTGCATTTGAACCCTCTTCTCAATGTTCATGGCTACTTTAGTGTGAGGAAGCAAGTTTCTCCCACTAAAATGGGGGCTAAATGTGGAATCAAAAAATGTACCCTTGTCATTTTCATGGTCTTTTAGGTCTTGTTTAATAGTGTTGCAACTAAGTTGTTTTGATTTTATGATGTATCTTGGCTTGAACATTCTTATTTTGGTGCTAAAATTCAAAGAACGATGTCTTGTGAAGGTGTTGTGAAGTGTTATAAGAAATTTCTACATTCTTCTAGACTCTATTTAATGTAATTCACCTAAAAACCACCTTTTCATTCATTAAAAAGTCCTATTTTGACGTGTTGTAAAGTCTTGTAACAAGATTTCATGCTTTTCTAGGCATATTTTCACTATTTACACCCTTCTCATGCTTTATTTTGTCTCTTTATGCTCTCACATGCTTATATTAAGTGTATTTTTGGGTCCTATCCTAACAAATAGCATTAAACACAAAATTATTCCCGACACTTGGTTTTGGGTCCTAGGTGGGACTCATTCTCCAAGGGTGGTGAATGAGTCCCCCTTGGCCCCAATTTCAAAATATTTCAAAATTTCTTTTGGGATTTTGCTCAAATTCACTTTGTGTCAACCTATGATGAGGTATGAATGGATAGTAAGGCATAATATTTGTATAAATATGTGATTTTAACCTCATTTTACATCTCCTAACACATTCAAGCAATCTCCTCATTTAGGCATTCAAGATCTTAAGTCATTCAAGCAATCTTCAAGCACTCAAGCATTCTACATCATCAATTCAAGCACTTTTCAAGCACTTTGGATCAGCAATTGACATCACTTTAGATTTTCATATTTAGGGATTTGGTAATTTTTTAATACTTGCATGTTATTCATTTATCATTTCCTTTAAATTTCATTCATTTCTATTGGGTTTGATTGCTAAAGTGGGGTTTGACCAATGCAAACCCCTATTCACTAACCCCCCAACATTTTTCCCCTTTTTTCATGTGCATTTGTAGGTTTTTTTGTAGATTTAAGAGGTTTAAAGGTGTTGAAAAGTGGAATTCAGGTCAACTCATCATCTTTTCAAGTATTTTGAGTGTTTTCTATAGAATTGACCCCGACAACCTAATATTCAAACACTTCCAGATCTGGAGTAGTAGTATTGTCTCTTGATTTTCTAAAAATATTGGGGAGGACTGATTTTCCACCCTTGGTGAATGAGTCCCACCTGAAATTTGAAAATTTGCATTTTGTCAGAATTCAACTATCGACTATCAGAAATAAGTTTCCAACACATTTTCAATAGTAGGGGGACTAATTCGACACCCTTGGTGAATGTGTCCCACTATGAAAAATTAGAAAGTTTCATCAGCATCCTAGACACTCTAGAAAGCTCATATAACATCCAGGTGCACTCAAATTTGACCCAGTACCTTCTATTCTGCATATTTCTTTCAATTTCTTCATCTTTCATTGTTGTTTGCATATCACAGTGTGTTTTCAAACATAGCTTAAATTGCACTTTAACATTCATTTTAGATCATTTTAATTAGTCAATTCCATTTATATTAGTTCATTTACATGAAATCACATTGCATACATCCTAATTTGAATGTGCATAAGCATTTTAGGAACCAAAAATCTCTCTCTTTCTAGGTGAAAAATCTTAGGAAGAGAGCAAGCATTTTGGGTTCCTAAAATCTATGCCACAAAAGGAAAATAGGAAAATGAGGGGGTATTTCAATGACATAGATATCTTGAGAAATAATAAAATTAGGACAAGTGTGGAATGTAAGAGCTGAGTTTTTAATGATTCCAACTGATTGAACAACAAAACCATCTAGTTGCACTACTCCTTTCGACAAAGGCTCATAGACTAAACCTAGCTTATCAGCTAGAATCTTGGGCATAACTAAACTACTAGCAGCTGATTCTATCATAAAATTGTGAGCAAGATTATCTCCAATAATAAGACTCAAATAGAACAGAGGAGGTTTCACTTCTTGAGTTTGCTGCCCACTCTTGATTTTTAGGCCGTTTGCAAGCACAACCCTATTCTTTTCTGGGTTAGCAATATTTGAAATTGAAAGCTCAGCTATAACATCTTGTAATAAACTCTTTTGACGTAGAATTTGTAAAGAATCTATAATATAAATGCTAACTATAGTCCTTTTAAGGTGTTCAACCACATTAAAGGAAGTAGGGCTCACCTTTTGTTGTACTCTAGTAGCAACAACATCATTTACTTTTTTCAAAGGTGTTATTTGTGCTCGAGATTGCTCCTTTTTAGGTTCACTTTTCCCTCTCTGTAGAATATGCATTTTTGTTTTTGTTGTGGGGACAACTTGGGGTGAAACAACATGAACTTTATCCTTAGCAACTTGTTGTTGAACATTTGCAACTTACTATTCCAAATCTACAACTCTCTTTTATGACCTTGTGTTAGCTGAAATAGGTGAACCTTTCTAGTTTTGGCCTTGAAAGTGATTTACTCCACATAATTCAGTTGTTTGCCAATTCATCAAGCAAACCTTAGAGTTACCTTGCTGCTCCACATTCTCATTTAATAAATTTTCTGAACCAACATAATTGTTTTGGACCATAAGAGCTTAGTTCTTCATCCTGTTTGTGCATGCAACTTGACTATGTGGATGGTTGCATGAGTAGCACCAATCACATTCTTGTGCCATGTTATTTTGTGGTACAAGTTCCTTTGATGAACTAGCAACATTAGGGTTATAGGGTTGAAAAGGCTTAGCATTAAAATTTCCTCCTTTGTCCTTGGAAATTAGCGTGAAAAGGAGGCATAATTGGCTAGTTTTACTGATATGGGGCTTGATAAGGTCTATTTTCTTGGCCAACTTGCTTCTTAAGGTTCACAAATTCATTACTAACAGTTTTTCTGAAAGATTGCAACATACCCTTTAGCTCTAGAAACTCTTTATTCAGGTCTGGGATAACACTTTTTTGGGTTGCATCGTGGTATCCTATCATTGGAATAGGTGGTATAACAGCTTTAGATGGTAAATTCATGGGAATGGGGGGCTTTATTTCAAGGAAGATAGGCATAGGTGGCCTTAGGGATATTTTTCCAACTTGTATGAGGAAATTTTCTACCCTTCTTGCAATATCAAAGGCATTAGGTTGTGTAAACCCTCCCATGGATTGTATCATGATTGAAATTTCACTATTTAGAGCTTTAAGAAAGAATAGGAAAGCATGCTTGGGTGAGGGTTTAACCATTAAAGGGATTCTATCCCAAGTTATCTGGAATCAGTAGTTGAAATTTTCCATGTGTTCATGGGGAGCCCTCTTGATGGTGCTTAGCTACTCCAACAATGATAGGTGAATTGATTTATCTATGAATTTTCCATGCAAGCCATCACTGAGTTGGTCCCATGTTGTAATAGAATTAGCTAGAAGGCCTTTGAACCATTGAAGAACTTTCCCTTTCAATGATGCATCCAAAAGTCTCAATGCCACATTTTCTTCTCTCACATTATGTACTAAGCATAGGGTTGCCACATCCCGAATATGTTTAATGGGAGTCATCTAATCTTCACCAATATAGTATGACAAAACCTTCAGTGCAACAACTATAATTTCATCATGTTGGACCAACAACAATGGGCTGCCCTCATTAAACGATGTGAAGGCAAACTGGCTTACCATTGGTAGTACTTGTGATCTAGGAGTTGGATTATTCTTCATAGAAACTACAGGACTGAGATCCATAGGCATAGATTTCACTTTCCTTTTTGAGTCAAAAATACTCCTTGGTGTCCTACAATCATTCTTGGTGGAGAAATTTGCAAATATCAAATGAATTAGGACTTGATCTGGTTTGAATCTTTCTAATACGCTCTTCGTACTAAATATGCAAATAAAACCAGGAATCAAAGTCACGAGGTATATTTGAAACCTCCAAAGACTGAAAAATACTACTGCATATACCAAATATTAGCTTACAACATGTATAAATCTCTAAAAATAAGACTTTAGAGTCCCATCGAGCATGCCAAAAACTATTGTCAATCAGGATTGCACCCTTAGCCAAGTTAGACTTTCCTATCTTGCTAAAACATGGAAACACTCTCAGATTGTGGGTAATCTATAAATGAGAACGAATCTACAAAGTGGGCTAGTTCCTCTAGAAAACCACCTAATCTAGAAGACTTTCAGAGGAAAGGGTTAAGAGGAAAACTGAAATTAAGATCCTAAAACCTAAAGATGACTCGCCAAAAATTCAAAGACCTTGATAACTTTTACTCTCAAAAATCTATCAAAAACTTTATTTCTCACAATTCCACCCTAAAAGCTGGTATTGGCATGGTGTGATGGTTTAAAGGTGGCATTGTTGTTTGTGCCACCAAGGTTCAAACCCCATTGGGGTGGTACTATTGAATGGTTGTAATCCAGTTCATAGCTCCGGTCAAAAGCGTTTACCCCTTGAATAAAAAACAATCCCACCCTAAAAACATATAATCTAATAGTGTTTTGCATGAAGTATCACTAAATGAAACACATAATACAACTTGAATTATATGAGACTCTTGTATACAACCTCACAATAACAAGACATGAAGAGGATTCTGAATTTGGAATCACAGTTAACATCAAATTGGCACTACAAATTTGAGACAAGAAAGTGGGAAGGAAAATCCTACTATTTTATTGAAATGAAGGAGTGTCAAGTTCAAAATCTAAGTACAAGAAATGTTTACAAGACTACCTGAATGAGTAGGAGAGCAAGAAATGACAATCTAAACTGAAAAAATCAATTTTTTTTGCCAAACTTATATCTTCGAAGTGTCTCTGATAGTGAAAATAGTAAAAATCAACTCAACTGCATCTCAGAATTAGCAATTCTGATCCATTTTTTAGCTCTTTAGAAAAGCCTAAAAAGTAGTGTCCAAAACTACTCCAAACTACATGAGAAAAGTAGAAACTTCCTATCTCCAAGAGGTTGATCCAAAATATCCACAAAATCAGGCCCAAACTACTCAAAACTAAAATTAGAAAGTTCTATTTGCTTGCCTCTTTCCAAATTATCCCAAGAACTCAACTCAAAAATAGAAGTTTTGATGTGAACTCAAGTCTACCAACTGCATTCTAAAATAATAAAAAACATCAAGGTAATTTATAGAGACATTACCTTACTGATGTTTTACATCATTTGTAGTTTCATAAATTCAATATAGAAAGCTCCCTATTACATTTGATTCGATACAATATTGACTCTAATTATTCTGATTTTTGCAGTTTAGGTAAAATTTGATATTTTTCAAAAATCAAAATAATATGCAAGGGCTCCTATTGTATTTGATTTTTCTATAAAAAATCATAAAAAAATTAAGGCACCTATCATATATGCCTATTCAAAGTTTCAAGGGGAAACTAAAGCATTCAAGGCTTAGGGAAAATCATGCATCAAAAGGCATTAACTTAATTTTTTGATATAGGCATGGATTAAATCAAAATCACAACTCCTAAGGTTGACACAAAATGCAAGGGAATGGTTGACATATTAGTTTGAAATTTTATTTTTAAATGAATGTGATAAAAAACCCACATTCCAATTAGGGCATTGGGAAACCCTAGCACAAAGCCAAAATCTATCCCTAATTTTCCTCATCATTTGCATCAGCCAACTTTGGAAGAAAAGGCTCTACTCAAGCTACCATGGAAACAAGGATTTGAGCCCATTTTCTGCACTTTCATGTCAATTTCTTTTTGCTTGGTGTCAAATCCCTTTTGCAATTTGATAGTAAGTTGTTCTTCACCATTATGTGATATTTCCACTCCATTTTGTAGGGTTTTGAGGCTTGTAGGATGCAACCTCTATAGCTTTTCTAACTCATTTTTTGTTCTTTGTTTCTCTGTTGATATTTCATTTGTCTTGGGCTACCACATATGCTTCCATCTTGAGTTTTTTCAAGACATACCCGTGGTCTTTGATGAGTTTCTCTTCACACAAAAACTCTAGTAAGTTTCTATGCTTTCAATCTTGTGCATTTTCCTCTTAAATAAGCTTGATTCTGTGGGAGGAATGAATGAAAATCTATGTGTTTCCCTTCATACAGGTCACAACCATACCTTGTGCATTTCTTTATTTCTACAAAAGTGGTTTTGTTTTGGGCTCGACCCATTATGGAAAAATCAATGAAACTTGTGATAGAAAGAGATTCATGCATTTGTTTACTATTTTCTAGGTTTCTAAAACCCATCATGGTCACAGCCATTCACTTCATTGGTTTCATTTTCTAAGAGCTCAAAAACTTGCATAAGCTCAAACCCTTATTAGCTTTTGCACTTTTGATTTTTTGGTATAAACCCCAAATGAGTTTTGTGTTTTGTGAAGGAAACAACTCCTCCCAGGCTGTGGCCATGAGAGCACAAACTGGGTTTTGGAAAACATTTGATGCATCTTAAATTTCTCCTCCACTTTAAAATATGCAAAAGACAACATAGTTCTTCCATTTTTTCTTGAATGAAAGCCAAAGAAAGCTTCTCCAAACAAGGTTGAGGTTTCAGATTTTCTAGGTTTCACATTTTTTGAATGGAAAACCATTATTTTTCATTTTTCTTTTGAAACCCTAGCTCTTTCATTGTATTTTATCATTATTTTGGAAAAACAGAATGGTTTCATTTCTTCCATGTATGCAACTGTATCTTGTTTTATCATGAGTCTTCCCTTTGAGATACAAACTGGACATTTCTCCATTTTTGAATATGAAAGAAGGCAATATTGTTCTTTACTTTTTGTAATGTGTGTAGTTGTAGCTTCACCTTGTTTGTTCTCAAAATGAAAACTTTCAATTCATAACCTATATGTTTTGACAACCTAGATCGCTATTCTTTGAAACACTTTTAATGAAGAAAACTGATTCTTTGCATCATTTCTTTTCAGAAAAATAATGCAGCTCCATTATAGCATTACTTCTTTCTTCTTGTTATAGGTTTCAAATGGAAACATTGTATACCTATTACTTCCTTCCCATTTTTTCAACTTTTGCACCATTTAGAAGTTTTTATAACTACTCATAGCTGCATTATATATGTGGGATTGCACATTGAATGTTGCTCTTAAATACTTGCATTTGGGAAGCAAGATTTACATTTAGGTACTATGAAGCTTTACCATTGTTGATTGCAACTCTTTTTTATTCCGAAGACAACTTGAACCCCACCTTCTTAATCACTATCGCATCATTTTGTGAGCATAACCCAATACAATGAAGCTTTCCTTCATGATTGTGGCATCATAATGCTGCAACAAAACTTGAATTTTGTTCTCCATTTTACTTTCATAATATCGTTCCATGTGTCAACATTATCTCCTTCAGAATGTATTATACCAATAGTCAATAATGGCCTTTTTCATTTAATTCTATGAATTCAATAGTTCATTTGAAGTTATTTTGTACTTCCATTGCTTGTCAGAACCAAAGTCTCTTTGCACTCTTCATGCATTTTTTATCTTCCCTTGGGTGGCTATAGTTGATATGAATCTTGATCCTTGATGCATAAAATATTTTGAAATAAGTAACACTTTGATGATGATTCCTTGAAGCTTTTCCAATTGCTTCAGTTGCCACTTTTGATTTGTAGACTTGAATTATGTATGTCTGTTCATTATCACAATTTATGGAAAAGAACTGCTTGCTACCCTATCAATGCAAACATGTTTATGAAACATGGAAGCAATATAATGTTGTAACAACACTTACAGTACATGATGTATTTGTATGCAAACAAAAATATCTAATGGAAAATAGTGTAATCAATTTATGTTCTACATATTTTTTAGCATTCAAGAAAGATTCCTTGCTCATTTGTGATCTTCATTTTCACTTGCATTTTTGAATCTGATTGTCAAGCATGGGAAATTAGTCAACCTCTCTTTTATTTCTTTGTGAACTTCTCCTTCATTTGGATGTTTTATTTTGAACACTATGAATGTACTTCCTTTCTCAAAACCCCTCTTGAAGTCAAGGGGTAGCATGCTGGGCTCAACCCTTGTGGGAGCCCATTTTCACACTACATGCTATTATGTCTTCAAAATAGATCAACAACATGATTTCTCCTATACCTGCATAGTGAAAAAACATGTTAGTTGAGAAAAAAAAAGAGGTTCAATGCTCTTGATGATATGTAATGTTTTTGGGCTCTCTTCCATTCTTCTGATATGTGTTCAACTGATTCAATGCACCAAAATCAATGTACTATATTTTGATTGATAGATCATATAGGAGGATTCATAACTAGAGTTCTAACAAATCTTTGTCAATCATCTACATGTTCACTTGAAGACTAGGAGTAAGGAGGGATAAGCAACAATGAATGCCAACTTGAAGACAACTTAGACAATGATGGCTATGTTTCTTCTTATGTGTTTCTTTCTTTCCTTTATCTTCAATAGAATAGTACATTCCTTGTGTTATGTTGACTCAACTATTCCCATGGCTTGTGTGGGACACTTTATCTCTCTTTTCTTTTCCAATGAATATGAAAACAACATTTTGTGCAATCTTGTTCAATTATGTATATGTAGACACGTAAAATGTACCAATTGACATTGTGCATCTGATCCTGACTTACTAACATAATTTCCTCTTGAATCATCCCTCAGTCTAACCATTTAATCAAATCTCCTTATTTGATTAAATTCATCAATATTCCTCTCTTAATTAAATAAATCATTTTATCTAATCAAGTCATCTCTTTTGTTAATTAAATCAATTCATCTGATCTAATTATCCCTATTTAATTAAATAATCAATTTATTTGATTAAATCTCTAAAGTCTATCCATTAAATTAAACAAATTAAAACCTTATTTGATTTAATCTAACACCATCTCTTTTAATTAAATAAATCAAAATCCTTATTTAATTAGCCTCTTATCATATTCCTCTCTTATTCGATTTAAATAAATCCATAAATTTGAGTCAAATAGGTCACATCATCTAACCCCTCTCATTAAATTAGTTAATCCTTGATTGATTTAATCCCATCTCATGTCCCATCCTCTAGATAATGCAATTTGCACATGAAAATAGATTTAATTCATTTATTAAATCTCTATTTTCCTCACAAGGCATCTTTTGGAATATTCTCTAAATTTGAATTGAAAAATTCCAAGTCAACATGTACATCCAACAAGGCAATAAATTCATCTTACATGTCATTTTCCTTGAGCCAAGTGGAATTTATTGCATCTTTCCTTCCCTCTTACATGTCATTTCAACAAATTTGAATAAAAAAATTATGCATTTATTGGCACAAACCCCAAATCTTGCACATCCTCATCCATTCATAGCTTGACAAGTGGCATCATGCCATTTGATGAATGTTAGTCCCATATTTCTCAAATTTGGACATTCATCCATCTTAAAATTCTATAAATAAAGAGCTCATATCCTCATTTCATCATCCACAATCTAGGCAAAGTTACCATGCTCAAATATCTCTTGAATTTCATCCATTATCATTGAGTCATAGCTAGGTTTTTGCAGATTTTGGCTTGGAGTTCTCATTCTTCACCAACAAAGTGGATCAATCATCTTCAACACATCAAGCTTGCATCATAGGAATTGGGAAAGGGCCAATTTTCACATCAAATTGGCACCAATTCCCCCATAGGATCATGATTTTTCACATCTAATTAGGATTCAATCTTTGTTTTATCATTTCCATTCTGTTCTTTAATATTTTCTTCCTAGTTTGAATGTTGTAAATGGATTTCATGGGGAATCCTTGTTTTGGCTTGCAATCTCTTGTCTAACTTGTTTATTCTTGTTGTTTTCCAAGTACAAAGGTTGGGGTTCACACATTTGGTGCTAGAAGGAGGGATAAATAGACATTAAGAAAAGCTAAGAAAAATGAACTTTCATATGTGGTGAAGACTCACAATCCCAAAGCGAAAATCATTGGTTGGAAAAATGAAATCATTTCTTGGTCACAAAGGCCTTTAGGAAGCATTTGCATGCTCTTCAATACCTAGGTCTTGGCAAAAAAACTATCCCTTTTAGGTTCATCTTAGGATAAATAAAAATCAAAATATTTTTCATCCATCCATCTGAAACATCAAAACAAAATAATCTCACCATCACCTTTTGAAAAATCTTGAAAATCATCCTTAAATGCTAGGATTTTTTGGTAAAAATCAAAATCATCAAAATCATTGAGACTAAATCCTTGAAAACATTATCAAAAACACCTTTGGCTAGGTATGTGTAGATGCATCCTTTTGCATATGCTTAGTCAAAGTTATCAAAATTATCTTGTCTATCTTAGTATATGTAGATGAATCCTTCTTCATATACTTAGTAAAATGATCATCTTGTTTGAATAGGTGTGGGTAGATGCATCCTTCTTCTTGCACATATTCAAATCATCATCCTTTGAGAAAATCTATCCCTTAGATCATTATCCAACATATTAGTGTCTTTTTGTTCAAAATCAAAAGAAAATTAAAATTAAAATCAAAATCAAGGACAAAATCTCAAATCCAAAAACAAATCAAAATCAAAATCCACAAGTCCTAAAAGCCTAATATCTCATTCAAGATTTATCAAAATCCAAAAACATCTGTATCATCCATCCCTAACATAATCATCATATCATCACCTTTTTGATCCTCAAGACATCCTAAAAATTTCTACTTTAGACATAAAATAAAGGTCGATCCAAAGAATCAAGAGATTCATCTCCCATATTCTTGAAAATTGATCCTTGTTTTATGGTTCTAACTAGATCTCAATACAAGAAGAGTATGGAAGCCAAAAAAGAAACACGCACTTCAAGTGATCTTAGCCAAACAAACATAGAAATGAATCCCGCCGAATCAACTAATCCTTTGACCCTCTCATCATCGCAAAATCTGCAAGAAGAAAACCAAGGAGAGGACCTTACCTTTGGAATGTCTCGCAAGGAAATGACTGAAATGCTCCAAAATCAAAACAACCATAGAATCATCAATATGATGATGAGGCTCAAACCTTCGTTATACATGCTTGAGCTAGAAAAACAAGGGGCCAAATTACCTTCAGATTTTGATGTGAGTACTATAGTGGAGACATCTTTTCCTCCAATCTCATCCACCATTCCCATTTCATCTACACTCCCATCTCAAAACATCACGCAAAAAATTCCGCAAATCACAACATCTTTTGCTCCAACCCAACCTAATGTCAACAAGGGAAACACATTCCTCAATGCTCTTCAAGCACACCCCCTTGTTAATAATCAAAACTTGGATGCAAACACCACCATGGAACAAAACATACCCCAAAACCAATTACACAAAAATGTTCCTCTCACCTTTCATCATGATCCATCATCATCATTTTTTCACACAATGCCTCAAACACCTCTTCTCACAAATTCACAAGGGGGAGATATGTTCGGACCAAGGGGCATATTCGACACCATGACATTTTCACAACAACTAACACCCCTTACATTTCCACCTCTCTCACCATTTCCATTATCATCCACACCACTCCTTGGTTTAGGGATTCCCCCTCTACCAAATATCAATCAAACCGCTATCCCAAATATCAATCAAAGCATTATGCCAAATGCTCAAAATTTGTCGTTAATATTGCAACAAAAAATGACAAACACACAAGTAATTGCAACATCATCAAATACCTCCTTAACATCACAAAGCATGGTTTCTCAAGGACCAGTCACATCAATAGCACCATCCATCATGCAAAACACCAACACCACCTTCACAAACACCATTCCAAATCCACCACCACCTCCAACTTCCACCACATCAAGCCAAAATGATGCAGCATTACAAGCTACTTTCCAAAGAGGATACCAACATGTTCAGAAACAAAAAGCCAAACAACTAGCTACTTAGCAAGCTGCACAAGCTGCCGAAGATACACAAGCTGCATTATAAGCACAACAAGCACAACAATCCCAAGCTTTATTGCAACAACAACAACAAGAAGAAGAATCCGCTCAAGTTGCACAAGCTGCGTAAGAATTGCAAGCACAAAAGGCCACTCAAGAACAACTTCTATTGCAACAACAAGTAGCACAAGCACAAGCCACACAAGCGCAAGCTCAATATTAGGTACAACAAGCCCAATACCAAGCACAACTTCTTGCACAAAGACAAGCAGTGCAATTGCAAGCATATTAGCAAGCAATAAAACAATATCAAGAGCAGTAAGAAGCAGTTGAATTGGGAGCCCAACAACAAGCACAACAACAAGCGTTGTTGGAACAACAACAAGTGCAACAAAAAGCACAAATCTTAGCACAACAACATCAAGATCAACAACAAGCACTATTCATACAAAAGTAGGTGGAAGCCTACCTCGCTCGACAGAACATACAAATACTATCAAACAAAACATTGATCAACCCACCCATCCAACCCATGATTGAAACACCCCAAAACACTTTCATCCCACCCCCTAATCCACAAAATGATGCGATGAAGCATTAGCCTCATCCACCGTCCCCACAGATCTCGATGCGAAGCAATTCCAAGCTATGGTCAGAAATATCATAACACCTAATCTCCTTACATTTTCTGACCAAGATTTCCCCACCCAAGCATCTCACAACCATGCACTTGACTTGGAATCCATTGTACATAAGAGAAAAATCAAAAAGGGTCTTGGTGGATGGAGGTGCGGGCTTGAACATATGTTCCCTAAGCCTCATCAAGTAGTTGGAAATATCAGAAGATTCCATCGACAAAGAAAAGGGCATCACGATAAGAGCATATGGTGACCAAGAAAGATTATCTCAAGGCATGATTAAACTCCCTATTCAAGTAGGGCCAACTCTCATGGAAACCACTTGTCAGGTCTTGGACCTTGACTTGTCATATAATATCCTCCTGGGACACCCATGGATCCATACGATGAAATTCGTAGCATCAGCTTTCCACCAATATGTGAAATTTACACATAATGGACAAGAATTTACCATCCATGGAGATCCCAAACAGTTCTCATATTGCAAAAATCTTAAAGAAAAGTATTACAAAATCCCCCAAGTGCCAAAAAATGATGACGGCCCATCCACACCATACATCGACCCCACCACTCTCGCATCCACTTCTGTGACAGACACCTGCCACTCCCACCATTCCCACCATATCCGACATCAAGTTCATCATCCAAGAGGATGGTTATGGAAACTACAAGCTCCCTAACAATGCTTTTGTGATAGGAGAGCTACCACAATCTCCCAGATCACGAGGACATCCACAAGAAAATCAAGCTTCCACATCACAAACGTCCCTTGAAGACTATCCCAAATTCACAAGATGGGGAGACCTTGGCTAGGAGGTTATTGAAGTAGATCCATCTCACATGTTATATCAAGATGAAAGACCGATGCCTAAATTACCAATGGATGAGACAAGCAAGGGCCTACAAATGATACTCGCAATGGGCTATGACAAAAATCAAAGATTGGGACAAAATGACAATGGACTTATAATACCTATCATGCCAGAGATGCAACCCATAACAAATCTTGGCCTTGGATGTACCCCTTTGAGTATAACCATACGTGGCCAAAGTCCTCCAGTTAGAACACTTAATATTTCTCCTTAGCCAATAGTAGTAGAAGTACGCTCACCAATATCCATAGGTAGAGACATACATAACTTCATAACTCATGCCTATATTAGTAGCGATGATAAGGATACCATGACCAATCTACCTAGGTTATTCGAGGATACCACCTTGTGCATGATTAGTACCCTATCCTTTGAACCAGACTATCAAAATCATGAGATCCGCTTAGTATATTCCCAACTCATCGACTATGACCAACGAGGACCACCAGGTCTTGATACAATCGAAAACGATGAGGCGCTCTCAGAATTTATGGGATTGAGGGATAACGTTCCAGATGGAGATCATAAGGCAGGGTTTATAATGGAGTTGGACACACATGCCTATTATGGGGAAATAATTGAATCCTTCAGTCACAAAAGTGAGAAACTAAGAATCATATCTAAGTTCTTGAGTGAAAACCACACTGTGGCACTCTCTGACAAGAAAAGAGTAAAACGAAAGGACATATCCAATGGTGAAAACCTCTCTGAGGCACCTGAGGATGAAGGATTCAATCTTCCTTTAAGAGCTATTCATCAGGAAAAGTTAGTAGTCTTGGCTGAAAAATACAATTTTGTCAACTTAGGAATAGAGGAGACCCCACATATCACATTATATATGGAATCACTACTTTCAGAAGAACAAGAACTCCTAGTGACATTCCTAAAGGAAAGACAAATAAACTTCACATGGAGTTATGCTGACATGCCAGGACTTGATCCAAAGACTGTGGTTCATCACTTAGTAGTGTATCTAGAAGCAAAGCTGGTCAAACAAAAGCTTCAAAAAATGCACCCTCAGATTGCCTTATTGGTCAAAATGGAGCTAAAAATTCTACTAGATGTAGGATTCATACGACCAATTAATTATCCAGAATGGGTATCAAAGTTGGTACCTATTTTAAATCATGATGGAGCCATTAGAATCTGCACAGACTTCAGAGATTTGAACAAAGCATATCCAAAAGATGACTTCCCACTTCCCAACATCGACATGATAGTAGACATGACAACAGGACATGAGATGCTATCACTAATGGACGGATTTTCAGGATACAATCAGATCATGATAGCAAAAGAAGATCAACATAAGATGGATTTCACTTGTCCATGGGGGACCTATTGCTAGAAAATGATGCCATTCAGCCTAAAGAACACAGGAGCACCATATCAAAGGGCCATGACATTGATATTCCACGACATGATCCATAAAATGGTTGAAGACTATGTTGATGACATCCTAGCTAAATCTAGAAAAAGAAAAGATCACATAGCAACCCTAAGTGTTATCTTTGACAGAATGGAGGAATACAAAGTCAGACTAAATCCCAAGAATTGCATCTTCAGCGTACAATTAGGTAAATTGCTAGGATACATAGTGTCCATGAGGGGTATCGAGGTGGATTCAGCAAAGGTGAAAGCAATCCTCGAAATGGAAACACCAAAGACATTAAAACAATTGAGAGGCCTCCAAGGCAGACTTCAATCCATCTGGTAATTTATAGCACAACTAGCAGACAAACAAAACCCATATTCTCACCTACTCCACAAGGGGGTAGCGTACAAATGGGATACAAAATGTGAAGAAGCATTCAATAAAATCAAGGAATATCTACTGACACTGCCAGTCTTAATGTCACCCATCCTAAAGAAGCCATTGATCTTATACATGTCAGCAACAACAACCCTTGGAGCTCTCTTAGCTCAGCATGACAAAAATGGAATGGAAAGGGCTATCTACTATATCAGTAGAACAATGGTTGGGCATGAGCTAAAATACTCATTCATTGAGAAATCATGCCTCACAGTAGTGTTTGCATCACAAAAATTTAGACATTACATCTTGGCACACAAGATAAAGCTCATTGCCAAAATTGACCCCCTCAAGTATCCCTTATCAAAGGCAATGCTCACAGGAAGAATGGAAAAATGGGTGATGATACTATCAAAGTATGACATCATGTATGTAGAGCAGAAAGCCATTAAGGGCCAAGTTATTGCAGATCAACTAGCAGAAGCACCTATTTATTCTGAGAATCCACTTGTCTTAGAGTTTCCAGATGAATCCATTTTTAACCTCAATGTGGTAGACCACTGGAAACTATACTTCGATGGCTCATACACATGGCACAGATAAGGAGCTGGTGTCTTCTTCATCACCACACAAGGGGATTGCATACCAAGGTCATAAAAATTGGAATTTCCTTGCACCAACAATATCGCGAAATATGAGGCTTTGACTATAGGTCTCAGGATAGCAGTACAATGGAACATCATAGCTCTCAAAGTGTACGAAGACTCTCAATTGATCATAAATCAAGTCAATAATGAATATCAGACCAAGGATGACAAGCTCACTCCATACAAGAAATTGGTGGACTCTCAAAGAATCTTTGATTGAAATAACATTTGAGCATATTCCTAGAACTAACAACAGAGCAGCAGATGTCATGGCAACAATTGGGTCCCTCCTAGACATCCCCAACAATATTCCAAAATATGAATCTTGATTGAGCAGCTTCTCATTCCTGCATTTGAGGTACTAGAATCAGAATTCGTGTGCGAAATCGTTGGTCCTGGTGATCCTTGGTATCATGAAATCTACACATATCTTCGAATAGGAGTCATACTTGTTGACCTACCATCAAACCTAAAATGAACCTTTAAGGCATCCAAATTTTTCATAGTAGGTGATACCCTATACTATAGAAGCATAGAAGGTACCCTACTACACTGCCTAAATGCTCAGGAGGCATTAACCACTCTAATTGAAGTACACAATGGTATCTATGGTTCGCACTCGAGTGGAATGACCATAGCCAAGAAATTGTTGAGGATGGGGTATTATTGGCCCACAATGGAAAGAGAAGCACATGATCATGCTAGAAGGTGTCTACAATGTTAGCATCATGGGGACCTCATCCATGCTCCAGCTCAAGAGCTTCATCCTATTGTCACACCATGTCCCTTTTCATAGTGGGGAATCGATCTCATTGGGAAAATCACACCCACCTCATCTAATGGCCACAAATTCATCCTAACTGCAATTGAGTACTTTACTAAGTGGGTGGAGGCCATACCCATGACATATATAACTAGGAAGCAGATTTCTAAGTTCATCCTAAACTATCTTATTTGTTGCTACGGTGTCCCACAAGCCATTATCTCAGATAATGGGACACCATTCAAGAATTAGGATGTCCGTAACCTTTGTAAAAAATTTAAAATCCAACATCGCTTCTCCACCCCATACTATCCCCAAGGCAATGGCCAAGCAGAAGCTACAAACAAAACCATTATGAAAATCCTCAAGAAAATAGTCAATGATGCAAGTTGTGACTGGAATTTGTAGCTTAATCCCGCCCTCTAGGCCTACCGAACCAGCATCCACACACCCACCGGTGCCACCCCCTTCTCTTTGGTCTATGGATCAGAACTCATACTCCCCATTGAGATCGAGCTCACATCCCTCAAAATATCACTGCAAAACCTCATCACTGATGAAAACTACTGAATGTCAACATTGAATGAGCTGGAGCTACTGGATGAGAGATGTATCGATGCTTTGAATCATTTGCAAGTCTATCAGAATAGACTCAAACGGAGCTACAATAAGAAAATCAAAAGCAGGACGTTCCAAGTCAGAGAACTGGTCTTAAAAGAAAATTAAAAGAATGTCCCAAACCCAAGTAGCGAAGGAAAGTTTGAACCCAATTGGCTGGGACCATTCGTCATCACAACAAGTTACAAGTCAGGGGCATATAAATTATCAACACCTGAAGGGGAACCTCTACAGGAGCCCATGAATAGCTCCCATCTCAAAAAGGTTTATGCCTAAATCTTTCAAGGTATAGAACCAAAAATCAAAAAAATTAGAAAATGTCCCAAAAAAAGGTCACTTCGGCAAAAACCTGGCAAACAGGCATTGGTGACAACAAAAAAGAAAAAAAGAAAAAAATCCAAAAAAAATTAGAAAAAGGATCAAAAAAATAGTGAAGAAAAATAAATCATCCTCTAGTGAAAACCACTTTGGTGGCACTTTGGGCAAGTACCTTGGTGAAAACCTGGCAAACAAGCACCTTGCATAAATAAGAACTTTCCATCCACCAAGATCTTTATGGCTTGTTTTGCATCATCCATCCATCACGCTTCAATCATCCATTGCATTTAGATCTCCATCCATCACTCATCCACTCACATATGCACCATAGCTTGGTCATGTTTTCGTATCATTATCCCTCCTAGTACTACTCGGCCCATCCTCAAGGTCAGTTTGTCCTGCCTTTACCGAAGTAGTCTATTACATCATGTTGGGGGCACATTCTTATCGGATCGGATTCGTGTATGATCTTAAAGTCCTAAATATCAGAAAATCCAAAAAACATCAAAACATCAAAAAATCCAAAAACATTGAAAAAGCACAAAATCCAGAAACATCAAAACATATCAAAATCCAAAAACAAGTCAAAAATTCAGTCAAAAGATAAAAAAACAGAGTCGTCTTGTCAAACTACGTCGTCTTGTCGAACTACGTCATCTCTGAGCTTGAATGTAGGAAAGGTTGATCTTTGATCATCCTCCGAGACACTTAGGTCAGTCCTTTAGGAGTCTGTCATAATAAACTAACATCTCATCATGTATATCATCACCTATAAATCAGTAGGTCGTCTTGTCAAACTACGTGGTCTCTGTGTATATAACGTAGGCAAGGCTCATCTATTGATCAGCCCCAAGACCACTAGGATAGGTCTTTAGGTTAGTCTCTTGGTCAAGATCTCAGAAAATCCCAAAAACATTGAAAATTTTTGAAAATCAAAACATTTGTAAAACCTCAAAAAATACCAAAAAACAACCTCAAAACATTGCAAAACATCAAAAACATCCAAATATTTGAAAAAATCCATCCACCTCACCTCGCTTGCACCTGCAATAAACACCACTCATAATAAACTGATCGTCATCATCAACCTTTGGTCAAACAGTTAGAAGCAAGTCTAGTAGGTTAAAAGTAAAACTCCAAATGTCAAGTCTTAAGTCTGAGTCAGCGTGTAAGCAAGTTGGTCATCTCTTCGTATTGGTAACTCATCATCTGAATCAGTCCCATATCAATCATACCTTAGAACACTTTGGATAAACGAAATGATGTGCTGCCATCCACTAACATGTCCTAGGATGAATCCTTCCTACAATGGACATTATCTTTTGGCAATAAGTTTCGATTATCATCCTTAGAAAACACATCCTTTTTCCGTTAGCAGTATTGAAGAGCATCAGTTTGTTTGTTTACTTGGTCTTTATCTTTTGACTTATCTTATTTTGTGCTCATTCTAAGGATGTCTCGATGATATTCCAAAATAGAGGATTTAGAGAAATGAGGAATGGGGCACCGATCATTATCTTTTGTCTACTATGCTTGTTGGAGGTTCTTGTAATATAACCTTAGTGAATACTTGCTTTGTTAGGTATGTATGGAAGAGGTCTAGGGAAACTATTGCATGGATAGGTTTACCTTTCTGTGTCTTGGTCTGAGGTGCCTGAAACTTCTGAAGTGCATCTTAGCAAGGTTTATGTATGTTAGGTGTGAACAAGAATACTTCTATCTGCTTGTCAATTCAAAGTTCATCTCACTGGGTACAACGCCATCCTAGTTTTCTATACCTTGATGCATCATACCACAAGTGCTATCAAACATAAGAAAATTTGTCCCTTTGAAAATCCCAATTCCTTGGCAAGTAATCATCATCATCATTTGCATTTGCATCATCTTGTGTCTTGTTGAAATGACTTCTTCTCTTCTTACTAATCACACTAACAAGGTACAATGATAGTTGATCATCATCACCATCATCGTCACCAATCCTACATCCACAAATCATTAGCATATCACATAAACATATCATATAGGAAACATGCGCATTGCATAAACATATCATATAGGAAACATACACATTGCATTTTTATCATCATATAAATAGGTTATCATAAACATTCTTCATAGATAGGTGCATCCATGACATTGTATTTCACCCATTACATTGCATCTCATGACATTATATCAATCATTGCATAAACATTCATTTGCATTTCATAACCATTTCATATTACCACCTATCATATAAATCATCGCATAGCATTTATGGAAGCATTTCATAATCATTTTTGCATAATCATAAACAATAAATATATAAGCATTTAATTCATTAGGCATACATACTTGCATAACATTAATGACATCATCTCACCACTTTACATTCACATTACATTATGCATTAACATATCATTGCATCACATACATCATCATTTATTACATTTAGGATAATAACATTTGTTATTCTAAGCATCTCATAAAACCATCTCATTATGCATTAACACCATTTCATTTGCAACATATTACGACCATCACATTTCATATTTCATCATCCATATCATCTCATAAATAACATGATAAAACATTCATTGCATAAATCATTCCACATAGGCATAGACGTATAAAATTCATTACAAATAATTCATATATTTATCCATTCATTAACATTTCATAAGCACAATTTACATATCATTTCGCATGTGAACCATAGATCATATCACTTCACATATCAGACCATCGCATTTGCATTATCATAAATAGACCATCACATTTGCATATCATAGGTTAACGTAATATATATTTGTTAGTCATAATCATAATACATGCATCATCAGAAATAAATGCATCCATAAAGACACCATTGCAAAGCATATAGAAATAAACCATCCATATATAAAGAGAACACAGTACATCACATCAAAATCATCATCAACTCATATATATATATCATCAATAACATAATTGTCATAGTACAAAGAATAAATTGGATCACTATACATATATGTCAATCGATACATAATTCCCATCGGGGCTATCAAAAAATGAGCCCATAAGGCACAAAAAGTATATATCATCTTGATCATCAAGCCTGATCCCTATGAATGCTGCCCGTGCCCCTGTCACTGTGACCCTCTACTAGTCTGTGGCTGGCCCGATCTAAATACTCTGGGACCCACTCTACTATAGGTACGGCCTCATGATAAGACCACTGGTAATACTCTACCTCTCGGATAGCATCCCTATAGGATCGAACTGACACTATACCCTAGGAGGAGGAGGTTGTCATGCTCTCTATCTGTTGTCTGCGACCTAACTCAGTGGCTTCCTATAGCTCTGTATCTTGTCTCTACTGCATGGCCTGATCCCTCTTGGTCCTGAGCTGCTCTCTCTCAGCCCTCGCCTGATCTCTCTCCGCTATCACCACCTTAACTTGGGCCTGCAACTGTGCAATCAAGGTGTCCCATGCATCTGCCTGTCCTACTAGCTGTACCCGTGGCTGCACGTGAGGCTAATCTCACCCTCGGCTCGTGGTGGTGGAACTGGTGGCACCTGTTACTGGTCCTACATATGAACATCTTCGTGCCCTGGTAGGACTGAGGGCATGACTGGTAGATCTCGTCAAACCTCAGCTCTCCGTCCTTGGCCTCCCCCTCTGCCCCTGACTCTCTATACATCTGGGTCCTCACCTGGAATGGTCAACCAAAGTGGAGGTCAGAACCAGTCCCTATAGGCCTGAGTGGTGCCTAGATCTGCTAAACCCTGATCATAAGCCTATGGTCATGCTACCAACTACCAGAAATTGTCGATTGCCTCTGTGGTAGAGATGTATTGTCCCCATGACACCTGTGTCATGCTACGAGCAAAGACGGCTATATAGCCATGATCAGGCCGATCCTGCGGCTCTCTGAACTGATGCTGCACATGCTCGGGCAGGTACCTCTCGATCATAGTATGCTCTCGCCCCTGCATATACCGGTCCTAGCGGCAATAAAATAGCCAATCGGTATCGTCAGCCCATCCAAGACGACCAAGGTATGGTTGCCAAGTAAAAACCAACATTTTTTCTAAGACCCGCCTCTAGTAGGGGATCTCGTGCTCACCAGTGTGTGTAAAGGACACACTGCCTCTGTATCGTGACATGAGGACATTGTCTGGCCCCATCAGAACTGGAATGACACATGGACATAACACATAAATGTGCTCCCATGCCCAGACATGAAGTAAAGTCACCCCAACCCCCAGCGCTTTTCTATCCATGTAGATGTACTCATGGAGGTCCCTGTAAAGTGAAGTTAGAAGAACAAGCCCCCATGCGAAACAAACCAGCCTATCTCAGACCATCCACTCCCAGCAATACCCCCAGCTGAGACTGAAGTATCGCCCTCGTCTGTCTGGGGCAACAAGATCCGAAATGATGGCTGCAATTGCCTAGTGGTAGGGAGGTGTTATGACCCTGTATCACTCTAGCTCTATTTGTCCCTCATAGAAGATGATGTCCCGTGTGGTGAGGACTCTGCAGTAGGCCTCACGCCCCTCATCCATATCGAAAATCACCCGTCGACCATGAATTGACAATCGTAGAATGCGCCAAACGTCCTCTAGAGTAATGGTAGCCTCACCAATGGGGAGATGAAACGAGGATGTCTTGTTGTGCCACCTCTCGGCTAGCACTGACAGCATCCCTAGGTGGGTGCACATGGGCACCGTGTACGCAATGTGCCACATCCCCGCAACCACAAGTTGATCCTAGTCCCTGTCACTCTGGTCTCGCAAAAAGCTAGCCAAGTCTCAAAACCAGTGCTCCTGAGAGTAGAGCTCCCTCACCGCATCCTGCATCAACGAAGGTCAACGTATTAAAAATTTTGAATTTTTTTTTGGTCAAACGCTCCAAAAACTTCCCCAGTAGCATAGTTTGTGATGGTGTCGCAGTTTTATTTTACTCAAAACTCTGATGCTAGAGCCCAAAAAGAGCAAAACTACACCACTGTATTGTACTTTATCATCCAGCGTCATAGTTTTTGTGAAATGGACAACGCCACGACACACTTTTTCAAACTAGCCCACCAAATCCGAGCTTAGCATCAGAGTTTGTAAACTCTAAACTACACCGCTGCAGTGCAAAACAGCATCGTGCAACGCAGTTTGAATATCGAGCAACACTATATAGCGCCGCTACAGGCGATCCCCCTTTAAAGCATTAAATGAAAGGACAAAGCTTTGGTAAGGGTCATATACCGATGCCCTGATGCCAGGTGGCCGCTGGTATGTATGAACTCAATTAGTGATGTGTAGGGGAAGCTGTTGTTGTGCCATATCACTAGAGAGTTAAAGTTCAAATCTCAAGGTTGCTAGCAGAGGTGTGTGAAAATGACTTGAAAGTGACCCTCAGGCCCCTCTTAAGCCTAAAAATTAGGATTTTTTTACCCTGTTTGGCTATCCTGCTAGGGTTTCAGACCCCCAAACCTATTTTCGTCTGATTGAGGCTTGTTTTTCATTGTTTTATTGTGTTTAGACACATTTTTAGCCTCCCAAATCCTTTTCGAACCTTTTGGATACTTTTTCATCCTTTTTTGGGAGATCACCCAAAAAATTAAAATTTTCATCCGATCTCTCGTGGGGGCATTATAATGGCATGTTTTCTCTCGCCATGCAGCAGTGGGGCAGGTTTTTTAAAATATCAAATTTTTTTGGCTTTGATCGAGATTGTTTATTTTTTGAACCAATGCAACAAGTGCATTGCTTCAAAGAGGGGCAAAATGTAGACACGGAAAATATACCAATTGACATTCTGCATCTGATCCTGACTTACTAACATCGTTTCTTCCTAAATCATCCCTCGGTCTAACCATTTAATCAAATCTTCTTATCTGATTAAATTCATCAATATTCCTCTCTTAATTAATTAAATCATTTTATCTAATCAAGTAATCTCTTTTGTTAATTAAATTAATTCATCTGATCTAATTATCCCTATTTAATTAAATAATCAATTTATTTGATTAAATCTCTAAATTCTATCCATTAAATTAAATAAATTAAAACCTTATTTGATTTAATCTAACACCATCTCTTTTAATTAAATAAATCAAAATCCTTATTTAATTAGCCTCTTATCATATTCCTCTCTTATTTGATTTAAATAAATCCATAAATTTGAGTCAAATAAGTCACATCATCTAACCCCTCTCATTAAATTAGTTAATCCTTGATTGATTTAATCCCATCTCATGTCCCATCCTCTAGATAATGCAATTTGCACATGAAAATAGATTTAAATCATTTATTAAATCTCTATTTTCCTCACAAGGCATATTTTGGAATATTCTCTAAATTTGAATTCAAAAATCCCAAGTCAACATGTACATCCAACAAGGAAATAAATTCATCTTACATGTCCTTTTCCTTGAGCCAAGTGGCATTTATTGCATTTTCCCTTCCCTCTTACATGTCATTTCAACAAATTTGAAATTCAAAATTATGCATTTATTGGCACAAACCCCAAATCTTGCACATCCTTCATCCATTCACAGCTTGACAAGTGGCATCATGCCATTAGATGAATGTTAGTCCCACATTTCTCAAATTTGGACATTCATCCATCTTAAAATTTTATAAATAAAGAGCTCATATCCTCATTTCATCATCCACAATCTAGGAAAAGTTACCATGCTCAAATATCTCTTGAATTTCATCCATTATCATTGAGTCGTAGCTAGGTTTTTTGCAGATTTTGGCTTGGAGTTCTCATTCTTCGCCAACAAAGTGGATCAATCATCTTCAACACATCAAGCTTGCATCATAGGAATTGGGAAAGGGCCAATTTTCACATCAAATTGGCACCAATTCTCCCATGGGATCATGAATTTGCACATCTAATTAGGATTCAATCTTTGTTTTATCATTTCCATTGTGTTCTTTAATATTTTCTTCCTAGTTTGAATTTTGTAAATGGATTTCATGGGGAATCCTTGTTTTGGCTTGCAATCTCTTGTCTAACTTTTTTATTCTTGTTGTTTTGCAGGTACCAAAGCTGGGGTTCGCACAGTATATCTCTTTTGCAAAAAATGTATGTATCATTATGGAAAGGATAAATCAATATAGAATGAAAGCACTATTCTTTCTATCTCATGCAATATTTTCTATGCTGTGAACATTGAATGGAAAACTAAATGCTCTTTTTACTGAAAAAACCTTGTGCATTTTAACTGAACAATTCTTTTAAAATCCAACACATGCAATGGTTCAAGCAAATGCAAAAATGAACTGAAATTTTTTCATCTTAAAATGAACTTAATTTAATCAGCTCTACCAAATTGAGCTATGGTGAAAAATTGGTAACAATAACATTTATTGCCATATGAACCGCTTCCAAATTTGGAGTGTTAGAGACTCTCTTTATAACCAATTGTCTATTAAAGTCAGCTAGTTCAACAACTACTGGCTTCTTGTATCCCAAAGATAATGACCATATTGGCATTGTGTCCCACTCTCTACTGAATGTTGATCTCTAAAGTGTGAATTTGGCCTCTTCTTTATTTTGAAATAGGGGATTTTCAGACCTCCTTATGGTGTTTAGCACCACTTCATCAGTGATATCCCACTCAGGTAACAACAATACACCACATTTTTGTACAAGTGCTCAGCCATCCTCAGCCATCATGTCTTGGAATTCCTTCCTCATAGTTTTCCTTACATTTTCTTAGACAACGCTTTCGGGAAGCTTCAGATGTAAGCTCCTTTCTTTAGCCACATTTTCTGCATACTCTGAGGCTTTTCTCTCCAAAACAAAAACTTTAAATGCCTTTGTTTTATTAAAAGAATCATCCTCCATGAATGCTTTGCAAGCTTCTCGCCTCAAATCATCTACATTATTTAAACCATTAAGATCAACCTTTCCAAGCCTAAGGTTACTTTCTCTTGAACTTGAGGCAACATCGCTTATGGGAGAAGGCATTCCTTGTTTCATTTCTTTAGGAGTAATAAGAATATCATCCTCCTCTATATTGAGGTAATCAACTACCCCTCTTACCTCAGTCTTTTGTTTCTCAAGTGGTGGTTGCTCTAGTGGAACAAGACTTCCTGGGGGTGAATATACATAAATCACAATAGATGTATCCTATCTTGGAGGTGATGACACTGATCTCTAAGGAGAAGTTTCCCTTAATCCCTCTAATGTTGTAGGGATTGGAAATGTTTTTTTTTCTCTATTATCTTCTTCTTCTTGGAGTATATTATGACCTTTGGCTCTAGCTAATAGGAAGGTATTTCCTCTAGCACTATTGTAGGGTCTTCTTCAACTGCCAATGATTTCCTGTTATCTATTACTAAATGTTCTTCCCTCAAGATGCCCACTATGCTCTCAAAATTTTCTAGAAAATGCATAACTCTATTAAAATCACCCTTAATATTGGGCATAGGATCATAATTGGGATTAGATCTTTTAAATTTCTCCACCATCTTATTGAAAGCAAGATACTTTTCTTTGCTATCTTCTTGTTCTTGGAAGTCAAATATATTCCTGATTACATCCTCAGGATAATATAAACTGTGCACAAAATAACCACTCCTATGATTCACCTTCACTGCAACAATAAAGCCCTCAAGCTCATAGTTCCTTGGGTGCACAATGCTCAATTTGTAAGGTGCAAGAAGCTGCCCCAAATCCTTCCATCCCCCCTTTACCATTACAAAATTTGCAAACACTATATATTCTGGGAAGAATGAGCCTTTTTTCAGTGTCTCGAGCAGGTGTACCATTTGAGCTCCTCTTAATTGTCTCATGATCTCTAGAAATCCAATCCTCAGTGGCAATCTCTTGGTAATACATACATATTCACATTTGTGCCATACACTCTAAAGATTGTTCTGCTAAGATATGGGATTATATCCCCCTAATTGTGGTTCAAATTCATTTTTTTCCTTCTTTCCCTAGGCCTCAAGAAATCATGGATCTCTTTGGTGATCCTTAGTAGGTCATGAATCAAGAATCTCCTTAGTTTTGATGCAAAGGCATTGTGGAACACCACATAATCAAATTTCTGGTCATCTTTGTCAAGAATTTGGGTCCAACATTGGACAAGTAGATCAATACCATATTCCTTTTTGTTTAGTGTCATATCCTTCTCAAAATTCTTCTCTCCTTTATACAAGAACATATGCATTAAGAGAGAATACCATCAAAACTTTACCTAGTCCTTTCCACCTTTTAGTTCAACAAAACCCTTTTGGATGTGTTCTACTAGATATGTGGCATAGTCATAAACTACATTAAAGGCTAGATGAACCGCAAATGTGCTACCATATAACTATTCTCCCTTGATAGGGTATCTAGTGGATTAAAACCAATAATTTGGTATAAGGAATAGACTATTTTCTTGAAGTAGTTAGAAAAATACTTCATGGGAATGGGTTCTAATTCATCTAGATACCAATCTTTATTTGCTTCCTATTCTTCCCAACCCCAGTACTATCAGTGTGCATAGGTAACATTGTTGTTCTGAGCAACACTCTAGTATTCTCATATTCCTTTCTAAAGACACCCATATAAATGGGAATCATATCCTTGTTCCACTCATGCAATTGAAAATCTTTGCAATTTATTATCTAGTTATCTTCAACATCTCAACACCATTAAATGCCTTGACCACTGGGGAAATAGGGTCATACCTTGTAGGAATATCCTTCAATAGGTCAATATCCATGTATACATTGGGAACTACTAGCTTTTCCATGTCTAATCTACAAGGATTGCAAACAAGAACACCAAGATTTATGTTCTCGAACTAATGTTGGAACAATTTCCATCTAGTGAAGATAAATTTTGCATCCTTAATAAAACACTGCTTGTCCATTAATCCTTTTTTGATTCTAGTGCCATAAAACATAACTCTTCCCTCAACCTTTTTGTTGGTGGAGGGTTTCAATTGGTCAACAATATCTTGGAAGAGTAGTCTGGATGTTGTTGCAAAGTAGGTGGTTTGTATTTTGGGTGCCATTGGTAGTGAGATAAGTTCATACTAATTTAGGGTTTCAACAAAGGGAGGTTTAAGACCTAGCTTTTCAATTCAAACCTAGGGCTCAACTTGAAGGTGCAAATTTCAAAGGGTTTGAAAAAATTATGACTTTTTAAAGAAAATTCAAACCTCAATAAAGTAATTAAAACAAAACACAAAATCCAATTTGACTAAAAACATAGTGAATATTAACTATAATTCCAGATGGTTTGAATAAAGCATAGAAAGTTGTGTTTATTTTACTTACGGATTTTACTCATAGGAAAACCTAATGCTGATCGCTCTGAACTATGAAAATTTATTTCTCAATATTTTGTGTGCTACAAATTTGTTTGCAATTCTTAATTATGTGAAAACCAATCATTTATGTGTAGTTTGGGTGAGATTGGGTAGCGTTGGAAGTCATTTTCACCATTACTGCTCGCTCGCATGAAGCAAAAAATGGCTATCATGTTCATACCTTTAGTTTTGAATGTATTTCATCAATCTCCTGATTGGATGGCCTTTTGGATGAATCAAATCAAGTCAATCATGTTTGAATTTCCATCACCATCATGCACCAATCCATTGGACAATGAGATTTTTCCAACAGGACACTAACTCATCTACCCCTAGGCTCCACCTTCTCTCTTTCCAAACAACCATAGAATCCACGTGGTAGGGAACGACCAAGATTTAATCTCACCACTACATCATGACTGTTGATCTGAAATCTTAAAACACTGGGTTCAATAGTGGAGACTGAGTGCCACACCTGCAATGGGACATGCGTCTATTGCCTGCTAACCTCACAACTTTTAATTTAAAATATTATTTTAATCCCGTGGGGTGAGTGGGGAATGACTAAAATTTAATCTTGAGATTGAATGGTTATTTGATCTGCACATGCAATAAAGTTAGTTTTAAAGACAGGGCCACGACTAGGTCAATGAGACTTAACCCTCGAGAGGAAAGACTTAAGACTTAAGTCATTTTCCATATGAAATATTTTTGTCCGACTATGGGAAAATTAAAATGATGTGAAGGCATTTGGTAATCGACAGACCTAGGAAAAAAAACCAGTGAGAACTATGATTTAATGGATTGAGTTGCAACTTAAGTGACAGATAACTGGGCGTGACAGATCAACAAAGGATTAAAACACCTAGGGTTTATGACTATGCAAATTTTGAAAAGAGGGATTTTAACTTAAACCCTAAACCCTACCCTTGGACACAAAAGCTGAAAAATCACAAGGCAAGATTAATCTCAAATTTTTTTCAAAAATTTTAAGAGCTCTACTAGGTTTAATTAGTGATAGTGATATAGATCATAAAATTATGATATAAAAATTTTAAAGATTTTTTATTTATTTTCAATTGTTTTGTTTGTTTAAAAAGTGAAAGAGATGACATTTCGTGAAGATAACCATGCAAGTTTTAAAATAAAACTATTAGTTTAGGTCGTAATAACTCAACCATTATACTAAAAAATACCACTATTTTATTGGAGTTGGTAGTGAACCCCATAACTCTTAGAAATCCTTGCAACTAAAACACCTATCACATCTAAGAGATCAAAGAAAATGATTATCTATGCAACTAAGAGAGAAAATATTGAATCCACAAAAGTATTTGATAAGCCTTCTGCATTGAATGAATACATGTGAATTGTATTGGATTACAATTAATGTGCATGCTTATAAAGGATTGCATTAGATTGTGACAATTGTCTTAATCTCATGCAATGCGACAACTAGACCTATAATTAGCCCAATATAATAATAAAAAATCACTCCTAAGTTTAGCTTAAGTGAATAAATTAATAAAGGAATTAATAATTAATTAATGATTAATTAATTAATTATCAAGTGATTATCCAAATTACACCAACATCCCCCCTAAGATCCATTTAAGGAGAAGTTATCAAAACCATGATGAAGAATGCAATGATGGATGCATGGATGGGTCTCGAATGCAAGTCCCGATGAGGTATTCATGTACAAATAAATGAATCTCTTGTAATTAGAGAAAAGGAGAAAACCACAAGGGAAAAGCTCATCTCCAAAAGAGAGAAAAATAAATGAATGCACTAGTGAAAGAAGGATATAGAAGGAGCACTCAATGTGACCCCCAAGGACTTCTTCTGTCACAAAATTAAAATATATGCCCCCCTCAATAGGAGATAAAATGAGGATATGAATCCCCCCATAAAGAAAGAGCTCTTCTGTGAATGATGAATGCTCGAAGAAGGAATATGATTCACTACCTGCAAACAATATTTCTCCCCTTAGGAATAAATAAATCCATTGGTGATTGGAGAAGCCAATCCAAAAGAATGGGTGAATTTGAAATCCAAATCCAAATGATGTGTGCCTCTAAAAACTTCTCACGTATTCACATGTTGAAGAGTGATGATGTCAATCTAAGATCCTATGAATACTGATATAGAACAAGCTACAAAGGCAATGAAGATGGTGGACTAACAATGTTGATATGCTTCTCAACAAATAGCAGATGAATGTCCTAAAAAAAATTCTCCAGATTTGCAATATAGGACTCCACAAACAAGGATGATATGTTTGCAAGATAAAAATCCCAAGTAGTGTTTGGAAGATGATGGATGTCCCGTTGCACTGAATCAATAGGGGCCAAAGATGTGGCAATGTAAAACTGATCAGGAACATTAAAATATGATGATGTAGTCTTGATCTAAAGAGTTGGAACATGAAGAAAATTCTTTGAACCATCAGTGCATGCGAGAACTATGATATACTCAAGCTCCTCTAAAGTGTCGTCATGAAAGGGTGTGTAATATGCATCTACAAGAGGGATGAGATAATCTGTAGCAAGATCGTCTAGGTATGGAGAGATATGGGGGTCTCCATAGATCTCCCAAAGTCATGTCCAAAGTGTGTGGGGACATTCAATGTGTGATACAACATACATAGTGTCAAAATCAACACTAGAACATATAACCCTTACAATATGATCTCAAGTGATACCATATGTTGATAAGCTCCCTGACGTGTCTGGTGTCAGGATGCCATTTCACTAAGACTCATAGTTATCCTTATCCAAGTTTATCATAGAAGGATGAACCAAAAACCTAATGATATAGACTCAAATGAAAAAAATCAGAGAATAATATGTTAAAGGTTTTAATTTAATCATGTTGATTAAATTACCTTTATTCCTCTCTTAAGTTTTCACTTTAGTTGCATTTTGTGACATTTAATAATTATATTAATTATTAAATGTCTACCTATTAGGGTTTCTTTTTAGGGTTGCACAATATCCTTTTATAAGGATTCATCATTGTAATTTACCTCTCTTTCGGATGAATACATTTTTCAGCTTTCAGAGCACCGTTGCTTGTTTGTCTCCATCTCTTCTTTCTGTGACAGGTTATTTGCATGCAGGTGATCTTTGGGGTCTGTGAAGTTGGCTTTCTCAACTTCTACATAATAACCTTTGTGTGTATAAAGCATATCAAATGATGACACCCAACACAACTATATCCTTTCTAGGTGACAAGATGTCCAATAAATTAAATAGAATGTGAAAACACAAAAACTATAAAAATGTGGCTTGGGTAGATTCTGGAAAAGTGCATGAATATATTTGAAGAGCTTTGAAATACCTTTCTAATGCCACTTGAATCACAAAAATTAGAAATACATACAAAAAATTGTGATCTTGAAAGCATAAAATTATCTAAATTTGACTACGAATAATAGGAACCAACAAAAAAATTGATAATGAGACCTAGATCACTGAAAAAGTAGATGGAGCTAGATTTTTAACGATATCTTGTTTGCCCGATTTTGACACCATATGTCCAAGTTATGGAAAAAAGAAAAAATAGCTTCTTTAGGGAAAATGGGGGCTAGGGGGGCTGGAGGGGTCAACCGTATGTTGACATTAGTAGAATTTAGGGAATATTGCCTTTGCTAGATGAAACAAATAGGTTGCTTAAAAAATCTTACAGTGACAAAATATGTTGGTCGATAATCATAATATTTTGATTCCTACAATGATCTGGGAATATTCTTGTAGAGTCTTCTGTTGGGTATTTCAGAGTGAAATATTTCACTTGACCTTTGAGAAGCTTGTTGAGTTTTAAGATTGCTAGTAGGGCCGACCACTAATAGCCAACTATGTTAGGGTATGGCCTACACAAGTCATTAAAATCATATGTAGGCTTTTTAAAATTCCTTTTGAGACTTTGTTTTTTTACTTTTTTTATTTGGCTAATAAAAATATAAAACTAGTTTTTTGTTTTTTTTGAAAACCAATAAAAATGAAAATTTAAAATTTGAATTTGACTTGTGCATCGATGATTGCATGGGGGCTCATGTAGGTCTCTATGACCATAAATATTCCTATGAGTTGACATTTGGCTACAAATATTTTTTTTTTTTTAACTTTACCAAATTTGACGAAACAACATGTGATCCTTAGGTTTTCAATTGCTTTGGACGTAAAGGTGATGCCCGTTTTATCCTTGGATGAGCCAAAATTTCCCTCAAGCCTTGATCTCTTAGAATCTAGACATGAATCTATAGATCTGGAGCTCTAATACCATGTTCAAGTTGATAGTGAACCCCACAACTCCTAAAAATATTTACAACCAAAATGCCTATCACATCTAAGAGATCAAAGCAACTTATTTTCTATGCAATCAAGAAAGAAAATATTGAATCCACAAAAAAAAATTGATATTCCTTATATATTGAATAAATACATGTGAATTATATTGGATTACAATTAATGTGCATGCTTATAAAAAAAAGAAATCCTAGATGAGGATTGCATTAGATTGTGACAGTTGTCTTAAATCTCATGCAATGAGACAACTAGACCTATAATTATCCCAATCTAATAATAAAAAATCACTCCTAAGTTTATCTTAAGTGAATAAAGTAATAAGGGACTTAATAATTAATTAATGATTAATTATTTATCAAGTAATTATCCTAATTACTCCAACACCCCCATTAAGATCAACTTAGAGAGAAGGTATAAAACCTCAATGAAAAATGCAATGATGGGTGTTTTGGGTCCCAAATATAAGTCCTACTGAGCTACCCATGTAAAAATAAATGAGTCTCTCATAACTAGAGAAAAGGAGAAAACCACATAGGAAAAAATCCTCTCCAAAAGAGAGAAAAATAAATGATTGCACTAGTGAAAGAAAGATAGGACTCAATGTGATCCCCCTAGGACTTCTTTTATCACAAAAGTGCAATAGATTTCCCCCCAATAGGAGAGAGAAAATGAGGTTATGAACCCCCCATAAAGAAAGAGATCCTATCCAAATGATTAATGCTTGTAGACAAAATATGATCCACTACCTCCAAATAAATTTTCTCCCCTTAGGAGGAAATAGATCTAGTGGTGATTAGAGAAGCCAATCCAAAAGAATGGATGAATTTGGAATCCAAGAGATGTGTGCCTCTAAAAAATGCTCACATATCCACATGTTGGAAAGTGATGATATTAATCCAAGATCCCATGAAGAATGATATAGAACAAGATGCAAAGGCGATGAAGATGGTGGGTGAATAGTGTTGATGTGGGTGTCAATAAAGAGGAGATGAATGTCCTTAAAAAATCCTCCCGATCTATAATATAAGACTCCAAAAACAAGGATGATATGTTTGCAAGATACAAATCCCAAGTAGTTGTGTCTGAAATATTATGGATGTCCTACTACACTAATCAACAAGGGCCAAAGATGTGGCAATGTCAAACTAATCAAGAACAACAAAAGATGATGATGTAGTCTTGATATGAAGAAAGGGAACATGAGGAAAAGTCTTTGAACCATTGAAACATGCAATACCAATGATATACTCAAGCTCCTCTAAATTATATTCATCAAAGGATATGCAATCTACATCTGCAAGAGAGATGAGATAATTTGTATCAATAACCTCTCGGTATGGAGGCATATAAGGGTCTCAAAAAATCTCCCAAAGTCATGTCCAAAGTGTGTGGGGACATTCAATTTTTGATATAGCACACATAGTGTCAAAATCAACACTAGAATATATAATTCCTACAATGTGATCTTGAATGATAACCCATCCTGATAAACTCCCTAATGTGTCTAGTGTAGGTATGAGTCCATATAGATAAGGAAAAATATCTAGAGACACAAAATGTGTTAGGATGCCATTTCACGAAGACTCATATATCCTTTTCCAAGTTGATCACAAAAGGATGAGCATAATACCCCATAATACTCACTCCAATGAAAACAAATATATTACTAACCTTAGTGCATATAAAGTAGATCAAATGATTTCATCCAATACAAACAGATCCTTTCCAAGTGACAAGACATCCAAATGATTAAGCATAATGGGAAAACACAAAAACTATATTAAATGTACCTTGGGTAGATTCTAGAAAAAGTCTAAGAATAGATCTGAAGAGCTTTAAAATACTTTTCAGATGTCACTTGAATTGCAAAAAATAGAGATACATGCAAAATATGGTGAGCTTAGAAGAACAAAAGGATCTTACTTTGACTAAGAACAACAAGAATTGACAGAAAATTTTGATAATGAGACATACACCATTAAAAGGTAGACGAAACTAGCTTTTCGACGATATCTCATTTTCCCAATTTTGACATCGTATGCCCAATTTATGCCAAAAAGAAGAAAAACCTCCTTTAGGGAAAATGGGGGCTAGGAGAGGGCTTGTAGGGGTCAGTCGTATAGTGACACCATGCCGACATTAGCAAAATATAGGGAATATTCCCTTTGGTGGATGAAAAAATAAGTCGTTTGAAACTTTTTAGGGTGACAAAATATGTCGGCCGATAATCAAAATATTTTGATTCTTGTGCTGATCTAGGAATATTCTTCCAGAATTTTTTGTTGGCAATTTGAGAGCGAAACATTTTGCTTGACCTCCAGGATGCTTGCTAGGTTTTAAGGTCACCGAAAAGGCCAATCTCTAACTGCCGCCTACTTTAGGGTATGATCTGCACAAGTATCTAAAACTATGTGTAGGATTTTTAAAAGCCCTTTTGAAACTTTGTTTTCTTCTACTCTTTTTTTAATTTGATTGGTAAAAGGATAAAACTAGTGTGTCTAGTTTTTATTTTTATTTTTTCGAAATAAAAAATAAAAATAAAAATTCAAAACTTTATTTTGACCTTTGTGATGACGATGGTGGCTTGGGGGTGTATCTAGGTCTATAGAATTGTGTGGATTCCAGTGTGTTGACCTTCAACTACTAAAAAACTGATTTTTGTAAACTTTAGCAAATTTGATGAAACAACAGGTGATCCTTAGGTTTTCGGTTGTTTTGAACACAATAGTGATGCCTATTTTACCCTAGGATGAGCTGATTTTTCCCTCAAGGTCAAATATATCAGAATTTAGACAAGAAGCTATATATCTAGAGCTTTGATACCATGTTGGAGTTGATAGTGAACCTCACAGCTCCCAGAAATCCCCACAACCAAAATTCCTATCACATCTAAGAGATCAAAGCAACTGATTTTCTATGCAACCAAGAGGGAAATGATTGAATCCACAAAATAATTTGACATGCGTTCTATATTGAATGAATACATGTGAATTGTATCAAGGATTACAATTAATGTGCATGCTTATTAAACAAAATAAAGCAAACCCTAGGGTATGTGCAGGATCATGATGGCCCAAAAAGTGGTGATATGATGGGTATTTGTAGGGTATGTGGCTGACAATGTTTTTTTTACCCAAAATTGATGAAATGAAAAGGCCTTTTAAAGGAGATTCTTAGCTTTCCACCAATATAAATTATGCTTTACTTTGAATTTAATAAATTATTATTATTCATTTTCTATTTCAATTATGACTAAAGTCTTAATTGATAGGTTGATTGAAAAACATCTATAGCTTTCAAATGGTATCACATTTTTTGAATATGAAACATGTGTCACATTCTATGATTTACATACTATAGGATTAAATAAAATAAAATTGAATTTCATGAAGTTTTGACCAAGTTAAGGTGGTCAAACATACGATTTTTTATATTTTTTAAAAGTTGTAATAAAAAAATCACAATTAATTATTTAATTGGAAAAAAATTATAAAAAAATATGCATCACATTTAGACATGAGTCCTCTACTTATATCTAAAATCTTATAAAAAAAATATTATCATTTTATTGTGTTTAGGGTGGTCAGACAGACACCTACTTCTTATTTTTTCCCTAAAATTTAAGTACTACTGCATTGAAATTTCAAATTTTCAACAAATAGATGTTTTTCTCTATAAAATAAACCTAGTAGTTTAGAAACTACATTAAATTTTCTATAGATTTTATTCTTATATATTTTTGAAATAATATAGATAACTTATTCAAATTTCTATGTCAAGTTGTCTAACTCTGATTTTTCTAAAATTTTTGCCACTTAAGGGCTTGTTTTTTCCATGATGATCTTGTACATACCCCCTAGATGAGGATTACATTAGATTATGACAATTGTCTTAATCTCATGCAATGAGACAATTAGACCTATAATTAGCCCAATCTAATTTTAAAAAGCACTCCTAATTTTAGCTTAAGTGAATGAATTAATAAGGGACTTAATAATTAATTAAAGATTAATTAATTATCAAGTGATTATCCTAATTATTCCAACACCCTCCTTAAGATCAACTTAGGGAGAAGCTATAAAACCCTAATGAAAAATGCAATGATGTATACATGAGTGGCTCCTAGATACAAGTCATGATGAGGTACCCATGTACAAATAAATCTATCTCTCGTAACTAGAGGAAAGGAGAAGACCACAAAAGAAAAAATCCTCTATGAAAGAGAGAAAAATAAATGATTGCACTAGTTAAAGAAGGACAGGACTCAATGTGAACCCATAAGGATTTATTTTGTTACATAAGCACGATAGATGTCCCCTAATAGGAGAGAGAAAATGAGGATATGAATCCCCCCATAAAGAAAGAGATCTTGTACCTATTAGCAACCATGATTGCACCCTCAGTCAAGATAGGCTTGGCTATCCTATTGCAACATGGAAACACTCTCTAGTTTTTGGATCAATCAATTGGTGAGAGCGAATCTCTAGAGTGGGTTGGTTCCCTCTATCTAATCACCTAACCTATGAAATTTTTAGGGGAAAGGGATAGGAAGAAAGCTGAAAATGGAACCTACAGCTAATGATGATCAACCAGATATTCAAAGATTCTAACATAACTTAACTCACAACAACTTCTCCTGAAACATTAGCTCTCACAAATCACCTTAATACATCTAGTTCAATAGTATTTTGCATAAATACTCATCGACCATTGAATACAATATGCAACCTGAACTATCTGCAATTCTTGCCTACAACCAACAATAATAAGACAATAGAAGGATTCATAACTTTGAATTACAATCAATCATCAACTTATTACTATAAGAACATGACAAGAGAAAGGGAAAGGAAAACTCAGTTGCTTATATTGAAATTGAAGGAATAAGACACCAAAATATGATTCAAATGTTTACAAAACTCTCTGCAATGCATATGAGAGCAAGAAATAGAATTTTGAACCTTGAGAATTTTGAAATTTCTCCAACTTATAGGCATCAAGTGACATCCATGGTGCAAAAATAGAAAAATCAGGTCCACTGCATCATCAAAAGCAACCCATTCTGCATTCTTGAGCTCAAGGAAAAAGCTTGAAAAAAGGGGCTCAAACTACTCTAAACAACTTCACAAATATGGAAACTTCTCACCTCCAACAAGTTGATCCAAAAACTCCACAAAATTAGGCTCAAAACTATCTAGGACTGAAGTTAGAAAGTTCAAAATGCCACCTCTTTTCCAAATCCGCCCAGGAACTGAACTCAAAATGGAAAGTCTTGTTGTCAACTCAAGTGCATCATCTAACTACATTTAAGTAACAACTAACTAAGCAATTTATAGAAAAATTTCTTAATCAATGTTTTACAACTTGTAGTTTCAAAATTACAAAATGGAAAGCCTCCCTTGTTACCTTAGATTTTTTACAATTTATCTCCAGATGCTCTGAATTTTCCTATATCTATCTCTAGATATTTTGATTTTTGCATCAATGGTTGCAAAAAATAAAAATATTATACAGGTTCTCTACATACTTGATTTTTCTACAAAAATCATAAAAATAATTAAAAGCCCCATCACATAAAGTGATTCAAAATCCAAGGGGAAACCCTAAACTGCTCAAGACTTAGGCAAAAGACAAATGACCTAAAGTCATCATTCAATTTCTCCTAAGGAAAAATTCATGGCATCAAATTTTTCTAAGGCGTTGAAGAGCTTACCCTAGTGAGAGGGAAATATGCATGGTTTTACATTTGTTTTTCTTTAAAAATCAGGAAAAAGAAATGCCTAAGGCATTCAACCTAGACAACACATCAAGGCATTTTTTTTTTGAAAATAAATGTGATTAAAATCATATTTGAATTAACACATGGGGAAAACCCTACCACAAAAATGCCTCAAACACATTTTTGGTTACCATTTGCATTGGCCAATTTAAGGAAAATAGGGCTCTACTGGGTGCCGCCATGGGAGTTAAGGTTTGGAGTAGAGACTCCACCATTCGAGCTCTTTTCTTCTCCATTCTATTGTTCCTTCTTCTGCATTGGATGGTAAGAACTTTTATCTACATTTTGATACATTTTTCACTCCATTCGATGGAGAAGAGAAGACCTAAAGGCTACATTTGTGATTGGTTTTTTTATGGCTTTTGTGTTTTACTGTGTTTCCTTTCCTCTCCACTCTTTGTGGCGACCATAGGAGGGTCTGTTCAAGCTCTTTGAAGGCTCTAGCCATGAGCTTTGTTATGCTTCTCCACACTGACATTAAAGGTAGACCTTCTCTTTTAACTCTTAAAGGCATTTCCCTCTTAAGTAAAGCTTATTCAAGCTTTTCTTTACAAAGAATAATGAATATTTTGTGGGTTTCTGAGATGGGCCATTGCATTGGCCGCAACTATACTGTGTGTTCTCCTTATTTTCTATTGAATGAAAGATTATGGGGCTTGGCCTACAATGTGAAAATGAAAACATTTTTTAGATGAATGCTTTCCATTTTATGCATTTCCAAAACCCCTCATGGCCACGGCCTGTAGCTTTGATTTCACCATTTTATGAAAGCATCTTTGTTGTTAAGGGATCAAGCCCTTGTTGTTTCTTCTTGTATCTACATTTTAATTCAAAACCCTAAGTGGGTATGAGAATTATGAAGGAAAAATTTTCCTTCCTAGGTCGTGGGTATGAGAGCATGAACTAGGGTTTTCCTCCATTGTTTTGAGTTCAAATTATCCTTTTATCTCTACATTTTGGAAAAATACTATGTAAAACTATGTGGGGTTTTCTCTAAAATCCCAAGTTGGCACCTTTGCACTTGCATTCATTTGAAACCCTAACTAGTTCCACAGAGGCTCACTGTAGCATCAATCTATTACTTTGAAAAAAAAAAAAACTCCAATGTGAATGTTCAACAATGTCATTTCATTTACTCATTTCCATGAAGCAATGACTCAAACAATTCAATTCAATTCATCAACACAATAGAACTCAAACAATTTCTTGAGCTTTTCTCATTCAATTTTTATAATGACTTAGTTGCTATGTTGTACATACACTTGCTTGATGAACATAAAAAAATTCACTCTCAAATGTATTGTGTATTGATATGTTTTGACTTCTCGTCATGCAACATTTTCTTTTAGCCACTGTGGTATTTCTGTAGGTTACTTTGATGCTTATCATCTCTTATTTCATGCACTTGAATGCTTAAGAAAAAATGCACATCTGACTTCACATTTAATGAAACAAGGCAATGTGATTTTCCTTTATGTTTGTAGTATAGAAATTCTAAAGAAAAACTTATTCTACAAATTTTCTCCATTGATGATGTTGTCCTCAAGCTGCATTCAGCTCAAACACTTAATGTGTTGCACCCATAGTCAACCATGCCTCTTTTCATTCATTCTCTACTTTCAGTAGCTCACTTGCAGCCATTGATAACTCTGTCTTATTGATGGGAGAAGCCTCCTTTTGGCACTCTTCATGCATTTTTATTTCCTTGGGAAGCAACAGTTGATGTAGGATTATTACTTGCATGGAATATTTTGAAATATAAGCACCTGATGTTGATGATTAGGAGCTTCTTCATTTGCTTCGATTATCATCGCTTGATTTGTAAACAAGGAATTGTGTATGCCTATTCACTATCACATTATGTGATGATGCTCTTCGATAGTAATCCACTTGAGCAAATGATCCTCTATGATTTTTAATTCATTGCACTATCAGACTTGATTGTCCTAGATGATCACTTGCTTGAGCTTTCATGGCACTTGGATGCACTCCTTCAGATGCATATCTCTTTGAGCAATATTGAGTTGTCTGTTTTCTGAAAACCCTCTGTGGAATGTTGAGGGAAAGCATGTCGGGTCTCAACCCTTGTGGGAGCCCGTTTTACACCACATGCTTTATGATATCCAAAATAAATAAAAAACATGGCTTTCCTATACTTGCACAAGAAACAAACAATGTTAGATTAAAACAATAAATTTAGAAGTTTCTCATGATGTTTTCTCCCTAGTATTCTCTTGCACTCCTCTTGTTCTTGCTCAGTTGATTCAATGCATCATAGATGATATCCTACATTACTATTGATGGATCATGTAGGAATGTTCATAGTTTGAGGTCTAACAAAAATTTCATCCACTTGTAGGTTCACTTGGAGTATGGAAGTAGAAAGGAGAGCTCAACTCTGAAGGAAGCTCAAAGACATCATCAAGCAATGATGATTATGTTCTTTCTTACTGCTCTTTCTCCTTTTCAATTTTTAGTAGTGTAGAATATTCTTTGTGGTTCATTGTTCTAGCTACTCCCATGGCTTTTGTGGGACACTTGATTCTCCTTTTTACTCCAATGAATACAAAAACAACATTTGTGAAATACTTGTTCAATTATGTACTTCCTTTTCTTGCAAACAATGAATGGAACATTGTGAATGAACAATAGAATGAAAGCACTTCTTTTACTTCTTATGCAATACTTAATGCTACAAAATTATATAAGGAAATTGAAAAAAACATTGAATTTCTTAAAACTCAATAACTCAAATGTTTGCAATGGTTAAAACATCTATAGAAGCAAACTGAAATTCTTCACCTTAAAAATAAACTTGCATAACCAGCTCTGTCAATTTGAGTTGTGTTAAAAAATGATAACAATAACAATGATGAATGCTTGAAGATAGAATATGATCTACTACCTGCAAACAAAATTTCTCCTCTTAGGAAGAAATAAATATACTAGTGATTGGAGAAGCACATCTAAAATGATGGGTGAATCTGCAATCCAAATCTAAATGATGTATGCCTCTAAAAACTACTCACATATCCACATGTTAGAAAATGATTATATCAATCCAAGATCATGTGAAGATTAATATAAAACAATATACAAAGGAAATTAAGATGGTGGGTGAATGAGTTGATGTGGCTATCAACAAAGAGATGTCCTACTTCACTATAGGACTCCACAAACAAGGATGATATTTCTACAATCTATACAAATCCTAAGTAGTTGTGTTTGGAAGATAATGGATTTCCTACTGCACTGAATCAATAGGGGCCAAAGATGTGACAATGTCAAACTAATTAGGAACAACAAAAGATGATGTTGTCTTGATTTGAAGAGTGGGAACATGAAGAAAAGTATTTGAACCATTAGAACATGCAAGACCTGTGATATGCTCAAGCTACTCTAAAGTATCATCATCAAAGAGTATGCAATCTGCATCTACAAGACAGATGAGCCAATCTGTAGTAGGATCCTCTACTTATGGAGAGATATGAGAGTCTCCATAGATCTCCCAAACTCATGTCCAAAGTGTGTGGGGACATTCAATGTCCGATACAACACACAAAGTGTCAAAATCAACACTAGAACATATAACTCCTACAATATGATCTTGAATGATACCTCATGCTGATAAAATCCATGATGTGTTTAGTGTAGGTATGATTCCATATAGATAAAGAAAAATATCCAACCACCTAAGATGTGTCAAGATTCCATTTCACCAAGACTCATCCTTATCCAAGTTGATCATTGGATGAACAAAAACCCCCACGATACTCACTCAACTGAAAAAAATAGACTAATAAACTTAGTGCATATAAAAAAGATCAAATGATGCAATCCAACGCAAACAAATCTTTTCTAGATGCCAAGTCCTCCAAGTAATTAAGAAGAATGTGAAAACACATAATTTTTTTATAAAATGTACCTTGTGTAGATTTTTTAAAAAGTGTATGAATGGATCTGAAGAGCTTTAAAATAACTTTTCAATGCCACTTGAATTGTAAAATTCAGAAATACATACAAAAAATTGTGAGCTCAGAAACATAAAATTAAGATCTAACTTTGATTGAGAAAATAGAAATCAACTGAAAAATCGTATAATGTGACTGCACCACTAAAAAGTAGACCAAACCATCCCAATTTTCACACTATATGCCCAAGCTATGCAAAAAAAAAAAATTAAAAAAACAACTCCTTTAGGTTGAATGGGGACTAAGAGGAGGGCTTGTAGGGGTTGGGTGTACGACGACATCATGCTGATGTCATCTTAAAATTCTTTATTGAACTCCAATTGATATATTTCAAGGAAACTCCATGTCATTGATAGAAGAAGGAAAAGTTCAACGAAATGCATTAAAAAGAAAGAGAAAAATAAAAATTAGGACATTACAATTAGTTGCATGATTTCTTAGTTCAACCATGCCATGAAACAAGGAGTAAAAGTTGATATATTTCCATCGTGAGGAAAAGAAGAAAAGAAAAAAATCTAGAAGTATTTTACAATGTTAAAAATAAAAAATTTAGGGGAGATCGCATTACATGTAAATAAATTGGGGGTGGAATGAAATAAATGTGAGGATTAATATAATATTATGTCCACGGGAAAGAGGATCTAGGTGAGTTTCCTGACATAGAAGAAAGGACTGTATTGGTGGTTGTTGCAGCCAAACACCTTTGAGCTAAACATGACCTGTTAGAAGGTGAGAAGTTTCGTGGAACTATTTGATTGAAAAAAATACCTTGGTCAACTTTTCTTGGAGAAGAAAAGATACTGGTCCAATTTTTGATCTTCAAGGATTTATTGAGTATCTTTTGTTTCTTCCTAAAATTAAATTTACACAACCATTTGGCTACAATTAAATAAGTGATTTGTGAAGATCTATACACAAAGTTACAAATAGATACTATATGGAGAAATTTAGTATAGATACAAGTTACTTAAAAAAATAATTGAAAGCATTTGTGTAATCTACAAATTTATCTCAGTCTCATCTCCATTTGATAGATCTGGAAAAAAATTGAAAGTGTTGGTGCAACCAGTTTGTTAAGGGTTACCTCCTGGTACTCTTAATCTTGTGCAACATCAAGATCTTTTATTTGTTTATTTAATTATTTATCAAGCATACCTTCACTTGTCATGTTGTAAACTTGTTGTGTTTAACTTTTAATCTCTACTATCAGGTAAACTATGAAATTCTACCATTAGCATCCTTCCTACTTATTTTTTAAAAATATATTTTTGTAAAGCATTTTACCATTAGATCTAGAAAATCAGAAAAACTCATTTTATCACTAAAGTTGATGTCTTTAAAAATGTTGAATTAGCTATGAAATTTTACCATTAGCATCCTTCCTACTTATTTTTTAAAAATTTATTTTTGTAAAGCATTTTACCATTAGATCTAGAAAATTAGAAAAACTCATTTTATCACTAAAGTTTTTGATAAAAGGGGGATAAACGGGTTTTACAGGGACCCGAAACCGCAAAGTGACATTACAGGAAAAGACCAAAACAGAGGTCCGAGAAACAAAAAAACTGCCAGAAAGATAAAAACCAGCAAAAGCAGGCGGCAACAAAAAGCCTCAAAGAAACCAACAAACGGCCAGCAAACAGAAAAAGCAGGGCCCGGCCCCAGCTAATTCATAGAATTTAGAAGCTAGTCATTTTATCACTAAAGTTGATGTCTTTAAAGATGTTGAATTAGCTATTTCTCTGTAGGTGGGTCTGCACTAGGAGGAACAATGGTAATCACTGCATGACTCAAATAATCAAATACACCTGCTTTCCTTGTTCATTTAAGTACTAGGGAGAATGGAAATAAAACTACAAGTTTTAATCGATATTCTCCAATAAATTTGGATATATATAGATGCTTAGAACAAAATAAAATATCCCAATGAACATGATATAGATATATGCTTTTATTTATTTATTTTTAAACTTCTATTGGTTTACTGAAATTGCTCATTCATTTTAAGTGTGTATCCCTCTACATTCACGAGATCATCCAAATGTATGAATTATTATTTTCTCCTTTGTTCTATAGGGATAGTTTATATGTTTCAAATATTTACTTCTTCATATTATGATTTTATTCTTGATTTTAGATTTAATGTTCTCATTTATTTATATGCATGTTTTTCATGGTTGTTAAGTCTATCCCCAAGAGTTTAATTGTTTGTTTGTAAAAATCTGAAGATTGGAGGTCAGATGTGATTCATTGTTAAAAGATTATGAGTAGTATTTTGATGATTATGATATTTTAATATTTTCTAAAAGAAACGTTACATAGTATTATTATATAAAATATTATTTGGTATTAAACTTTCTATCTTTCATAGAATAGACTATTGTGAAAGCGACTTTTATTAAGAATTATTATCTGAATTTTCACATTTTCAATCTTCATTAAGTCACTAGTAGCTTAGATATCAGTTATTGACCTTTATCACCACATTTTATCATGGTATGTATAGTTTAGAATTATAAATTCATATAATGATTAGTGCTAATATTGTTTAATGGTCAAACCATTGTTTTGATAAAGTTGATGAGTCGTGTTACAAAAAAAACTGCTCGCATGTATTTAAAAAATTTATCAAATGATTTATGGGTTTTTTCATCGGTTCCTCCTCCTTACCGAAACATATTGAAGTTCTAATTTTGGCTAAGAGAGATAAAATTTATGACTATTCAAACACTATCTTTTTTTTTTTGCTAAAATCAACAAGCTAAAATTGTTGGGTAATTTGGGCATTATGGGTTATTTTTTTCTTGAATAGAATTGTTTTGTATTATCATTATAATCATCATGATGGTTACTAATTTAGTCTTAGAGACCTTATGATTAGTTTATTGTTATATTACTATCATTTCGTATGAATATTAATTTTTTATATTCAATAGTATTAAATAGTTATTGAAATGTTACAAATTAGTATATTATAATTAATCCCATTGTATTGTTTTTAAACTAATTTATGGTGTAATTGATCTTTAGTTAGGATGAAACTTTGTTCTGCTAATGATTATTCAACTATCTAAATAAGTGAGTATTTTACCATGTGAATACCTATTAGAGTCACCCTAATTATTTTTAGCATCTTGCTTTATCTTGTGACATTGTTGTGCAAGCTGTGTGATTATTTATTTCTATGCTCCATATTTTGGTAGAAATCCTCTTATGTATTATAATTTACTTTTGAATGATAAATGACGTTGAGACGCCATAGGAACCTAGGGGATATAACCTATTGTTGACCAACTAGGTGTGTGATCATTGAAGTCTAGTTGTTGAACTATGAATCCTCTATGCATCTCATAGGAAAGGCCATCAGAGATGATCCCTCAAGGAATTAGGTCTAACCCCCTAGGTTTCCCCATACTTGCTTGAAAGCATAATTTTATGAGTTGGTCTTGTGTTGTGACAAAAAATCTAATATTTGTGTTATGTCCTTAGCTTCAAGATTATGTTCAAAAGTTTTTGGCATTACAATTAATGTGCATTGTTATAAAAACAAAACAAATTAAACCATAGATGAGGATTGCATTAGATTGTGACAATTGTATTAATCTCATGCAATGAGACAACTAGACCTATAATTAGCCCAATCTAATAATAGAAAAGCACTCCTAAGTTTAGCTTAAGTGAATAAAGTAATAAGGGACTTAATAATTAATTAATAATTAAGTGATTATCCTAATTACTCCAACACCCCCCTTAAGATCAACTTAGGAAGAAGCTATAAAACCTTGATGAAGAATGCAATTATGGATACATGGATGGGTCCCAGATACAAGTCCTGATGAGGTATTCATGTTCAAATAAGTGAATCTCTCATAACTAGGGAAAAAAAGAAAACCACATGAAAAAACTCTTCTCCAAAAGAGAAAAATAAATTATTGCACTAGTGAAAGAAGGATAGAAGGACTCAATGTGACCCCTAAGGACTTCTTCTGCCACAAAAGTGCAATAGATGTCCCCTCGATAGGAGAGAGAAAATAAGGATATGAATCCCCCATAAAGAAAGATCTCCCATGCTAATGATGAATGCTTGAAGAAAAAATATGATCAACTGCTTGCAAACAATGTTTCTCCCCTTAAGAAGAAATAGATCCATTGGTGATTGGAGAAGCCAATCAGAAAGAATTGGTCAATCTTGAATCTAATTCCAAATGATGTGTACCTCAAAAAACTGCTCACATATCCATAGGTCAGAAAGCGATGATGTCAATCCAAGATCTTGTGAAGACTGATATAGAACAAGATGCAAAGTTGATGAAGATGGTAGTCCAATAGCATTGATGTGTTTGTCAATAAAGAGGAGATGAATGTCCTCAAAAAAATCCTCCAAATATGTAAGATAGGACTCCACAAACAAGGATGATATGTCTGCAAGATAGAAATCCCAAGTAGTCATGTCTAGAAGATGATGGATGTCCTAGTGCACTGATCAATAGGGGCCAAAGATGTGGCGATGTAAAACTGATAAAAAAACAACAAAATATGATCATGTATTCTCGTGAACTAAAGAGTGGGAACATGAAGAAAAGTCTCTAAACTATCAAAACATGCAAGACTTATGATATACTCAAGCTCCTCTAAAGTATCGTCATCAAAGGGTATGCAATCTACATTTACAAGAGGGATGAAACAATCTACATTAGGATCATCTAGGTATGGAGAGATATGAAGGCCTCCACAAATGTCCCAAAGTCATGTCCAAAGTATTTGGGGACATTTAATGTTTGATACAACACATATAGTGTCAAAATAAACACTAGAATACATAACCCCTACAATATGATCTCAAATGATACCCCATGCTGATAAAATCCGTAATGTGTCTGGTGTAGGTATGAATCGATATAGATAAGGAAAAATATCTAGCTACCTGATATGTGTCAGGATGCCATTTCACCAAAACTTTTAAGTATCCTTATCCAAGTTGATCATAGAAAGATGAAAAAAATACACCATGATATGCACTCAAATGAAAAAAATTAGAGACTAATAACCTCAATGCATATCAAGCAAATAAAATGATGTCATCAAATACAAATTGATCCTTTCTAGGTGCCAAGACATCCAAATTTAGTTATGTAGAATGTGAAAACACAAAAAACTGTATAAAATGTACATTGAGTAGATTATGAAAAAAGTGCATGAATAAATCTGAAGGGCTCTAAAATACCTTTCTGATGATGCTTAAATTGCAAAAAATGGAGATACATGCAAAAAATTGTGAGCTTAGAAGCACAAACTAAATATCTAACTTTGACTAAGAATAACAAGAACCAATAGAAAAATCTAATAATAAGACCTACAACACTAAAAATTAGACCAAACCAACTTTCTAACGATATCTTGTTTACCCAATTTTAACACCGTATGCTCAAGTTATGCGAAAAATAAAAAAATATCTCTTATAGGGAAATTAGGCACTAGGAGGGGGGCTTGGAGGGGTCAGTCATACGGTGATGTCATTTTGACATTAGTAGAATCTAGGGAATATTTGTTTCACTGGATGGAAAAAATAGGTCAGCTAAAATTTTTTGCTATGATAGAATATGCTAGTTGATAATCAAAATATTTTGATTCCTACATTGATTTGGGAATATTCTTGTAGAAACTTTTTTTGGGGGTTTAAGAGCAGAATATTTTGGTTGACCTTTAGGATGCTTGCCTTGTTTTAAGGTCATTGATGGGGCCAACCTCTGACCGTCACTTACATTAGGGTACAACTTGCAAAAATATTTAAAACCTTGGATAGGCTTTTACAAGCCCTTTTAAAACTTTGTTTTTTTTCTTATTTTGATTTGATTGGTAAGCAAATAAAACTAGTGTGTTTTTTTTTTTGAAAAAGAAAAAGAAAAAATGAAAATTTAAAACTTGATTTTCACTTGTGCGATGACAGTGGTGGTCTAAGGGCACGTGCATGTTCGTATGACTATATGGATTCTTGTTCATTGACATTTGGATACTATTTATTTTTTCTTCACTAAATTTGATGAAACAAGTGATTCTTAGGTTTTCAACCATTCTTGATGAAATAGTCATGCCTGTTTTACACTAGGCTGAGCCAATTTTTCCCTCAAGGTTGGATCTCTTAGAATTCAGAAAATAAGCTATAGATCTAGAGCTTTAATACCATGTTGGAGTTTATAGTGAACCCCATAGCTTCCATAAATCCTTCTAACCAAAATGCCTATCACATCTAAGAGATCAAAGCAACTAATTTGCTATGCAACCAAGAGAGAAACAATTGAATCCACAAACACATTTGATATGTCTTTTGTATTGAATGAATACATGTGAATTGTGTTGGATTAAAATTAATATGCATGCTTATAAAAGAAAAATAAATCGAACCCTAGATGAGGATTGTATTAGATTGTGACAATTGTCTTAATCTCATGCAATGAGACAACTAGACCTATAATTAGCCCAATCTAATAATAAAAAACACTCCTAAGTTTACCTTAAGTGATTAAAGTAATAAGGGACTTAATAATTAATTAATGATTAATTAATTATCAAGTGATTATCCTAATTACTCCAACACCCTCCATTAAGATCAACATAGAGAGAAGCTATAAAACCCTAATGAAGAATGCAATGATGGATCCATGGATGGGTCTCAAATACAAGTCCTAATGAGGTGCCCAAGTAGAAATATATGAATCTCTCATAACTAAATAAAAGGATAAAACCACATGGGAAAAAATCCTCTCTGAAAGAGAGAAAAATGAATGACTACACTAATGCAAGAAGGATAGAAGGAGGACTCAATGTGACCCCCAAGGACTTCTTTTGCTACAAAAGTATAATAGATGTCTCCTGATAGGAGAAAGAAAATGAGGACATGAATCTTGCCATAAAGAAAGAGCTCCTATGACAATGATGAGTTCTTGAAGATAGAATATGATCCATTGCCTACAAACAACATTTCTCCCCTTAGGAAGAAATAGATCCACTGGTGATTGGAGAAGACAATCCAAAATAATGGGTGAATATATAATCCAAATCTAAATGATGTGTTCCTCTGAAAGCTACTCACATATCCACATTTCAAAAAGTGATGATGTCAATCGAAGATCCTATGAAGATTGATATAAATCAAGCTACAAATGTGATAAAGATGGTGGGTGAACAACATTGATGTGGTTGTCAACAAAGAGGAAATGAATTTCCTTAAGAATATCCACAAACAAGGATGATATGTATGCAAGACACAAATCCCAAGTAGTTGTGTCTAGAAGATAATGGATGTCCTCCTACACTAAATCAATAGGGACCAAAGATGTGGCGATGCAAAACTAATCAGGAAAAACAAAAGATAATGAAGCAGTCTTGATATAAAGAGTGGGAACATGAAGGAAGTCTCTAAACCATCAAAACATGCAAGAACTATGATATACTCAAGCTCCTCTAAAGTATCGTTATCGAAGGGTATGCGATCTGCATCTACAAGAGGGATGAGACAATCCACAAAACGATCCTTTGTGTATGGAGAGATATGAGGGTCTCCACAAATCTCCCCAAGTCATGTCCAAAGTGTGTGGGGACATTCAATGTCTGATATATCACACAGTTTCAAAATCAACACTAGAACATATGAGCCCTATAATATGATCTTGAATGATACCTAATTTTGATAAACTCCATGATGTGTCTAGTGTAGGTATGAGTCCATATAGATAATGTAAAATATCCAACCACCTAAGATGTGTTAGGATGCCATTTTTCCAAGCCTTATAGTTATCCTTATCCAAGTTGATCATACAAGGATGAACAAAAAATCCCATTATACTCACTCAAATGGAGAAAATCAGAGACTAATAAACTCAGTGCATATAAAGAAGATCAAATGATGTCATCCAATGCAAAAAAGGCCTTTCCAGGTCCCAAGATGCACAAATATTTATGTAGAATGTGAAAAAACAAAAAAAATTATAAAATGTACCTTGGGTAGATTCTAGAAAAAGTGCATGAATAGTTTTGAAGAGCTCTAAAATACCTTTTCGATGCTACTTGAATCACAAAAAATGGAGATACATGCAAAAATTTGTTAGGTCATAAGTTCAAAATGAAGATCTAACTTTGATTGAGAATAACAAGAGCTAGCAGCAAAATATGATAATGTGACATACACCATTGAAAAGTAAACTGAACCAGCTTTTTTATGATATCTCATTTGCCCAATTTTGAAATTGTATGACCAAGTTATGCCAAAAAGGAAAAAAGCTCCTTTACGGAAAATGGGGGTTAAGAGGGGGCTTGGAGGGGTCGACCATATGGTGACATCATGTTGGCATCAATAGAATCTAGGGAATATTCTATTTGTTTGATGGAGAAAATAGGTCCTCTAAAAAAATTTGCAGTGATAAAATATGCTTGTCAATAATCAAAATATTTTGATTCTTGCATTGATTTGGAAATATTCTTGTAGAATATTTTGTTTACGATTTGAGAGTGGAATATTTTGCTTGACCTTTGAGATGCTCATTGGGTTTTAAGGTCATTGGTGAGGTCGACCTCTAACTGTTGCCTACGTTAGGGTATGACCTATATAGGTCTTTAAAACCATGTGCATGATTTTTAAGAGCCATTTTAAAACTTTTTTTTGCTTTTTCTTAATTTGACTCGTAAAAAAAAAAAACTAGTGTTTTTTTTTCTTTCAAATAAAACAATAAAAAAAATTAAAAACTAATTTTGACTTGCATGATGACGATGGTAGATTGGGGGCGCGTGTAGGTCTGTACGATCATATGGATTCCTGTGCATTGACCTCTAGCTACTAATTTTTTTTCTTTTTTTCAACTTCACCAAATTTGACAAAACAACTACTATCCTTAGGCTTTCGATCATTCTAGACACACCATGGTGCTCGTTTTACCCTAAGATGAGCCAATTTTTCCCTCAATGCTGGATATCTCATAATTTAGATAGGAAGCTACAAATTTAGAGCTTTGATACCATGTTAGAGTTGATAGTGAACCCCACAGTTAAATCCCTACAACCAAAATGCCTATCACATCTAAGAGACCAAAGCAGTTGATTTTCTATGCAACTAAGAGATAAAATATTGAATCCACAAAAGGATTTGATATGTCTTATGTATTGTATGAATACATGTGAATTGTATTTGATTATAATTAATGTGCATTCTTATAAAAGAAAAATAAAGCAAACCCTAGATGAGGATTCCATTAAATTGTGACAATCGTCTTAATCTCATGCAATGAGACAACTAGACGTATAGTTAGCCAATCTAATAATAAAAAAACACTCCTAATTTTAGCTTAAGCAAATAAAGTAATAAGGGACTTAATAAATAATTAATTAATGAATAATTAATTATAAAGTGATTATCATAATTACTCCAACATATTTTTATATTATTTTCTTAAAGTTATTTTTAAAGAATTTTTAGTTATCTTCAATGTTTTGTTTTGTTTGTTTAGAAAATTGAAGAGATGATATATCATGAAGATAACCTTGCATGTTTTGAAATAGCATTGTTAGTTTTGGTTATACTAACTCAACCATTATACTAAAAAATACCTCTACTTTTTTATATTATTTTTTTAAAGTATTTTAAAATAATTTTTAGTTATTTTGAATGTTTTGTTTTTTTGTTTAAACAATTAAAGAGAAGACATGTCATGAAGATAACCATGCAAGTTGTGGAATAAAAAATATTAGTTTAGGTTGTAATAACTCAGCCATTATACTAAAAATACCACTATTTTTTTATATTATTTTTTAAAAGTTATTAAGTGTCCATTCATTTTTATAATTAGACACCTCTACCCATACAAGATAAATATTCATCTAATTTAGGACAAACATCTAACCATATGAGTTAAAAATTCTGTCTATGCAATACATGAGTTTATTTATCCGTTTGGGATAAGCATCTATCCAAGTGGGGTAGGAATCTATCAACAAAAGATAGGCATATGCTTTGGTTAGAGATTTAGACTCATCAAGATCATCTAGGTCTTGAACAATGCTTTAAAGTCTACACTCTCCTACAAGGTCACTATCTTTAGAAGAATATATAATAAATGCTTAAAACCTATCTTGAAATTTCGTATAAAACCTTGAGGAGTCAAGAATATTTATCCCATAGATTCTTTTGAGTATACAAAGAATTCATTTTATCTTGATATTTATGTTAGAAATTTTATTCCCCCTGTTAATTGAATAATTCTTTTAAATGATTTATTTTGTATTATTAATTAAGTTTACATAACCATTTTGGATACTTTCTAAACCCCATCCTTCTAAACCCCATCCTTAAACGTTTGTGTATTATGAACATTCTTCATTTCTCAAATTTCCTATATACACCACTTTCAAATAAGATCAAGGAGTAATATATATGTAGGTTCATTTTCTAAGCTAGGTTTGGTGTAAACTATTTATGTGGATACACATTTTTTAGAGGGTTAGATAGTTTCTTTGCGACTATTACCCACAAAGGGTAGTAATTAAATTCAACGTAATTGGTCATCACGACCAGTACTTGTTTGCTATTTCTATGCAATATCTAATATTAATTAAATAAAATAGTGTCACCTTTTAAACCAAGTATTACTTAACCTCAGTTTAGATTAGATATTCCCTAAGAATATAAAAGATTTTGCTACCCCTTGTCATAAAAGTCCCTCTTACTCTCATATAGTTCCCTTTGAAATCTGGGAGCAATTTCCTCCTTTTGTTTCTTAGGGTATTCAAAAGGAAAGAAACAATAAGATTTGTAGGGATCTCAAAAAATAGAAAGGATGTATTTTATAGTATCCAAAATAACCTAAAGGATGATATCAAAACATATTGGCAATGTCAAGATTAGGCCCTCTTATCTTGAAATTAGGTTAATGTCACAACCCTCTTTAGGTTAATCATTCAAACTAAGGTAAACAAATTATATGATTATCCAAATTATCTGCCTATCCGACTTGGTGGTCACCACTCTCTTTTCAAATGCTTAGTTAACCCAAATTAACATTAAAAAATAATATTTATTAAGTTAATTAATAATATTAGAATTTAATATTATTTTGGTGATCAAATAGATGAAAATTACATAACCATTCAATTGTAAATTAAGAAAACTACAAATGGACAAATAGTTATATTTTATATTCGATTACACCATTCACATGATGTCTTTCAAATAAACGAAAGCTCTATCGATTTCTTTAAATAACAAGCGCTCTGCGTGAGCTGGAGTCCTGCCTTAAGCAGCTCTTGGTGTAGAGAAAACTGTGTTATGTGTATTTTGGAGTTGGTCTTTGATGACTGGTTTTTGGTTTTTGCTATTGTCCTCATCATCCGTAGCATCTAGATCATGGACTGCAAGAATGAATTGATGGTTTTGTATGGCTAATTGCTATTGATTATTCTGGAACAAGCTCTGATTTTGAAGTAAAACAAAACAAAACAAAACAAAGAAACAACATTTACGTTGTGTCTTTAAAATAGAAAAAAAGCATATGCAGAAATGTATGATAATCCCTTGTTTTATGAACCTTACCCGAAATTTGTGGGGATTCTTGCTCTTACTAAAAGACCAGTTTTCCTGCAAAAGCCGAACTCTTAACATTGTGATCTTCTTATTTGTTGTCATTGCAGGGCTAACACAAGCCAAAGCATCAAACTATTATGTTTTTATGCCCTTTGGAGTCGGAGCTTTTTTCAAAGCAATATCAGTACTCTTTCAACATATACAGGCTTTGATGCAGTTTTTACAATGGCCGAAGAAACAAAGAATCCAGCTGTTGATATTCGAGTTGGCCTAATTGGGTAAATGGTGGTTGTCATAATAGTCTATTGTCTCATGGCTATGACTCTTTGTGTAACAATAAATTTCTACTCCCCATACAATGTAATCTTACCCAGCAGCAATAACCCATCGAACAAACATTTTTTTTCCTTAAACTTCTAGAAGAGGTTGAAAACCTAAATCGTGTAATTTCATTATCAATGGCGTGATTGATAAAAAGTGGGGGTGTTTAAATTACTTTAGGGCCTCTATCCAGACACAATGCAATTCTCTAGATGTTCAAATTTCTTGAATCTATTAACGCAGCTGCTAATCATGCCATGCTCTATCTTTAAATATCCCAAATTCATGTTCTAATTGCAATAACTTGAATAAATAAAGCAAATCCACCTGATTACCATTCAAATGCCACCATGGCCCATGAACTACACAGAGCCAGCTTTACAAAGTCAACAATTGCACAAGCCAATTGCATATTACACACAAAAGTAAAACAGTATTATGAGTCTTATGATTCTACAGTTGAATTGTAGAAAGCTCAAAACTATATTAAATGAGACTAAATTCAACTGTCAAATATATACACTATAGTCTCACGTTCCAAGTTCCAATCCTCGAGTTATAAGGAGACCTAGAAGACAATTTCATAAAAGGCATAAGATTCTCAACCAAGCAATATCTTCCACTCACAACTGTAATGTAAATGGTAGAGAAGAATCGTCATTGTGTGTTTGGAAACTTAACAAGTTCAAGAATTGGATTATATAAAATATTCAGCACTATCATAAATTTCAAAAATCGCAATTGCAACTATCCTTTTGTATTTTGCAAATTTTGGAATATTATGATTTTTACACATTTTCGATGAATAGCAAAATCTTGGGGATCAATCTTGATGCATTTCAATAAATCATGGTAACCTGCTCTTCAAGTACATCTGTGGTCTATTATGTGGTCTAGTAGATACCAAACTGAGTTCATTCCATTTGAAAATAGATGGCTAGAAAGGTTGTCAACCGCATGATCATACAGCCCCTTGAAGATACACTACTCAAAGCATAATCACTGCCAACAACATGGAAACATCCAAGGAGAAACATAACAATCATTCTGTGGTCAAGCTTCATGCAACATATTAGTTCAAACTGTTCTATCCATAAATATAAATTTAAGCTACAATGGTGAAGTTAATCAAGGAGATTTTATTATATGGAGGCTTTCCAGTGAGTATTGCATATCATCCCAGTTCAAACTTATCCAATTTGTTTCCAGTACTAAGACAACATTGAATTCAAATAACATTTAGCAAATTGTTTAGATTATTGACAAATATGCCCACATGGCATGAATCCAATGTTTTCAAGGGTGCATCAACTAGAAATGGAAATTTACCAAGCAATTTTCTTGAACAATTTTCACATTGGAAGAGAATAACACAACGATTCTTGAACAATAAGAAGAGATCTATCATTAATTGGAGCAACTTCATAGGACATACTTTCATTGAAATATAGTGTCTCCAAACAATTGTTAAGTCACATTTAATATCAACAAATATTTCAGTCTCTTCTTCAACGAACTTGGCCTCACTCCATTTCTGCAATTTACATGGGTTTCCAGTAAATAATCAACCATATTAAGTTACAAACTCAAAGAAAAAAAAGCAAACGAAAATGCCACCTAACGACATAGGTATTTTGAAATTCAGTAATACTTTGCTCTCTAACTTCATAACTTTGCTCAATGTATTGTTGTACTTCTAGGTTTGATGCTTCTCCCGACAAATTCTCAAGGAACTCATTGTAGCCCTTGATATTGACTTAACTAGATCAATATAATGTGTGCTCTCTGCAAGCACTAAAAACCTAATGAATTTAAAAATATTAAAGATAAGATAGAATATTTAGTTACGATTTAAGGTACAAGAAGAAAAGTTGGCCATCAGTTGTCTTTTGCAACGGTAGGTAACAACAATAGTAACAGTAATGCAATTACCTCACGTGTTTGCTGGGAAAATGCAGCCATTTCTCCTTGCTGTTATGAAAGGGTAGTTTGAATATCCCCAAGTACTGAATCTATTTCTTTCATTGCCACAGCAAAATTCTGATACACAACCTAAATCAGATCACTATATTTTATCTATCATTATAATAAAAGAAATGAAAAGAACAGGCAAGGGTTCAACAACAAGAATTTACTTCCTCAAGCAAAGTGACATTCCCAGAAGGTGCAGATTTTATGTCATCCTAACTAATATTTGAGCCAGCCTTATGCAATCGAGCTAATATTTTGCAGACTTTCAAGATGGGAGAAATATGATGCTCTAAGATCTACAACTTTTTGTTTCAATTCCCCTGCAGTCTGCCATCACATGCCAACCCTCAAATAAGATTGATATTATAAAAATGAAACAATTATGTACCAAGGAAGATAACTGTGTATACACTAATGGATACTAAACTAATACCTTTTCTTTTAATTCCATGGAAGCGTGAAATTATTGTTGTAAAGAATGAAGATTTATTTTGTTGTGTTATTGATTCTACAACAGTATTGCATAATTGGCCTACTTGTTCAGCAAGTTCAGTCTTAAAATTGTTCACCAAAGCCCGATTTCCATCACACTTTTTCCTTATTTCTGCAAGGATGGTGCAGTAGTTACACATTCATTTACAATAGGTTTGGATAGCAATAACAATAAACAAAGATATTGAAACAACATCATGAACAACTTTTTCAATTCTCTCACTGCCGAATTATCTGCAGAATTGGCCCCAAATTTAGATTTGTATGATGCCTGTAAAGTTGAAGATAAAGAACAAAAATTTTCAGCGTGTATAAAGTTGGGAAATCACCTATAATTATTATAATTTAAACATCAATAACTACAATAAAAACATCCAATTTGGTGCAATCGAACATAAATATAGCAATATGTACTGTACCATTGTTTATAATGTTTCATTGAGAATATGATTAGGATTCCCTTCCTGGCTGTCAAGAGGCATGTATTGCGCCATGATGGCCCTGATTTCTGAGTCCACATATGACTGAAAAAATAAGGAAAAGCAAAAAAATATATATTATAACTTGTAATGCACTCATAAAAAGCAAGCATAAATCCTTAAGTCCTTTAAGATAAACAAAGAAATCAATAAAATTCTCAACTATTGACTTACTCTAAAATTGTATTTACAATATATGTAACTTGCAATAGCAATAGTAGCCACCAAGAATAGTGTAAAAATTATAGCACCTCCACCCATCGATTGCGTAACTTTCTGCTGCTACAAAATATATTCTTCCTTCATCTGTGTGATGTTTTGTCTTCCAAGATTTTTGTGTTCTGTACTCAGTTCGCAACTTTCCATACCATCCAAACTTTAGTGCGAGAATAGATTATAGTATATGAGGAGAAGATAAAAGATCATTCTAGAGTTAAATCTGATCAGAAAGAAATTTTGGATGGTATGGTAAGCTGCAAACTGAATAAAATTATGTGGTATACGGTAATACATTGTATAAGGTTATATTTAATTTATAGATGTCTTGCAGTGGATTTTTCAAATATGTAGAGTAAAAATTCCACATTATTGTATATAGAGATTTTAAAACTATATAGATTGTCTTGCAGTGGATTTGAAACCTGTTGCAACTACCCTACCATCCATGACTGCAAAATGTGTGAGCATTCCAATGCCATGCACCCAACTCCCTTACATGTGCCCTTCGCAGAGAGAAGAAACAAAACATTGAGATAAGATGCAAATACTTTTCCCTCTTTTCTTGATTGGAGAGGCTAATCAAAATTATTGCTGAAAAATCTAAACCCCAAGGAAAATAGCTGCCGACAAATAGGGAGCCAGATAAATAGCTATTTTCCCTGCAATAAAACAAAAAGGAAAAAGCAAACTTTGGTTAAGGCTAAGGCTACATATAATCTCTCGCCAGTTCCCAATGCAGAGATTAATACGCCCATATCTGTCAATCAGGCCCTTGGAGAGATTCACGCTAAGAAATTATTTTTCAGAGGTGTGCAATAGCAATAGAAATAAAATACAAAAGCCAATTTTCCTCATAATACTAAAAAGAGGGAAAAATTAATAAATCAACTGCACTATAGAGGGATTGGATAGTTCACAAGTATTCAATTTCCAGTACAGGATGCTTTCCAGCAACATAATCAGTCATTTGACACCTTTTTTTTGTCAATAGATAGCCACACTCTCAACAAGGATATAATCGTCAAGCCTAGACACTTGTAGCTGCCATAAAATTGTTTTTGCTCCATGCAATTATGAATGGCTGTATACCCAAAAAAGAAATTCATGCTATGATAACAAGAATCTATTAACCGCTTATAGAGACCTCATGTGATAAAGAAGGTGGCATAATGTTTTCGAATGGTACTATGGATGCTCTTTGCCTCCTAATTGACTACAATATAAAGGAGGAAAGAAGACTAAAGAGTGGTGTATATAATACAGGCATCCAGGATAAGCCTACATAGAAATTCAGGGGAATACTTGTGAACATTAATGTCATTATTTCAACAACCATCTTGTTTAAAATCCAATACCTATATGGGAACTAGTCTATGTTTCTTTCGACAAGAGCTCTTAATTTGAGATGAAGATTGGCTCTTCACTATGGCCTTTCCTAGCTATTTGAAATCCTAGAAATCCAAGAGACATGATAATTCAAATTTTCTACACGAAAAATTCCAACAGAAGATATAACATGGGTTTGTGCAAGTCACGTGCTTAAAAAAGAATCCAAGATATTATTGCAATGCACTAGATATGCTTTCCTCTATGCTTTCTAGATTTACATGTAGTTGACGGTGTTTGAATTCCACATGGGTTGTTACACATGCACTGGTTGTGCAGAGAAAGAAAGGTGATTGTGTTGTAGCAAGTAATGAAATAAATTATACTTGTCCATAAATGAAGGATATAGGTAAAATAAAATGAGAAAACAAGTACCATATCCTCAAATATAGGAAACTAAATAATAAGAAAATTGTGCAACAATTTAGAGGCAAGACACCAAAGATGGAGTAGCAAGAAGCCTGAACCTGGAGAAAATTCCTAGTTAGATCCATATAAATTGGAACATTTGTTTTCAAATGAAGAGGTTCACAAGCAGAATTTGATCAACCCATATAACTGATCACTCCAACTCTGGCCAAGCTAGAAGGTTGTTGGCAAAGCTTATTGAATCTGGCTTTAAACAGGCAAATTGAATTTTCTTAAGAATCACCAAAGATTTGTCAACAAAACCATTTTATGTAATCCTCCAAAGATTTGGCAATGATTGTATTTGGAAAAAAACTGATATTTATTATTTATCAATGGATCTCCATACCTAAGAAGGTCTCATTTAGGCTCATGTCAGGATGATGCTAGCAAAGGTTGCAGAATTTGGCTTTACACCTACCAATTGCATTCGTTAGCAACACCAAACTCTTCCAGATACCCTCAACAACAGTCTTCCTAATTATTCCCTCGTAGTCCATAAATTCGATTTGCACAATGGGATTTTTGTTATATGCAAAATTTGGTAGCAGACACAAGACACATAATCCAGGCCATGAAGAATGCCACCTAACCCTAATCGCTGGCTAGATTCATTGCAGAAGCAAGCCATATGACTGCTTCCAACAATGCCACCTGCACACGTACGCCACAACTAAGACACATCCATAGAAGAAAAACATTACAAACTGATGCAAATATTTCCCTCCCTCCGTTTCTGATTCGCTGGGTTCAAAATTTCTAAATGCAAAATAAAAAAACCACGGGGAAAAAACATCAGACCAATCAGAAAATCACAAAAACCATCGAGAAATTCAGCTTGTATACATGACCAAAACAAAGATATGAATAGTTGACAATAAATATCAATCATCTAAGTGAATGTAGAAAATAAGAAGATTTATTAAGAAAATTAAAAAAAATTGCTCTATCTATCTTATTTTATGCTATCAAAGATGAATCAGAGGATATCTTGAAGTAGCTGTGCTGGTAATATGCCCAACAATATCAATCCCAATATTTGTGTTGCAGACAGGGCATGCCTGAATAAGTTTAAAAAGCAGAATAAGAAGAGGTAGAAACAGTCTCCTCAATTAAATCAAAATACAGAAATAATTCTAGAGCGTAGTTTGATTGCATTCTATTTGGGAGATTTTTGTTTTTCACTCTTGACAGATATTGGTGTGTGTAAGTGGTTGTTTATACATGTTTGTATGTTGAGGTAGGGCATGAATGCATCTTATAATCAAAGTTAAATTCCATGGAAAAAACTTATTTCAGCCATGCCATTTTTTTAATTTGATTTTTCATGTGTAATATATCTTTATTTAGGAAATTCAAGATAGACTAGAATAGAGTTAAAATTTGCAGAATATGTAATGCCCCCTTTAATCTGCAGCATTGGGTGAGTGCTCTGTAAGCAGTTAGAATAAAGAGACAGCCTTCGAGTTAGAAGTGGCTAAGTCTTTCAGTTAGGAATTTGGTTACTAAATAAGGTGGTTGTTTGAGTATCCAGTATTGGTGGCAGTTATGATGAGAAGCCTTGAGTCAACTTAAAGTCACCTAACATACAACTGTGAAGTGTGTGAAATAATGCAACGCATTAAGACTAGTAGTCATATAAAAATTTGATATGTTGTGTTGCAGAGTTACATGGGATATATCTTGTGATCTAACTGAAGAAACAGCAAATGGCATGTTCAGAGAGGATTTGGTAGATTGTGAAGCATAAGATTTACTCACACAAAGATGCTTTTTGTAGCCAGGTTGAATTCTTTGCATTATTGCTCAGATATCTTAAATATAGCTTTATTAAATCCCAAGAGGTATCAACATCAAGGCACCTATCTTCTTTTGATTTTATAATAACTAATCCCCATATTTAAGATAGGTTCCTCCGGATTGATATCTTTTGGTACTCAACAAAGAGCTATATTTTAAGATATATGAGATAGTAGGAAAAGGTATCCCAGCAACCCACTTAAATTATATCAAAAATAGAATTCATATCCATGCCCTTTCATACCAGTTAACTCCTTAGACCAACCCAATCATTTTCAACCATAATGTACTTCACTATGTGAAAACTATAATAATTGAACTTCTTACATCAGCCATACAAAACTATGGGTATCTCCACATTCCTACGTTGTGTTTACAACATGAAATTAATGGATTGACTCAACTGTCTTTATGTATGTGTTAAAATAATACGTGTTATGTAGCCAATTATTTTCTTTTATTTTAATATCCTACCATTAGTTGAATTCTATTTAAATTCTTACCAGTGTGAAGATCTATATTAATTATGATAATATTTTCTTATAAGAATTTAATCTGTAGGAAGGTTTTCGCCTAGGCTTAAAATTGTATTTACAATAGTACATATCACCAACTGAAATAAGGCTTTGACAGATATCTTAAATAATACAGCAGAGCCATACATCAACCTGTCCATGTAAGCTTTACTTTGTGTTCGGCTATGTAGGCTTATTGGATGATGGCTGTCAATACATTAATCGTATGTGTAAATCCTATTGAAGCATGCCACCAATTAAATTTTATGTATGATTGACCCCACTTTATTGATGCTCCATATTGATTCAGGGGAAGTGTTTTTTGGGTTAAGTCAACTTCTAAGTGTAATCATTGTTTACATATCTCCCAGAATGACATAGTTACAAACCTCCCCGTCTCTCCCTAGTTAATATAAGAGGAAATTTTTGTCATAAAAAGGGAGATATAGTCACTTCTATCCCACAAAGGTGAGAGTAATGGTGAGAATATTGGGAATTTATTGCATGATTTCAAATGTTAACATCTCATGCATCAGTCAAACAAGCCAGGGCCCAGGGCAAGGTGGAGACCCGAGTGTCTGCTCTTGGGAACCAACAACCGCATAGTGTCAGGTGCAACATTGTTCGATTCCCTCAGTTTCACACCTAATTCCCTTACAGTGCATCCCGCTTTCTCTGTCAATTCCAAGGTCTTGTCCCCCCAAGTCACACACACTTTAATCTCTCTAGCTGTTGTGTCCTCCATTAATGCAATTTCAATACTCCCAACTAAAAATCTCTCTTCTACATACAGATTCAGCCCACAAATATAGAAAAACATTAAATAAATTCATCCAATAGCGATAAAAGCATAAAAAAAAGAAGAAAACCAGAAAACCCCAAAATCGCAACCCAAAAAATTTGGTTAAGACGCTGACATTCACCCGTTGGCTATTTTCCTCAATTTTTGTTTGACAATGTTGGGTGCTAAAAAATGACAATTTTGCTTGATTTGTATAACATAATCATTTTTGAAAATTACTTATAACAATAATAGTCATAAAAATAAAACATTGGCTTTCACCCTTTCTGCGATGATGGGTCCGGTAGAGCAATCTTAAATGATCGAAAACTAATCACATCAAGCAATTGATCAAGGGAGAACAATGAAATAATATAGAATATTAAAACATTATCATCTGACGCAATTTTTTTATTAAAAAATCTCACTTTGAAATGAAAAACACAAATTCAATACTTTAAAATAGTTGCAGACAAAAAGAGTCGGGCAAGAAGGCAGAGGTAGGGGTAACAAAGGAGGAGCAACTCGTAGTTATGGACAGACGAACACTGCTAGTGAAGCTGGCAGCTGAGGCTTCGATACAGATGGAGGATGCGACCTGCCGTGGCTTTCATGGAGAGAACCTAGGGCCTTCCTCTCATGGGGTGGCACAGCAATCAGTGAAATTTTATATATCGGTGACTAAATAATTTATTTCCGCCACCTCAGGTAGCAACTGCCCCTGGGAGGAGCTGGCAGCTAAGGCTTTGATTGCAGATGGAGGATGTGTCCTCCTGTCGAATTGATGGAGAGAAGACTAGTCGTCCTTCTCATGGGCCGATACTGTAATCAGCAAAACTACATGTATCTGGTGGCTAAATAAAGTATTTTCACCACCTTTGGTTATAATTGGCTCTATATTGTAGAAGTTCTGAGGTCTAGCCTCTTTTTTTTTCGAACCCTATTGACGGATGCCCAAGCTTCGGCCCGTAAACAGAGAGCTAGCATTTTTCTTTTCTTGACGAGGGTTTCCAATAAAACCCCTCACTTATCGAAAAACAATTACATAAAATTTTAAGCTTCCTTTTCCTGTTTCTTACAATAATTGGGAATCCTATTTACAGGAAAGTTGTTCCTGCTACTCATCACAATCCAGCACAGAAAGACATACAGAAGAAGAAAAAGAAGCAAAAGAACACTACCTGTGATTTTGATAATTTAAACTAAAATAATTAAACTAAAATATTTTGATCGAGTAAACCAAATCTCGGGCAACTACATTGAATAGAAAGACTGTCATAACCTACCCAAATTTCAGCGTGCATAAATCTGATTGATATAGTCCAGACATGGCTTACCTGAGCTATGCGCGTCAGAGGACTTCCGCTTGGTATCTTGTTGCGATACATAGTTAAAAGCGTTTATGTTTTTCTCGCTGACATCCGCAACAAGCTTCCCACTGAAATTGTTGTCGGAGGAAGTTGATCATCACCTCTGATATTGCTTGCATTAACCCCATCTCGCCAGTCAACATAGGTATAAATGGCCCTCCAGACTTTTAAAAAAAAAATCATATCAGCCATCGACCAAAAAAGCCGATCACTAAACATGGCACAAACCGTGCTTTTTTCTAGCATGCATGAAATGCAAAACGTGGAAACACAAACAAGGCATGTGAACCGCTTTTACAGTGCCACGCATTCAGCTCCAGTACCATGTGCCCTCTGCAGAAAAGTGGATAAAACATTAGGAAGTCGTGTTTAATACGTTTCCCTCTTCGTTTTTATTGGACGGTCTTTTCATTTTTTTTTTTACAGAAATCTAATCCCCCGGGATATTAGCGGCTGGCCAACAGCAAGCCAAATAAATCTCCAATTCTAATGGAAGAAAATAGCAAAAATCAAACAGACTTTGGTGTAAGCCCGTGTATAAGTGTTCACGCGATTCCCAATGTTTCAAGGAATGCAACTTTTGCTCCATCGAAAACATTAGTCTCCGCCTAAAAGGCAGGGACTAATAAGTAACGCCACCATTTAGGCTCTTAACGCATTACGGTGGAAGTATAATGGTCCTTTATCTTAGTGGCTATATATGTTCATTGGGGTGGCAGATAGAGGGGGATTTTAGGCCAAGAAACGAAGGGGCTAAAGAATCAGAAAGTTGCAGGAAGGAGGAACTGCACTGACTCTCCAAGTGCATGCTCCTTAACGTATCAGTTTGGGGGTTGTACATACTCTGTGGACGGGGGATTCATAGTGGATCTGATAATAAATGGTATTTTATTAGTGTGAGCTCTCTTCAAAGCGATAGAAGAGCTTTCATCCAGTCAAAGGGAAGTATTTTAGTTTTGATGAATGTTTGTAATTAAGCTTACTATAATGGACTTATAGCTAATTGAGGGGCTCACAGGATTTTCTGTCCATGCATGTTTCAGCATCTGCAGAAGCAATCAATATGGAGCAGATCAATGAGATGACTTGCATAGGAAATAAGGCTTCCTCATCATTGCATGTGGCTTCGACATGGATGGTTTGGGTAGGAATGATTACAAAGGGAGGGAGATGGAGGAAAGACGAAATAGTAAAGGATAGCAAAACACAGATATGTTTTTCTTGTATCGTCCGCTATCTACATAGACGGATCTCCAGTATTTTGTGAATGTGGTTACTTCATTCTTCATTCTCAAACTGAACCTTTGTCTCATCTCTATCTCACGTGTACTTCTTTCAATTTAACAGATGGCTTGTAAGTGGTCTTTCATAATCAGGTTGAATGCAATATTTTGTTTTGAGGGTAAATGCATGATTGTCCTATTCTCAGGATACAAAAAAACTATAGCTTGATATCTCATGATATCTTTTCTTGATTCTTAATATTTAGACTCGATGCTAGGCAAGCAGACTGTACCTTAGTCCTCCTCGAACCTCCAATGTTTTCGTATTTGTTTGCATCATCAAAGGGATATCAAATGTATTGTTACATTCGGGTAACTGTGGTTGCAGGGCATGAATTGTTGTGGGTACTCTGATATGCAGATCCGTAGATCGGGGACATGAAGCCTTAAGTACTACTCATTACTCTACAAAGGGATGGAACGAGTTTGGATTTAAAAGATAAGGGAAAGTCAGAGGGATGACGACTAGAGACTGCACAAGAATTGCAACTGGAAGATTGGAGGACGGGAGCATTCAGAAAACCGTAAACTCCTACGCCGAATTGAAGATGTGGTGAATGCAACGGCTAGGGTCAGTAATCTGCATCCATTCTTCTACATTATTAGTATCGTCTTTTCCACATCTTCCTTACCGAGTTAACTATACATGCTGAATGACTGCGATTACATTTAATTTTCTGTATATTGTGTTATTGTCTTTATGCATAGAAACACGAGTCAAAAATATCATTATATATAGATTCTTAAAATAGATTTAATGATCGTTGTAATTAAAGTACATTGTAGTCACCATGGTATTTCTTAATGCTGAAGGACAAGTTTAAATAGGCTAATATAAATGTCTCTAGAGGTTAAAAGTGTATTCTGTAATACTAAATCCTTGTTTCGTATCAATTCGCCCTCATGTTGTAGGCATTGTTGCAGTACTTATCTGATCAAAGAATGAGATGAATGATTTAATGGAGTTGTTTTCTATTAAGAACCCTTAAATTATTTATGAGCATCATCATCATAGTATTGGTAAATTCATAAAGTCGAAACATCTATAGGGATAGATTTGGAAGTATGTGCATCATCAGAGTTGAATGTTTAGAGGAATTAGTAATATATGTGGTATATTTTATTTCCAAACAAAGCATATTTAGAGGTCTTAGCATCTCTAATATCACCGTTACATCTTGCTTTAATTTTGCAATGTAATATCTAGAACCATCGCAAAAACTATTGATGCTCCCTGGGGATAAGAGAAGAAGTAGAGAGAATCTCGAGGATTAAGGTACTCGGTTCTTTTCTTCTACAATGTATGGCTTTTCTTAATTAAGACCTTGAGGTATTATATTTCAAACCTGATTAAATATGTTTTTATTAAAGTTTAGAAGGTTGGAATGTTGTATCTTGGGAGTTATAAATATACATTAGTGGGGTTGTATAATGATATTACTCTACGTTACTTGATTATTGCATGAACAACAATTGAATTAGTTAGTAAACATAATTACATTATTGGAGCAAAATATTTCTTCTTTTGTAAATAGATAAGGAATTAGACTTCTATTTACACTCTAACCTTTATTATATTGTTTTTTCCTAAAGGTTTGACATTTCTAATTCATGTGAAATAATGTTCTATTTGCAAGGCACGTTGACAAAGGATGTGAAGATATGTATTGCTTGTGTACTTAGAATTTATGTAAATGGATTAAGGAAAGAATAGATTGCTTGGTATTTCATTAAAGTTGACTTCCATGCCATTAGTTTAATCTATTGTTTGATTGAGATTAGAGAGTGAGAGAGTGAGGAAGATTATAGAGAGGGAAAGTACTAGATGTACTTGATATTATCTAGAGGTACTTGATGTTGCTTGTTAATATTGTGTTATTTAAAGGCAATCACTTGAGTCTAAGATCTCTGCTCTATGGAATATAGTACTCTTTCACAATATAGGAATAAGATTAAAGATAAAATGATTGGATAGTTCAAGTATCAAGTTAACTGTATGGCATCTAATATCAATGAACTTAAACTAATATTTTGCATAGTGTATTATCAATTCTTAAAGATGATTCGTGCTTTGTTAGATATCCATTGATCATTATAATGGCTATTGAAAATAAGAGAGGAGAAAGTTCTCCATAGATAAAAGATATTTCAACTTTGCTTTTCATTGGATTAATTTGGGAGGAATAATTAGGGAACTAAGATACTTTTTAGTTTATAGTTCTTATAGTTTATTTAGAAGTAAATATTATCACCTAATATCAAGCTTATAAATAGTGATTAAGGTTACACCTAAGTGGGTGTCAACCGTTGGGAAATTGTCTAGGAAATTTAGTCCTAGAAAGGGTTGAATGCCTGCTATCTTGCAACTCTTAGGTTTCTTATTGGACTATCAATAATAAACTAAAATAATGGTAGTCCCTTTCTTGCTCGGGGGTTTGGCTAGAGCCAACATGGCTTCATGATGCCAAAAAGGTTGGGTGGTGAGTAGGTTTTTTTTCTTAAGTATGCACTTCAATCAATTGTGTTTTATTTATAGCATGGTGACATTATTCTAATGATACTTTTATAAAATCCATGTGTTTCATTACTCATAAAATGGAATAAATATGATAAATTTTTTGAGTTTATCTGGATGGGTTCTTATACAAATTATATTTTAATTCAAAAAAAATTACTAGTGAAATTTTCAAGTTATTTGATCAGGTTATTACAGTTAAAACAAAATTAAGGCATCATTCAAGATATAAATAAGATCAACATTGGAAAAACTCTCTTAAGAAAAAATATTAAATGGAAACCACCTTGCAAAGGTTGGATAAAACTTAATTTTGATGGTTGCTTGAAAGGTAATCTTGGTGAAGTTGTTATTTAGGTGCCATTAGAGATGAGAAAGGATGGAGTATTTTGCTAAATATATTGGGAAAAGGAGTAGTAATGAGGTTGAAGCTACAACAAATTGGCGGGGATTAACTAAAATAAAGGAAAAGGGCTACTATAATGTAGAAATCGAAGGTGATTCTAACTTGATAATTCAACTTTTACAATGGAATGCCATCTCTCCCTAGAGGATTAGTAATAGGATGGATGAATGTAAAAGTATGATAAGGGGGTTTTCTAATACCAAAATCAATCATATATGTAGAGAAGGTAATTCAGTTTCCTATGCTTTCTCTAATGAAGGTCTATGTTGTATGAACTAGAAGTATTGGCTCTACTTTGATCTCCTCTTAGTGAGAGAGAACATATTTGTTGATGTACATAATTCAAAAGTATCAAACTATGTTAATGAACTATCAATCAAAATTTGAGTTGAAGGATGATGTGGCCTCTATTTGGCATGCTTGCTACTAGTTTGAAAAGATGGTTGTCCTTTCGATGATGATAAAATTCCCTTTGTTCAATGCTCTTAGTGACTTGCACTCTTCTCTCATTCTTGGTTATTTAATTATGTATTTCAAAATATTGAGTTGGATTTGTATCTCTACTTCTCTTGTGGGTTGTTTTAAGTCGCATGATTATGATGAGATTGATCATATTAATATTTTGATACAAGTGAAGTGGGGAGAATCAATTAATATGATTTTTGTCCTCTAAACAATATTCATTATGACAAGTGGTGGTTGATGGGACTTTAGATTGCCATATTTTTTGAGAGAATGTGGGAGTTATATATAATTGATTTCATAAATTATTTTGTTACCTATTTCAAGTTTGAGAATAGTAATAGAAGATTCTTTGGGATTTTTTACTATGGGTTTGATAGTAACAAAATTGTTGAGAGTAAGATGGGGGGCCCTCATAAAAGAATTGAACCTCACTTTTGAGACTCTCATGCAAAATTTTGAGCTTTAGGAGCTCTTTGAGAAAGGGGTCTATTCCCTATTTTAAAATCCATGAAAGTCTTTATTGATAAATTGACATCTAAGTTTGTCAATCCTTGGTAGAAGGGTGCGGTTGCTATCATGGGTGTGCACTTATAGGTTATAGAGGACCTCACTTCAAAAGATAATGAATTGAGGTGTGAGGGTGAGTGCATTGAGAAGAGGAGAAATGGGAACTACAATAGATATATGGTTTCTTTCTTGGAAAAAGGTGAAAATTTGGTGAAGTTTTTAGATGATTACAATAGGGAGAGACTTTCAGTGCCTTGGGGCTTGGTAAGTCTCCATGTTATGAAGTATTTTACTTCAGAAGGCTATTTTCAAACCATTCATGGTTATCATTTTCTCATTTTAAATCATATCATACACAAGTCTAAGATAAATTTGTCATTTTATCTTCTTCCCTCTCTCTAAAAATGTATTTTAGATCGGGCCTACCCTCCACTTCACTAGGGTTTAATTGTGGCTCTTTATAAGTATATTATTTCTATTACCCTTAAGAACAACCCTTCAGGTAGGAAAAGTAGTGTTATAATTTAGGAAATTTAACCCACCCTTCGCTTGTTATTGCCTAAGGTAGCCCTAGTTTTTGCCTCAAGCTTGGGGGTAAAATGGTTGTAAAAACCAATAAGGTGTCCTCTAGGGATGCTACCTACCTCCTAATCTCAAGGATGTTCTCATTACAACTCTCGAAAAAAGAAAAGGTTTTGTTTTGTTTGGTAGAAATTTCTCCTTGTTTCCTCTTGATGACAACACTCAAATCATTTGTAGTTTGTATGTCCATGGTCTTCCCAAATAAAAGGAAGAATCCCCCACATCCAATTCTATTAAAAAAAAAAGAGAAAGAAAATGTGACTTGCAATGAAGGAAGGTAGTCCAATCAATATTTTAGATACTGAAGGAGACAAAAACACCATGTCTTTGTTGGAGAAAAACACTCTGTTGTCTTTTAGGGGCTGAATATATACTAAGTTGGCTAATCAGTCAATTATGGGCCCTTCTTTGGTGTCCAAAGGTAAAAATGTTGCCTCCTCAAAGCTGGGGGTTGATGATTATAAGGATGAAGAGTTCATCCTCAGCCTGAGGAGTTTGAGGATGGCATCCACATGTGATGAGGAATGGGTCAAGTTGTTGTAGACTAAGGCCTTGGAAGACTAATTTGAGGACACAAAGAAAGAGATGGGTAATGGTAAGGAGAAGGATAAGTTGCATTTTTAAAGGGAACATGATGTTAATAAGGATGATGATGATAAGGAGGACCCTAAAGATGAAGAGAAAGATATTGATGGTGGTGAAGGTAATGAAGTGGAGGATGATGATAACTAGGAGGAAGAGGAAGAGTTTTTTGATGTTCCTCTTCACATTGATATTAAGGAAGTTGACAAGGAAGGCTGAGTTGTTAAAAAATGCATTGAGAAGGGTTTTCCTTCTCATTTTAAATATCATTGGAGAACTTACAACAAGTAAGTAAGGAGATAAAATCCGAGATTGAAACTAACAATGGAAAAATAAAAAAGAATGAAAATGGCTATT
>VDFB02000013.1:233603111-233677750 GCA_007258455.2 Sequoia sempervirens
CATCTGCAGAAGCAATCAATATGGAGCAGATCAATGAGATGACTTGCATAGGAAATAAGGCTTCCTCATCATTGCATGTGGCTTCGACATGGATGGTTTGGGTAGGAATCATTACAAAGGGAGGGAGATGGAGGAAAGACGAAATAGTAAAGGATAGCAAAACACAGATATGTTTTTCTTGTATCGTCCGCTATCTACATAGACGGATCTCCAGTATTTTGTGAATGTGGTTACTTCATTCTTCATTCTCAAACTGAACCTTTGTCTCATCTCTATCTCACGTGTACTTCTTTCAATTTAACAGATGGCTTGTAAGTGGTCTTTCATAATCAGGTTGAATGCAATATTTTGTTTTGAGGGTAAATGCATGATTGTCCTATTCTCAGGATACAAAAAAACTATAGCTTGATATCTCATGATATCTTTTCTTGATTCTTAATATTTAGACTCGATGCTAGGCAAGCAGACTGTACCTTAGTCCTCCTCGAACCTCCAATGTTTTCGTATTTGTTTGCATCATCAAAGGGATATCAAATGTATTGTTACATTCGGGTAACTGTGGTTGCAGGGCATGAATTGTTGTGGGTACTCTGATATGCAGATCCGTAGATCGGGGACATGAAGCCTTAAGTACTACTCATTACTCTACAAAGGGATGGAACGAGTTTGGATTTAAAAGATAAGGGAAAGTCAGAGGGATGACGACTAGAGACTGCACAAGAATTGCAACTGGAAGATTGGAGGACGGGAGCATTCAGAAAACCGTAAACTCCTACGCCGAATTGAAGATGTGGTGAATGCAACGGCTAGGGTCAGTAATCTGCATCCATTCTTCTACATTATTAGTATCGTCTTTTCCACATCTTCCTTACCGAGTTAACTATACATGCTGAATGACTGCGATTACATTTAATTTTCTGTATATTGTGTTATTGTCTTTATGCATAGAAACACGAGTCAAAAATATCATTATATATAGATTCTTAAAATAGATTTAATGATCGTTGTAATTAAAGTACATTGTAGTCACCATGGTATTTCTTAATGCTGAAGGACAAGTTTAAATAGGCTAATATAAATGTCTCTAGAGGTTAAAAGTGTATTCTGTAATACTAAATCCTTGTTTCGTATCAATTCGCCCTCATGTTGTAGGCATTGTTGCAGTACTTATCTGATCAAAGAATGAGATGAATGATTTAATGGAGTTGTTTTCTATTAAGAACCCTTAAATTATTTATGAGCATCATCATCATAGTATTGGTAAATTCATAAAGTCGAAACATCTATAGGGATAGATTTGGAAGTATGTGCATCATCAGAGTTGAATGTTTAGAGGAATTAGTAATATATGTGGTATATTTTATTTCCAAACAAAGCATATTTAGAGGTCTTAGCATCTCTAATATCACCGTTACATCTTGCTTTAATTTTGCAATGTAATATCTAGAACCATCGCAAAAACTATTGATGCTCCCTGGGGATAAGAGAAGAAGTAGAGAGAATCTCGAGGATTAAGGTACTCGGTTCTTTTCTTCTACAATGTATGGCTTTTCTTAATTAAGACCTTGAGGTATTATATTTCAAACCTGATTAAATATGTTTTTATTAAAGTTTAGAAGGTTGGAATGTTGTATCTTGGGAGTTATAAATATACATTAGTGGGGTTGTATAATGATATTACTCTACGTTACTTGATTATTGCATGAACAACAATTGAATTAGTTAGTAAACATAATTACATTATTGGAGCAAAATATTTCTTCTTTTGTAAATAGATAAGGAATTAGACTTCTATTTACACTCTAACCTTTATTATATTGTTTTTTCCTAAAGGTTTGACATTTCTAATTCATGTGAAATAATGTTCTATTTGCAAGGCACGTTGACAAAGGATGTGAAGATATGTATTGCTTGTGTACTTAGAATTTATGTAAATGGATTAAGGAAAGAATAGATTGCTTGGTATTTCATTAAAGTTGACTTCCATGCCATTAGTTTAATCTATTGTTTGATTGAGATTAGAGAGTGAGAGAGTGAGGAAGATTATAGAGAGGGAAAGTACTAGATGTACTTGATATTATCTAGAGGTACTTGATGTTGCTTGTTAATATTGTGTTATTTAAAGGCAATCACTTGAGTCTAAGATCTCTGCTCTATGGAATATAGTACTCTTTCACAATATAGGAATAAGATTAAAGATAAAATGATTGGATAGTTCAAGTATCAAGTTAACTGTATGGCATCTAATATCAATGAACTTAAACTAATATTTTGCATAGTGTATTATCAATTCTTAAAGATGATTCGTGCTTTGTTAGATATCCATTGATCATTATAATGGCTATTGAAAATAAGAGAGGAGAAAGTTCTCCATAGATAAAAGATATTTCAACTTTGCTTTTCATTGGATTAATTTGGGAGGAATAATTAGGGAACTAAGATACTTTTTAGTTTATAGTTCTTATAGTTTATTTAGAAGTAAATATTATCACCTAATATCAAGCTTATAAATAGTGATTAAGGTTACACCTAAGTGGGTGTCAACCGTTGGGAAATTGTCTAGGAAATTTAGTCCTAGAAAGGGTTGAATGCCTGCTATCTTGCAACTCTTAGGTTTCTTATTGGACTATCAATAATAAACTAAAATAATGGTAGTCCCTTTCTTGCTCGGGGGTTTGGCTAGAGCCAACATGGCTTCATGATGCCAAAAAGGTTGGGTGGTGAGTAGGTTTTTTTTCTTAAGTATGCACTTCAATCAATTGTGTTTTATTTATAGCATGGTGACATTATTCTAATGATACTTTTATAAAATCCATGTGTTTCATTACTCATAAAATGGAATAAATATGATAAATTTTTTGAGTTTATCTGGATGGGTTCTTATACAAATTATATTTTAATTCAAAAAAAATTACTAGTGAAATTTTCAAGTTATTTGATCAGGTTATTACAGTTAAAACAAAATTAAGGCATCATTCAAGATATAAATAAGATCAACATTGGAAAAACTCTCTTAAGAAAAAATATTAAATGGAAACCACCTTGCAAAGGTTGGATAAAACTTAATTTTGATGGTTGCTTGAAAGGTAATCTTGGTGAAGTTGTTATTTAGGTGCCATTAGAGATGAGAAAGGATGGAGTATTTTGCTAAATATATTGGGAAAAGGAGTAGTAATGAGGTTGAAGCTACAACAAATTGGCGGGGATTAACTAAAATAAAGGAAAAGGGCTACTATAATGTAGAAATCGAAGGTGATTCTAACTTGATAATTCAACTTTTACAATGGAATGCCATCTCTCCCTAGAGGATTAGTAATAGGATGGATGAATGTAAAAGTATGATAAGGGGGTTTTCTAATACCAAAATCAATCATATATGTAGAGAAGGTAATTCAGTTTCCTATGCTTTCTCTAATGAAGGTCTATGTTGTATGAACTAGAAGTATTGGCTCTACTTTGATCTCCTCTTAGTGAGAGAGAACATATTTGTTGATGTACATAATTCAAAAGTATCAAACTATGTTAATGAACTATCAATCAAAATTTGAGTTGAAGGATGATGTGGCCTCTATTTGGCATGCTTGCTACTAGTTTGAAAAGATGGTTGTCCTTTCGATGATGATAAAATTCCCTTTGTTCAATGCTCTTAGTGACTTGCACTCTTCTCTCATTCTTGGTTATTTAATTATGTATTTCAAAATATTGAGTTGGATTTGTATCTCTACTTCTCTTGTGGGTTGTTTTAAGTCGCATGATTATGATGAGATTGATCATATTAATATTTTGATACAAGTGAAGTGGGGAGAATCAATTAATATGATTTTTGTCCTCTAAACAATATTCATTATGACAAGTGGTGGTTGATGGGACTTTAGATTGCCATATTTTTTGAGAGAATGTGGGAGTTATATATAATTGATTTCATAAATTATTTTGTTACCTATTTCAAGTTTGAGAATAGTAATAGAAGATTCTTTGGGATTTTTTACTATGGGTTTGATAGTAACAAAATTGTTGAGAGTAAGATGGGGGGCCCTCATAAAAGAATTGAACCTCACTTTTGAGACTCTCATGCAAAATTTTGAGCTTTAGGAGCTCTTTGAGAAAGGGGTCTATTCCCTATTTTAAAATCCATGAAAGTCTTTATTGATAAATTGACATCTAAGTTTGTCAATCCTTGGTAGAAGGGTGCGGTTGCTATCATGGGTGTGCACTTATAGGTTATAGAGGACCTCACTTCAAAAGATAATGAATTGAGGTGTGAGGGTGAGTGCATTGAGAAGAGGAGAAATGGGAACTACAATAGATATATGGTTTCTTTCTTGGAAAAAGGTGAAAATTTGGTGAAGTTTTTAGATGATTACAATAGGGAGAGACTTTCAGTGCCTTGGGGCTTGGTAAGTCTCCATGTTATGAAGTATTTTACTTCAGAAGGCTATTTTCAAACCATTCATGGTTATCATTTTCTCATTTTAAATCATATCATACACAAGTCTAAGATAAATTTGTCATTTTATCTTCTTCCCTCTCTCTAAAAATGTATTTTAGATCGGGCCTACCCTCCACTTCACTAGGGTTTAATTGTGGCTCTTTATAAGTATATTATTTCTATTACCCTTAAGAACAACCCTTCAGGTAGGAAAAGTAGTGTTATAATTTAGGAAATTTAACCCACCCTTCGCTTGTTATTGCCTAAGGTAGCCCTAGTTTTTGCCTCAAGCTTGGGGGTAAAATGGTTGTAAAAACCAATAAGGTGTCCTCTAGGGATGCTACCTACCTCCTAATCTCAAGGATGTTCTCATTACAACTCTCGAAAAAAGAAAAGGTTTTGTTTTGTTTGGTAGAAATTTCTCCTTGTTTCCTCTTGATGACAACACTCAAATCATTTGTAGTTTGTATGTCCATGGTCTTCCCAAATAAAAGGAAGAATCCCCCACATCCAATTCTATTAAAAAAAAAAGAGAAAGAAAATGTGACTTGCAATGAAGGAAGGTAGTCCAATCAATATTTTAGATACTGAAGGAGACAAAAACACCATGTCTTTGTTGGAGAAAAACACTCTGTTGTCTTTTAGGGGCTGAATATATACTAAGTTGGCTAATCAGTCAATTATGGGCCCTTCTTTGGTGTCCAAAGGTAAAAATGTTGCCTCCTCAAAGCTGGGGGTTGATGATTATAAGGATGAAGAGTTCATCCTCAGCCTGAGGAGTTTGAGGATGGCATCCACATGTGATGAGGAATGGGTCAAGTTGTTGTAGACTAAGGCCTTGGAAGACTAATTTGAGGACACAAAGAAAGAGATGGGTAATGGTAAGGAGAAGGATAAGTTGCATTTTTAAAGGGAACATGATGTTAATAAGGATGATGATGATAAGGAGGACCCTAAAGATGAAGAGAAAGATATTGATGGTGGTGAAGGTAATGAAGTGGAGGATGATGATAACTAGGAGGAAGAGGAAGAGTTTTTTGATGTTCCTCTTCACATTGATATTAAGGAAGTTGACAAGGAAGGCTGAGTTGTTAAAAAATGCATTGAGAAGGGTTTTCCTTCTCATTTTAAATATCATTGGAGAACTTACAACAAGTAAGTAAGGAGATAAAATCCGAGATTGAAACTAACAATGGAAAAATAAAAAAGAATGAAAATGGCTATTTGTAGTCTCACCTCGGTCACCCATGAAATTATACTAAAAGTGGTCATGAGGATTAAGTCAAGAAAATCTAATAACAATAAGAAAAAAGAAACTTGGTGCAGTTGAAGACTAATAGCTGGCTAAATATAATAAAAAGGAAAGAAGGTCCAAACTACAGATGATTGGGAGGCATCGTTGGACGCTTTGTGAAAGAATTACAAGTTGATTAATTACTTTCGGGTCCTTGGTGTTGTTTCTTTGTTTGTAGGTTTTGCTATCTTTTAGAACATGTTTGTTTTTTTTTTTGTTCTTTCTATGATAGAGTTGCATACCTTGTGATTTTATCTTTTGGCTTGTATGTCTTTGTTTTGATTTCAATCTATTGATGTTTTAAACTCTTGGATCAATTCGCTTTATTTGCTTAATTTATCAAAAACAAAGGTCCTATTCACATGATCTATAAAATGATTATGTGTACTAATTGAAAATTAAATACAAAATTCAAAACTATATGGAAATCCAAAGAACTTACATGGTGGTTTTTAAGTTTTGAATAGCATCATTTGGTTCATTTGAATTATCTTTTTAGTTTGTGATCCAAGGGGGATTATTCATCCTTTATATTTTAATCAACATGGTGTCCCTTATTTCTCTTTAATGATTTATAGGGACAATGCCACAAATTTTGTTGCAGTTATGTTAGACTATAGATGTAGTAACTCAAAGCACGATAGTACTTATTACATATAAATGTGATTTAGAACCACCATTGATATTGAACACTATTAACGTTTGTTTCAAGTTTTTAAGGTTTTACTAGCTATAAACATAAAAACTAATGTTAAGTATTTATAAAATAATTTAAACTTGAAAATTAATACTAATTTTTTTTACAAAATAAATTAAACTTGGAAAACTAATAAATTAAACTTGAAAACTAAAACTATTTACTAAATTAACTTTAAACTAATACTAATTAATTTTGAAAATAAGATACTTTTGAACTTTACATTAATGTTAATTACATCAAAAAATAAATTAAGCTTGGAAACATTTTAGTAACTTTTCAAAATAATAAATTTTAAAATTGGAAAAAAAAATCTAGTAGAATAAAGTAAAACTAGGGTAGAGGGGCCCATAGTAGGGCACTCTAACTTTGGGTTTTTAAATTTCATATGATATAATTTCAAATCAATCCCAATTTCGTACAATAGTTTATTTGGCTACTCATTTGCTTGAAAAAATAATTTTTAGGGTCACATCATCAAATATGATGCCACATTTAGCATGCTTTCTATTGAGGTATCCAAAAAAACTCAAAACCACATACAATCCAATTGTAGGGCACTAAGTCATGTGAATATAATTCTTCGATGTGACATCACATGATTTGTCAGATTATGTACTTTATGGAAAAAGGTGTTTTGCAAGTGGATATTAAGGTGCTCCACTGTGGGGCCCATTGAGGACTACTTCTATCCCTACTGTTGGTCTTTTCCTTACTATGGTCCCCCTACCCTATAAAGGAAATTAAAATACTAATATAGATTTGCATGAAACTTTTTAAAAGTAAAAATGAAAATTTTAACTAGTGATGTTGTAGAGTAGGGGGATTCATCACACCCAAGGCTCTAGGTCATGAGAGAGCCCAAGGAATGAACTTCCCTAAACTACATCAATTTTTTTGACAGGTTAAGTAAGAATGGTGAGAGAGAGGTTGAAAAGGAAGGGAAAATAGAGCATTATTTTCCTTGTGCTAATAATAGGTGTTTTTAGAATTCAATTGAGCAGGTTGCAAGGGTCTCAGATTGTGAACCAAACCATTCTCTATCTGTGGAAAATAGTGTAGGAATCAAACTCTAGTGTGATGTGCTAGCATCTCAAGGATGTGCTAGTGTCCTATATGGATAGGGTTCTAATAACCAATCAAAGAATCACAAGGCCAAATTATGAACCAAATAAGGAAGTTTGTAGTTTTAACAGTTTAATAGGAAAATACAGAATAAGTAGTACAACAAGAATACTATAATTATGACAAGGGAAAGAGAGAAGAATCTCAACTCATGAATGGTCCAATTCTCCAGCTAGTTCTGGGTGGAAAAACTAGCATCTACACACAAAAAAAAGAAGAAAAGTGTTAGGCTGTGTTTTGAGGTGTGCCTCAGTCAGACCACCATTTTGGTATTTTGACCTCCACAAACAACTAGTATGCAATGATGGAGAGAAAAAGTGATAAAAAAAGAATAGAAATTATATAAGAAGTAGAGAGAAATGATAACTCAAATGCTACTCTATGAGTGCAATGATGCTAATGAATGAAATGACATAATGTTACCTTCCTTATTATAAGCATTCAAGGATGATAGAGGAAGAGAGTGAAACCATTATGCCAAGGAGGTAGAGATTTGTAAACTTACAAAGATGATGGTGTTGATGTAAGAAGATGCTATAGAGACCAAGTAGAAAGAATGGAGAGAAGTGAGAATGATCAAGAAAAGTTACAAGAATGAGCTTCAAAATGTAAGAACTAGCATGAAGGGGAGAAGGAATAAAGGTTGAATGGATAATGGAGGAAAAGACTATTTTTTTTTTCAGTCAAGACTTAGTAGAGAACATTAAATTCAGGACCACCCTAGAAATTTAATGATTATGCACATTGTAGAGGTAGGAATTTTTTAAGATGGCAGTGTGAAGAGTAGACATCCATGCCGTGTGTGCACAACCTAAACAAAAATTCCTCCACTAATGAAAAAAGATGAGGACACATGGGAAGATTCAGATGAAGGTGGAAGATTTATGCATCACCGTACTTGTAAATTTTAAACCAAGGGTAAATAAATGGGAAATTTTCCTAAGGTGCAAATTTACACCATTACATTTTTCCCCGATTTTAGTGAGCATATGTGTTAGTACATATGTGAGCTAGAAAGTAGAAAGAGATTAAAAAGAATATACCAATATCATCGAGGAAGTATATCTATGATCCAAGATACCTTAACATGAAAGAGGGGGCTCCATAGGTTCTGTTGGAGCTAAAAAATCCACCTTGAAATTCACATGCCTTCATTTTATTTCTCATTCAATTTCCATCATAAGCCCCATCGCCTTTGATCTTTTCACTATTTTTGACATAAAACATAAAATTTTCCTAATGTATATAGCTCTTAGACATAGCCTTGTAAATAAAATAAAGTCTCCAATTATCACTTTAAGATAATTCCCCTTTCTAAAGTACTACCACAGGAACACAAGATATATCAACATGACAATACCATATCGAGGGACTTCCATCATGGTCACTTCGATGAACCGATGGAACAAACCAAAAACATACACCATCAATGATACAAAACTATATTGGGCGAACTTCTAACATGATCTCTTCAATAGACCGATAGAGCTAGCTATGGTAAATTCATCAAAGTGAGTAGTGCACATCGACAAGACATACCTTATTGTCCCCCTGATATCCCAAACAAAACACATTGAAGAAACTAAAGTGTGGGAGAGAAGATATGGTAAGCGATATTGGGGAGACACAAGGCTATCGGGATGATAGAAAACTCGGTCCCATCGATACAATGATAAACAATCAAAAGAAAAGAGTATCAAAAGGAACGATGGCTATCGACATGATATGAACAAGGGTTCCCCGATGAGCCGATAACGCATGATGAGAAAAATCATATCACAGGTGATCAAATACAAGCTAAGGAAAAGTATTAGAAGGACTAAAGTATATCGAGGAGAGATTATTTGGTGTCTCGCCGATACCCCAAAAGAAAAGTAATGACATAAAGCTCGTCAAAGAGATAAATGGATATCGATAGGAGTAAAATCATAGTCCATCTGATGTAAGAATGATGATTGTTTTTTGACTGACAACTTGAGATATTGAAAAGACATTCAAAATTTAATGAGTTCCCTGATGATAAGAAAGACAAAAAGTGTGTAATTTTGAGCTAGAGCTCAACAATGTGTATCACAAATTGATCTCTTATCGGTCATCAAAAGTTGGAGAAGCTTACAGAGAGAAGGATCAAAGTAAACAAGCTAGAGGTACCCCAATTCTACACAATAAAAAGAAAAAGGAAGCAAGCCAGATACAAGTAAGTATACAAAGTACAACTAAGAAATTTCTTTGAAGTAAAAATAATTACCAAGAGAGGTTAGGGTTCTAAATAAAGGAAGGAAGCTAAGGAACAACAAAATTTAAAAGACAAAAAACAAAAGCTAGACTCTTAAACAAAGACTTGATTGATCAATGTCGTGGGTCGGGGCCAAGGTCTAAAAGAAGTGCACAACTAAATCCTTCCATGGACAAGTTGTGGGACAAACATAAAGACTTAGGAGATTTATGGAAACTGCAGAGAGAGTATGAACTGTTTATGTACCACTATAGAAAACAATACAGGTTCCAACCTGTCTATAATCCATGGAGAATGAACTTAGGAAAGGTGGTCATGCCGAATGTGTTCATTAATATAGAGTTGGTTAAGGAATTAGCTACCAATTATGACCACAAACAATGAGAAATTTAGTCACATGATGGGTCTGAATTCATCATCATCTCCAAAGACTTCATTTCCACCGTTTTTCAATTAGATTACACTATGAATTTTCCATTCATAGTAAAATACCTCTTAACAAAATATCACTACATCATGGACACTATCTAAAAGGTGGAAATTACCATTGCATAGGCCCAAGGAGGAAAGGAATTGGCTCAAAGGTTTTCCAAAAATGAACACCCTCCCTTTCATGAAGAGCTATTCGAGTAGTATTTTCAATATACCTATTACACTATAGGACAAGTATTGGGAGTGGATGTTCCGACTCTCATATCAATAGCCCCAATGGTTCTAGTAGTAAATGTACAAAGCCAAGATGCTAGATCATTTGATTATGTTGACTATTTGGTCAATGCTCTAAACCAAGGACTGGAGAGAATAAAAAATAATAGTGATTCTATTAATTGTAAGCATTATTCATTTTTCATGCACTTACTCTTATATGAAGGACAAGCTAGAGGGATTTTGGGAGAGGAATTGAGGATAAGGGATATATATGAGGATGGAAATTTCAAACCAATTCATATATAGACCTCGATATGGGATAGTCGATATGGGAGATCCCATTATTTGTACTTTGAGGAGTATTTTGTTAAACTATTGGGGAATCCATGTGATTATAACTTGTCTCTTGAAGTGTAGATATTTCTTAGACCTAAAGATAAGGATCCTAGGAAAAAGGTGAATCATAATTGGGGAGATCGGTAGACATTCTCTGATTGCATTGTAATTAGAGCATATGGGTTTGAAGGAGCTCCACATTTGCTACCAAGAATAGTTCCAGATAGGGTGGTCTATTTGGAGATTGTCATATGGTTGGCTAAATTAGATGCTAAGCATATTAAAGGGTACACTAAACAATCTATTATGCCAAGTACTTTGTATTTTAGAGATTTCACAATTATTTTTAGTGAATGATAGGAAGAAATTAATAAGAAATTGACACACTACCATTTTACATTAGGGAATGAGAGAATGAATTTTGATTTAGAGAATTTTATCAATAAGGAAAAACTATGACAAACACTATCTGGGTATGAACATTAGTTCTCCATGGATGATGTGATAAGAAATTGTGATGAAGCTTTGATAACACAAATGATAGCCATAGACAACAAGATCATGTTAGTTGAGGAATGGAGGAAGGAGAATAATTCTCTGTATATAAAAGCATTCAATGATGTGTAGGACCCCTTAGAAAGAGTAGAACAACTGATCACCCATGAGGATTTACTAACTGAGGATGTGTCCCCTATGGTCTTTGAAACACATGTGACAACTTTCCCTAGAATGCAAGCTGAGAATATGGAACCCCTCAGTTATATACCTCCATAGCCTACTCCAAAAGTAAGTTTATTTGTGGATACTGCCACATGAGTGAGGAAAAAGATGAAGAAGAAGGTGATTAAGTTGAACAAATAAATGTACACATTGTCACATAGTATGAGCCACCACATAAACAAAGTATCATTAAATTTGACTCATCAAATGCACTCTCTAATGATGTGAGAGTTCGGGCTGGGAAAAATTTTGTCTTTGATAGTGACTTCATTAAGACTTCAGAGTTTAGGTCATTTGTTTATGAATATAAATGAAGAGTGCTAACAAAAAGGATGAAAGATATCACTCCTGAACAAGAAGCAACCACCTTGGAAGAACTAAGAAAGGAAGTGGATCAGGAACTAGAAGCTATTACCCCTAAGAGAGGAAGGAAGCTACTTCAAGAATCTAGGGGTCTTACTCTTACCAGGATGAGATATCAATTTTTCTATAGTGTTTGATAACTTTAGGAAAAGAGGAGATAAGACAATATACTTAACATAGGAGGCAAGTGACAAAATGTATTCAGGGCCAGGTTACAATCTAGATGAAGCTACATTATTGATTTGGGCATTATATCCCCAAGACAAGAGACTTTCCATCATTAGTAATCCAAACCAAGTTTTTGGACATCTCTTGGTACATAGAGTGGGAGATACTAATCCCATTGAGACAACAAAATTAAACATAAATGTGGCTAAATTCAATAAGGCTTAGGTTGAGAGATTGATAAGAGAGAATGATAAATTAAAGAAAGAGGTAGCCAGTTATAGAGATAAATTACCCTATTCCTCTTCATTAGAATTATATTCTCCATTGGTGGAATATGAGAAGAAAGTATTGGATTCCATGGTAGCTATTATATACTGGAAGCATTTCCATGTGAAAGTTCGAAAGAAATACAATGAACTAGAGACAAGGATAAAAACCATCAAATTTGAGATGATCTTTGAGATAATCAAGAAGAGGTTTCAGATGGTGATGAACTGGGTTGACCAATATTGGTAACTCTTTGTGAAAGTGCATTTTAATCTTCAAAAAAATTAGAAACTACAGGTGTGTATGGAAGAGAAGAAAGATGAATTGATTAGTAAGGAAATTATGAATGAACAAATCCTCCACGGATATAATGAGTTGATCAATCAACATGAGGAGTTTTGTGCCAAGATTAAGGCAGAGCTTGATGACTTTGACCAAGCATTTGATATCTTGTTTCCCATTTTTTTTTATGATGAAGGAGGGATTAAAGGAAAATACCATTGGAAGGATGAGTTGGCTCAAATACTACCATAGGAACTTGAGATAATCAATGATGAGGAGATGGTACTAGACAATTCTCATAAGAAACTTGAGGGAATAATGTATATGGAGTACAATATGATGGATTCTCTGTGAAATATCAACACTCACATTAGGGATGATTATATTGAGCACTTGTCAAAAATGAACTTGTTCATCACCAGAACTAGAGGGGCCCTGAATATGGAAGAATAGGTATTGAGTTGAGGTCTGCAAGATGATCGAGCACTTTATCATGGAGAGTAAAAAATTTTCCAGATCCTAAGAGGTCACAAGTTCTCTACGATAAATAATGGAGCAAGTGTTACTATCTGTTGCTATTTCCTTAATTGATTTATTTTATATTAAGAAAATTACAATTAGTTAAGTTTATGAAAAGACACACCTTTTTGTAATGGGTCTGTAATTTGTTGCTTCCCATATAAAAGGAGAAACCAAGGCCTAGTTTTGAATTATCATTAGTAGTAGTAGTTAGGCTCATCCACCTACATATCACCTTTCAATCATCCATTTTCATGTATTTAATTTTTTTTTGCTATTAATGTATGTCTTTTGAAGAAATATAATGGAGAAGACTATTCATAATTGGTGATTTATTTCCAATGTTCAACTATTGTGTTAATATTAAATTCTATATTTTGTTGTGTTTTCTCCAAAGTGGTTTTCCTCAATTATTCAAATATATACAATTTTTCAAGACACATTTGTTGTTGCTATGTGATTTTCTTGATTGGGTTCTGGCTAGAGTGAATTAAATTCCTTTCAAGTAATTCATTTTAATTGGTTCCTTCTAGGGATTAAAATCCTTTTAAATTGATTATTTTGATTTGTTTCCCTCAAGTTAAGAATTTAAAATCCTTTTGTGATATCACTATAATTTGGAAAATAACACTGGGATTTGTAAAGAAGAGTACAATAACTGACAAACTTGCATGTTTGTACAAGTTACAAACATCCAAAGTGCTCAAAAAGTTAGAGTTAAGCTAAGAAGTAGATCCCCTACCTTACATATCTGTCTCCATCATCACTCACCTCTCGACTCCATTTGCCCAATAGAATTAGGCACTGGTCACACTTAGAACATTTCATACAAACTCTACTCATATACTTTATTCTTTAAGACATTACAGTAGCAATTAATCATTAGCCTTATGCCTATTTCACTCCCATGTGCCATTGTGAATAGATTGCCAAGATTAGAGATTGGATTATAACCTTTAAATCTTCCTTGTCATTTAGGTACACTCGCCTAGGTTTAGCAGAGCCTAAAGAGTAGGGGGTTATCAATCATAGTTTCCATGCTCATTAGCCAAAAATGTACTAAGAGATTGGCACCCTCTTAAGGTTCAAAACCTACATTTTTGAGACCTAACAGATTAGGAAATTTTCTAGGGACACACTTAGGGATAGTGTTTTAGCATACCCAAAGTCTAGGGTCAATCTGGGCCTCTCATCACAGAGTCATAAACATCCAAATTTTTTGCAAACACTCAATCATTTGATTGAATAAGAGACTCTACTGGGATAAAAACAAAGTTCATCAAGATCTTAACTTTCCTACTTATGAAGAAGTAGGTGGTGACTCTGTGAAAATTTTATGAATGATAAGTTAAATATCAGATCAGAAAGATTAGATTATAGACACCAATGATATACCATATCACCCAAAATGGATGGTAGAAGGTCATTACACAAAGGGAGTCGAAAGAAGAACAATGGTAGGTGGATAGACAAGCATGGATCTCCTCCTTCAAAGGCTAACACAAATAGGAATGAAGTAGTGCATAATCAGTCAAATTTCCTATGCAGTGATAAAGGGAACACATTAGAGCAACCTTTTACAATGCATAATAGTCCTTTTCACAGTGATGAAGGATACCAATTAGTGCCACCTAAACAAAAAAAATTAACAGATAGCATTCTCATTTTCAAACTAGATCCTCAACAAGAAAGTGAATTCTTTCCACATGCAGAGAAAACACATATCCAAAACCAAAAGGATTATGACCACATGATGTCATTACAACAAGGAGAAGAAACCCAGTATGGATTCATGGATCCTTTTGCCCCTACTAAGAATTATGATGAAATGGCCACTCAAGAAATGGAACAACATGTGGAAAGATAGGAGGAACTTAGGAGGTGATTGCAATTGATAAAACAAATGAAATAAATTGACCAACAATTGTCCCAAGATGAATATCCATTCATCAAAGCCTCCAAGATATGTGCCTCTTCATAAGCAAGGGGGAAAATCAAATCCACATGGGTCATCTTAGAATATAGGTGTTCCATATACTTCAAAAGCACCTTAAAACATGACTGGGAAATCAAATCAACATGTGAAACATAATGTGCCACCACAAAACTCACAATCAGAGAACACCAACACCATTTCACAATCTTACCCACCCCCAGGGCAACAATATGTTCCACACTATCAACACCATGTGCCACAACCAAATGTATATTCTCACTAGAATGTTCAAAAAAATGTACACCAACCTCAACATGGATTTCAATATTACCCCAATCTGCCACATCAAAATCCTTATCACACAGAATGTTGCAAGTATAAGCAGACAATTTGACTTGGTTGAATATCCTATATACCCATACCCCATTGAAAGTAACTTGGGAAATATCATCCCTAAATTCATAGGGAACAATGTAACTACAACAGAGGAACATATAATAAAATTCAATTCTTTTGTTCAAGATTTAGGCATGGAACAAGAAGTTGTCCTTTATGAGTCTATTCATGATGTCCTTAACTGAAGAAGCAAGGGACTGGTTCAACAACCTGCCAAATGCTTCAATTACCTTTGTAGTAGAATTCAAAAATCAATTCCTAGAGCAATATAGGAATCAATGTGCTCCTAAATTTACCTTACATGAGTTAATAGGTATTCAAAAACATCAGAATAAATATGTTTTTGACTTCAATAAGAGATTCTCCAAGATTAATAATAAGATACCACATGGATCTAAATTTGTTGACTCAACAACTTTAAGCATCTATTTGAAAGCCTCTAATCCTAAAATAGGGTATGAGCTTAGAAAGAGATGTCCTAACAGCTTGGACGAAGCACAAAAGGATGCTATAACCATTGAAAGTAGTAGGAAAGATTTTTGAATGATTGGAAAAAGAGATAACCATAGGATACCACTAAATCCTAAATCACCAAAATAGGCAAGAAAATCAATACAAGAATGAAAGGCCAAGATTGCATGACATACCCTATAACACCACTTGGAAGGATGGATGACCAGTGGGTAAGCCAAATTGGAAAGACACTCCAGATCCTTTGAAAAAACATGGAACACATGTAGTAGATACCACACCATGGTGTCCACCATGTCATAGACCCCATGCCCCAGAACATTGTGTAGTGGTTCAAACCTGCTAGGAAGATGAATGGTCACAAGAATAGGATAGAGATGGCCACACTGTAAATATGTTAAGATGGGGGTCCCACCAAACCAATGATGGATTCTCACCCTCTGAGGATGGGTGTGAATACGATGTCAGAAATTAGAAATGCAATGTTAATATGGAGCAAGAAGTGTTCTTTGACCTAGAAGAAAATAAAGAAGAAACAACCTACACATACAACACTACACCACAATTTCAATTGAGAACACCAACAAGAGAAGAGAAGAGGGCCATCACAACAAAGTTGTGGCTGAAGCAAAAAGAAATAGATACAACCTAAGAAGTAGACCGGGGAACACCTAAAGAAATATTTATAAGGGAACGTAATAAAAAAGAGAATGTCTCATCTAACCAAAAGAAGGGTGAAACAAAGAAGCCTCAAAAGATATCTCAAAAAAAGGTTGCAGATGTTGAATTTGAGAAAACACCAGATAATAACAAAGTTCAAACTAAAGGAAGAAAGGCTGCTAAAATGGAGAGAACATAACAAGGGATGACTGCCCCTTCATTTTACATTGCTCAAGCACTAACTCAAATAAAGATGATAGTGCCCTTGATGGAAATGATGAAAATTGATGAGTACAAAGACACAATCCTCAGATTGATTACCAACACATCTCAGAAACAACAAGATCAGAACAAAGAGGTCAATGTCATTGAACATGAAACTAGAAAGGTACCATAAGTTTATTTGGTTGATACTCTTACAAAAATCCCCTCTTAGGTGGATCCATTTTACACCACATTGGTGATCAACAACAAATTGGTGAAAAATTACATGATTGACTCAAGGGAAACAATCAACATCATGCCTTTGGATGTCATGAAAGAATTAGGTTTGTGGGTGAACACTACCTATGGAAAGTTTTATGCCATGGATAAAAGATCAGTCATAGTAGTTGGAGTAATATGGGACGTAGAATTGAAATTAGTATCATACCCCGAGGAAATGTATAGAACATACATCACTGTGGTGGACACTCCCCCTTACTATGGAATGTTATTATCTAGGCAATGGATTGCGACAGTAGGTGGAAATGTCTAGCTAGATTTATCTTATACCACAATACATGTAAATGGAAGGGAAGTCAAGTTGTACAAAGAACACAGATCATAACATGTCATTGAGATTTTTTACCCTAATCAAATGAATTTCTTTTGTGACGTGGACCTTGGGAGTTTTAGAATCAAGCATTCAAACCCTAAATTACTAAACATAGAGCCAATTGCTAGAGATATTTCTTGAAATGAATAGGGCATATGGTATATGTATTTTGATGGAGCCTATAGTAGAGAGGGGAATGGAGCTGGAGTTGTTTTCATTTCACCCAATGGCACAACATTTAAGTACTCATTTCTGCTGACATTCAATTGCATAAACAACATAGTAGAATATGAGGCATTACTGCTAGGTTTAAACATGACCAAAAAACATGGGATCAAAGTATTAACCATTTTTGGGGTTTTAGAGTTGGTAGTTTCACAGGTGAGGGTGAAATATTCTACAAAAAATAAGAGATTGAAGCAATATAAACATGCAGTGTGGGATAATATAGAACTCTTTGATGCCTTGTCCATTAAATGGTTGGATAGATAAAAAAACTTAATGGATGACTTCTTGGAAAATGTGGCCTTGAAAAGGGATGGCATTACCTTATCAGGTATCTCACAAGTGGAACTCAAGACCAGGCTTGCAATTCTTGACAATATTTACAGTTGGCATGTCTTCAATGATGACACAAATCTGATTAAATTCTTACACTATATTGATCAGTATGAGGCTCAAGAAATTTATTTTAATGTGTTTGTTGAAGAAGTGGATGGTAAAAAAATTGTGTTTGGAAAAGAGGTAGTACAACTCAAAACAAATAATATTCCCAAAGGATTAGTAGCATTAGAAAGGGTGTTCAATGGGAATGACTGAGCAATTATGAAGCAAACACTAGTGAGAAGGGAATATATTGAAGAAATTAATCTTCAAACTAAATTGGCTCCAAAAAAGGTGTACATTGGAAAGAAGATAAGTCCTTCAATTAGAAAGATGTTGATCACATTGTTGAGAAAATATAAGCATGTTTTTGCATGGTCATATGATGACCTTAAAGCATATAGAGAAGATTTACTTCAACACGAAATTCCACTGAGGCTTGATGCAAAACCCTTTAGATAGAAACAAAGACCAATAAATCCTACTAATCTAGAACCCAAGATGCATGAAGAACTCATAAAACTTAGAGAGGGAGGCATCATTAAAGCTATCAAACATTCTACTTGGGTTTCCAACTTAGTGCTTATCGGGAAAAAGAATGGAGACATAAGATTATGTGTAGATTTTTGAGATTTGAATGTATCCTCACTTAAAGACAATTATCCTCTCCCAAACATGGAAGCTATGTTGCAATGGTTAATAGGGTGTGAGTTATTGTCTATGATGGATAGATTTTTGGGGTATAACCAAGTTAAAGTAAAAGAATCAGAATAGTATAAGACTATGTTTACTACACCTTGGGGCATGTATGCATATGTAAGGATGCCATTCGACCTCACAAATGTTGGTGCCACCTTTCAAAGAGCTATGTATGTCGCCTTTATTACCTGATTAGTACAATAATGGTGGTATATCAAGATGACCTCACAACATATTCTAAGAAAGAAAAAGATGATATTGAACATCTAGAAAAGAACTTCCTCAAAGCTTTGGAGTATGGTATTTTCTTAAACCCTAAGAAGTGTCATTTTGTTGTGATTGAAGGAAAATTGTTGGGCCACATAGTGTCCAAGGATGGAGTAAGAATTGATCCCAAGAAAGTGGAGGCTATTGATAAGATTCCTATCCCAAAGATAGTGAAATCCATTCAATATTTCTTTGGGCAGATAAATTTTGTAAGGAGGTTTATATCAAATTTCACTGAGATTGTCGAGCCTATTTCAAAAATGTTGAAAAATGTGCCAAGATTGATTGGATAGTAGAAGTAATTGATGCATTCATATCTATTAAAAAATCAATCAAGGAGGCCCCAGTGCTAAAATCACCTAACTTTAGTAAACCATTTCCGATCTTCTCATTTGCATCTTACCATACTATTGCAAAAAAATGATGAAGGGTACGAGAAACCAATATCATTCTTCAGAAAATCCCTTCAGGGAGCAAAACTAAAGTATGGCATTACATAAAAGTAGGTGTATGAACTTGTGAAAGTTATAAAAGCCTTCATACCTTATTTGGTAGGTGATAAGGTAATTTCCTATATTCCTAACGTTGTAGTTAAGGATTAAAAGATTCAAGAGTTTGGTCCATTGAAATCCAAATCACCAAATTGGTAAGAGGACAAAGGTTGGCTAAACTATGACTGAATCAAATGTTAAGGAAACTTAAATATTTAACATAGGGGAGGAAGAAGGTATGATTTCCAGCATTGAAATCACCCCATGGTATACTAGTATAATGTATTATCTCAAAAAAAAAAAAAAACCCAAAATATTTGAATGAAAATCAAAGAAGAACCTTAAAATTGCATGCCTCAAAGTATGTCTTTATGGGAGGATACCTATACTAGAAGAATAGAGATGGAGTGTTATTATTATACTTGGATGAATCACAAGTGAACCATGTGTTGAAAGAGGTGCATGAGGGTGTTTGCGGAGGACATTTTTCAGCCAAGACCACTACCCACAAGATCCTGAGGGTTGGATACTACTAGCCTAGGGTCTTCAATGACTCTTTTACTTATGTGCAAAAGTGTGAAGCTTGTCAAAAAATTTCTAGAAAAATGAAGTATCAAGGAGCATTTCCACTTAGACTAATACAAGTTGAAGCTCCATTTCATCAATGGGGGATTGATTTCATTGGAGAAAAACTAGAGAAGTCCAGTGGAGGGCATAAATGGATTCTAGTGGCAACTGACTATTTTACAAAATGGATAGAAGCCATCCCTATAAAGCAAGCTACTACTAAGGTTGTGATAAACTTTTTGATAGAAAATATCATCACCAAATTTGGAACACATGTAAGGATAATCATAAATGACACACTTGTTGTCTTTCCGATGCTTTTCCTTAGCTTGGATAGTGAACTAATTTTTTCTAACTAAATCTTCACTTTTGGGCACCTATAGCGGCTAAACTGTGAGGAATTTCAATATGATGCAAACTAGTGATTTGTGAAATTTTGTCTATAGATTCTAAATATATTTTTTTCAAAATATTTGGAATCAAATTGTACTTCTTTTTCCATCTCCTTCAAAAACTAGTTTTTTTCAGTAAACATCATTTTTAAGGAGTGACACTCATCGTATAACACATAATTTTTTTTCCATGAAGGATAAAATTCTTTTTTTTTTGAATGTAGATTTTTAACTATGATATCTAGTGCTTCCAATTGGTTTCATAGTGTTTTATTGAATATTTTTCCTTAATCAAGTTTCGAAGTCAAACCAATTACAATTCAGACATAGGAAGACGATATAACACAAATTTATTTTTGTTGGATCAAGGGCTTCAATATTTGGTGCACTCATATTTTTCATTTTTTTTTTTGATAATCTTCTATTTTTTCACATTTGTATAATAGAGAGCTTGATTTTGGGTGAAAATCCTACATTCACAAGAAATAAAAAATAAATATAATAATTAAATTAAATTTATTTAAAACTATACTATTTGGGAAGCTTATAATAAGGACTACATACTTATAAAAAATAAATTTTAAATGAATTCATTTGATTCCCCAAAAGGTAAACAAAACTAGTATTTTATCAACATTTTGATAGGTGTAAAGGAGACTCTGTTATAGGTATGGTTTAAAACTAGCAGGGTTCTATCCAAGGGGGTTTGATCTAAGGTAGTTTGATCATTTACCCTCTTCAATTGGAATGATTTAAATGGGACCTTTTAAGGCTTAAATCATTATATTTTCTAAAAATATGTGATTTAAAAAAAAAATAGAATCTCCTAGAAATTGTAAACCAGCTTTGTAGGATCACCCAGAGACGTTCAAAATTTAATGAACTCCCTAATGATAAGCAAGACAACAAGTGTGTCATTTATGATCAAGATCCAAGCAATGTGTATCAAAAATTGTTCTCATTTCGATCATCAAAAGTCGAAGAAGCTTATAGAGAGCAATATCGAAGTAAAAAACTAGAGGTACCCCATTGTTGCATAGTCAAAAGAAAAAGGAAGCAAGGAAGATACAAGTATACAAAGCCTAGATAAGAAATTTCTTTGAAGTAAACAAAATTACCAAGAGAGGTTGGGGTTTTGAATAATTGAAGGAAGTTGAGGAACACCAAAATTTAAAAGACAAAAAATGGAAGCTAGACTCTTAAACCAAGACTTGATTGATCAATGTCCTGGTTTGGGGCCGAGGTCTAAAAGAAGTGCACAATTGAATCCTTCCATTGAAAAGTTGTGGGACAAACATAAAGACTTAGGAGATGTATGGACACCACAGAGAGGGTATGAGCTATTTATGTACCACTATAGAAAACAATACAGGTTCCAACCTATTTGTAATCCATGGAAAATGAGCTTAAGAAAGGTGGACGTGCCTAATGTGTTTGTTAATGTAGAGTTGGTTAAGGAACTAGCTACCAAGTATGATCCCAAACAATGAGAAATTCAGTCACATGATGGGTCTGAATTTATCATCATCTCCAAAGACTTCATTTCCATTTTTTTCAATTAGATTGCACTATGAATTTTCTATTCATAGTAAAAGACCTCTTGAAAATATATCACTACATAGACACTAGCTATAAAAGGTGGAAATTTCCATTGCATAGACCCTGAGAGGAAGGGAATCAACCCAAAAGGTTTTCCAAAAATGAACACCCTCCCTTTCATGAAGAGCTATTTGAGCAGTATTTTCAATATACCTATTACACTATAGGACAAGTATGGGGAGTGGAAGTTATGAATCTCATGTCAATAGCCCTAAATGTTCTAGTAGCAGATGTACAAAGCCGAGATGCTAGATCATTTGATTATGCTAACTATTTGACAAATGTGACAACTTTCCCTAGAACGTGGGTTGACAATATGGAACTGCTCAATTATATACCCTCACAACCTACTCTAAAAGTAAGTTTCTCTGTGGATACTACCATGAGTGAGGAAAAATATGATGAAGAAGGTAATGAAGAAGAGGATGAAGTTGAAAAAATAGATGTACCCATTTTCACATAGTATGAGCTACCCCACAAACAAAGTATCATTAAATTTGAAGCATTAAATAAACTCTTTGATGATGTGAGAGTCCAGGCTGGTCAAGAGTTTGTCTCTGATAGTGACTTCATTAAGACTTCAGAGTTTAGGTCATTTTTTTATGAATACAAAGGAAGAGTGCTAAGAAAAAGGATGAAAGATATCACTCTTGAACATGAATTAACAACCTTGAAAGAACTAAGAAAGGAGGTGGATCAAGAACCAAAATCTATTACCCCTGAGAGAGGAAAGGAGCTACTTCAAGAATCTGGGGTCTTGCTCTTACTAGGATGGGATATTAGTTCCGCTATAGTGTTTGATAGCTTCAGAAAAAGAGGAGATAAGACATTGTACTTAATAGAAGAGGGAAGTGACAAAATGTATTCAAGGTTAGGTTACAATCTAGATGAAGCTACATTATTGATTTGGGTGCTATATCCCCAAGATAAGAGACCTTCCATGACTAGTAATCCAAACCAAGTGTTTGGACATTTGTTGGTACATAGAGTGGGAGATACTAATCCCATTGAGATAGCATAATTAAACATAGTTGTGGATAAATTGAATAAGGATTAGGTTGAGAGATTGATAGGAGAGAATGATAAATTAAAGAAAGAGGTAGCCAATTATAGAGATAAATTACCCTCTTGGACTCTTCATCAGAATTATATTCTCCATTGGTGGAATGTGAGAAGAAAGTATTAGATGCCATGGCAGATGTTATATACTAGAAGTGTTGCCATGAGAAAGTTCAAAAGAAATACAATGAACTAGAGACAAGGATAAAAACCATCAAATTTGAGATGATCTTTGAGATAATCAAGAAGAGGTTTGAGACAGTGATGAACTAGGTTGACCAATATTGGGAACTCTTTGTAAAAGTGCACTTTACTCTTCAAAAAAATGAGAAACTATAGGTGTTTATAGAAGAGAATAAAGATGAATTGATCAGTAAGGAAATTATGAATGAACAAATCCTCCACAGATATAATGAGTTGATCAATTGGTATGAGGATTTTTGTGCCAAGATTAAGGTTAAGCTCAATGACTTCTACCAACCATTGGATATCGCATTTCCCATTTTTTTCAATGATGAAGGGAGGATTAAAGGATAAGACCATTGGAAGGATCAATTGGCTCAAATACTATCACAGACACTTGAGATAATCAATGAAGAAGAGATGGTACTGAATATTACTCATAAGTAACTTGAGGGAATAATGTATATGGAGTATAATATGATGGATTCTTTGTCAAATATTAACACTCACATCAGGGAGGATTATATTGAGCACTTGTCAGAGATGAGCTTGTTCATCACCAAAACTGGAGGATCCCCAAATGTGGAAGAATAGGTATTGAGTTGAGGTCTTCAAGATGATCAAGCACTTTATCATGGAGAGGAGAAATTTTCTAGATCATGAGAGATCATGAGTTCTCTACGATGAATAAAAAAGCAAGTGTCACTATATGTTGTTGTTTCCTTAACCAATTTCTTTTATGTTAGGAAAATTACCATTAGTTAAGTTTATGAAAAGACACACCTTTTTGTAATGGGTCTATAGGTTGTTGCTTCCCATATAAAAGGTGAAACCAAGGCCCAATTTTGAATCATCATCAGTAGTAGTAGTTAGGCTCATCCAACTACATATCACCTTCTGATCATCCATTTTCATATTTAAATTTTTTTTGCTATTAATGTATATCTTTTGAAGCAATATAATGGAGAAGACTATTCATAATCGGCGATTTATTTCTAGTGTTCAACAATTGTGTTAATATTCAATCCTATAAGTAATTAGAATGAATTACTTAGAAGGATTTTCTTGATTGGGTTCTAGCTAGACTGAATTAAATTCCTTTCAAGTAATTCATTTTAATTGGTTCCTGCCAAGGATTAAATCCTTTTAAATTTATTATTCTAATTAGTTTCCCTTCAGTTAAGAATTAAAAATCCTTTAATGATATCATAGTAATTTGGAAAATAACATTGGGATTTGTAAAGAAGAGTACAATAACTAAAAAAATTGCACATTTGTACAAGTTGCAAACATCCAAAGTTCCCAAAAAGGTAGAGTTAAATTGAGAAGTAGATCCACCTACCTTACATATTTGTCTCCATTATTCACCTCTCAACTCCATTTTCCCAATAGGATTAGGTATTGGTCAGACTTAGAACATTTAATACAAACTCTACTCATATAATTTATTCTCAAAGACATTTACAATATGAATTAATCATTAACTTTGCATCTATTTCACTCCCACGTGCCATCGTGAATAGATTTCTTAGATTAGAGATTGCACTTATAACCTTTAAATTTGCCTTATCATTTAGGTACACCTGCCTAGGTTTAACAGAGCCTAAAGAGTAGGTAGTTATCAATCATATTCACCCTGTTCGTTAGCCAAAAACATACTAAGATTTTGGAACCATCTTAAACCTATGTTTTTGAGACCTAATAGGTTCTCGATCCTACAAAGCTAGCTATTATCTCACCACAAACATGTTAGGAGAAAAAGATAACGATAATAGACACACATTCAAGAATACACAAGTCGGCATGATAAGACACAACTTGATTAGATAGAAACAAGACACAAACTAATCAAATAGACCTATGGTTGCTAAAAATTCCATTATAGGATAGTCACTGAAAAGGTGGGTCTAGTCGGGCTGTCCCCAAGCTAGATGTCAAGATGTACAATGTCTGACACCAAGACATAGCAACATTAAATATCAAATAAAAGACATAATTTGCAAGACACCAAAGAATTCATTATGAGAGAAAATCTTTCAAAATGGGTTCCTTTCATAGGGAACCCTTCAAGACACCAAGGGGCTCATTTAAAGGGATGCTCCAATTGAAAGACACATTATTTTCTGCAAGTGATTATATCATCAAGAATCATTTTGAAAAACATTTTTTCAAGGAATCTAGTTGAAAGAATGATCCTTTTTGAAATTAAAATTTTTAGATTCTTTCACCATGGAATCATTTTTGAAAGACAATTGCATTAAGGGGTTGTTCTTGAGAGAATGCATTAGTTTGGAAAGTGAGTGGTTTTCAATAAGGGATTCTTTCATCAAGGAATTCATTTTATAGAATATTAAGGAATCCTTTTGAAAGAATTTTCCTTAATGAAATTTAGAAAGAATGGTAGCCCCCCCTTAGGATGGTTTAGGCTATGCAAAGGAGCACATGGAATCCTAAGGAGAAAGAAGGGGAGGTAGCGATTTTGTGGCACACAACACATAAAAAATATGTATTTGTGGTATATTGTCACACACATGAGGGGAAACACATGAAAACCACAACATCAAAAAGCAAGCAGACAAAGATGGAAAAATCAAGAGATAGGGGGATTTGAGAATTTAGGATCAAAACTGTTCATATATATAAATAGTTCAATAGATAATATAATCTATGTATGAAATTTAATCAACCCCAAAGTTCTCAAAATGTGAAGAAGAGAACATGAAGAAAAAATGAAAATTAAAATTGGGTCAACATGGAAGAAGGCCTAAATCACCCTAACACTTTGCATCATCCCTAATATCGAAAAACAATTCCAGGACACATAGAAGAATGATGATACAAACAGAAGAAGTGCACGAAATATTTTCCATATATTTATCTAATCACCTACAAGGGTAGCAAGGGTCCTATAGGTAGGATCATAAGCACAAAAAGATAAGCACAAGGGAACACAAAAACACAAAAAATCCACATTATAGATAAAGAAGAGGTACCACCCTAGTCCTCATTGACCAACAGGTTTTCCTACTCGCAATCTAGATCACTGCAAGGGGAGGATAGATGGTCTTGATAGAGCTCCCAAAATTCTTGCAAAATTCTGAGAAAATCATGACTCAGGTCTTGATAGATGGCTAAAGGTTTTTGTTTGTAAACCCTTAGTTTATAAATGTTTTATCCCAAAACCCTTCAATGTTATAATTTTGTAGTGACCTATTCCCACTGGTTGTTATTTGAGTTTTTCATCACTTAAGCCTTTTAATTCATCCATTTATCAACCCACTCATTCTAGGAGAGATGGTCACCCTAGATGTGTATGGTCCCGAGCCAATTTTTTGTGAAGTTGGGCAACATATTTCATTTTTAAGGACTTAAGTCATTGTCCTCAAGGGTTTCATTGTCGTCAGCCTAGTTAGGGCCCCGTCTTAAAACTAACATTCGACATGTGCAGGAATATGGCCCATTGGATTTAAAGGTTTAATCCCCACTACCCATCACACACCACATGGGCATTAATGGGTAGCCATCATAAGACATGAAAGGTACACAAGATTATGACACATGTCCTTGCCATGTGGGGATTGACTTTTGTATAAGTTCCTGCTAACCAATGACGGGGAGATCAATGAATGTTGTGCAAAATCAAAATTTAATCTAAGTTGTTCATCACACACCTTGCAAAATTTAATTAATACCCACTAGAAGGCTTGTGAGGTATGCAAAACGATGACGCATGGAGTTTCTCGACCACCATGTAGAGTGTGGACGAGCCCATGGAATGAATAATGTGGTTCCCATTCAGTGGTTTCTCATTGGTCAAAGGATGATAAGCTATGGGCTTGGGTTTTCAAACCTGATTTGACCTCATCTAGGCTGCTCGATCTTCCATCTCATTCTAAAATTGAGGAATGACATTTGAAAAACCAAAAGCACGCATGTGTTAGTCATTTTTCTCTGCAACTAGTGAGCACTAATGGCATGTGCTCTTTAAGAGTGATCAATTGGGTGTTGGTACGTGTGAGAAATTAATTCCCAACTATTATGAGGAATGATACAAAAATCTCCAAGTGCCTAGGTGATTAATGGTTATGAAATCGACGCTAGTGATTAATTCCTTCCTCGAGCATGTGATGCCAAAATTGACAATCAAACACCATCAAACTTGCTTGATAAATATAGATGGAGTGACTACCATTTTCACCATTGCAATCAGTATTTAGCATTTTTTAAATTTGTGCAAAGAGTAAAGAGTGTTTCATTGTGATCATAAGAGGTTGCTAGGTAACAAAGATGAGCAAGCCAACTACTTTTGCATTACCAGTAAGGAGGTCTCCAAGAGTCAACATGCAAAAGCCTCATGGCGATGTCTCTCTACATGAGCACAATGTACCTAAACACATTCCAATCCTAGAGGAGAAATCCCCTAGCAAGAAGTCTTTGTGTGCTCCAACTAGATTCAATAGTAGGTTAAGACACCAAGGTGTTGCAACAAAGAGGATAGAAGAGAAAGGAAAAGAGCCCACATTATTCACACCATGAGTATGTAGAAATATAAGGTATGGCCAAGGATCTTATGTAAGAAAAAGTTCCCCAATTTTCATCACTGATATCCTTTTAGATAGTGCGAGGAAGATAAACTAGAGCTATCAATAGTATCTTATGATGTTGAATCAAGTTGTAGCCTCGGGAGTGGAAGTATTGTCAGTTCCACCAATATCTGTGAAAACTTGAAGTAGGTATGATGGCTTTGTTCTTGGTAAAGGAAAAGATGAGGAGGGAGTGGAAGTTTCTTCCTTTCCTCATGCAAGGATGTGAAGTGGGTGCATGTACTATGGGTCGAGTTTTGGTGTTGACCCTTCTTTTGGTTAAGAGAATTGGTGTGTGGGTGTTCAATTTTTGTGTTGAATGATAAGGTTGTCATGGTATTTTCTTATGTTCCTCACGTATGTTGTTGGTTTTTGGGTTTTCATGCTGACTGTGCACACTCAAAGCGATGTGGATGTGGAATACGAGGCCTAGCTGGTAGTTAAAGGATAATTTTGGTGATACTTGCATTTTCCTTTTGATGGTGGTTATCAATTTTAGTTCCCTGTGTTCAACAAATGATTGTAGGTCACCATGTGGGGAATTTTGAAATGAAATTCAAATTGGTGCTGAAATGAAACATTCTAAAATGTAATTGCATTTGAGCTAGATGCTTGTTGATCCCTTATGCTATAAAAGGGATTTCATGGCTCATTGCAAAGGTTTTGGTTTTGAAATTTTGAGTCTTGTATAAGGTCTAGGTAAATATTAGGTGTAGAAAGGATGCTAATGAATATAACAATTGGATTCTCTTGGTTTTGAATCATATATGTAATGATCTTAAAGTAGTTTTACATAAATTATTGATATCAAAACAAATATTATGTCCTAAAAATTTACTCTCCTATTGTAAATTTCTATGAATTATGAATGAAATATCAATGGTATCTTTGCTTATCATGAAATGCTTATTTGAATGTGTGTCCTTATTTCTGCTTTAACTCAAAGAGTTGATTAGATGCTTAAATAGGGTCACAAAATTGTGAGAATTTGCAAAGGATCTAATAAGAATTCGTGTTTTAGGAATTGTGAGTTTTCACAATGTAAGGCATTGTAAAAATAGTCCATTATTATTAGGGTTAAAGAATTTATGCATTACTGATTATTATATGTTTGATTCCATTGCCCAATTGATGAAACACTGGTCTATTTGCTAAAGATATTTATAATTGAAATATGTTGATGGTTTACCCAATCATGGACTTAGAATCAGAGCATAATTCATTTAAAATTTGCTAACCACAAGGCATGTACTTGAATAATTTCTTGTTCCTAGTGAATAGATGATTATTTGCTCAAAGATCAACCAATCTTTTTGTGGATTATGTTTATTTGTTCTTTATGGGAACCAATCTATGTTTTGATGTGTTTTGTACTAGATAGATCAAAATTAACACAATTAGGAACACCCCACTAGGTCCCAAAGAGCCTGAAGTGAAGGAGAAAATTCCTTAAATCCCTTTACTCATTATGTTGGCCATTCATCTTAGGGGTTCTTGATTTTAGGAGCTGGCTACTCTTTAGAGATTCCTAAGGGTGTACTGGGAAAAAACACCAATAGGTCTTAAAAGGGTGGGATAGCAAGAGTGGTACCCTTCGGCTCACCTACAACAAGGGAAAAGGAAGAAGGTCCCTCAAGGTCTTGTTTACTGAACTCTTATGAAGTTAAAGTCATCGATCTTACAAAGACTGAGAACTGAGCTGAGATATCTTCCACCAAATTGAACACACTTTTTGAGGGAAGGGAAAGGCATTCGAGAGCCACTACCAACTTTGGGAAGAGGGGCGGTGACTAGCTTTAGAGAAGATGGGGCCTCCTTCATCACAAGGATGACAAGGACAAACTATAACTAGATTCCAAAGAAGGGGAACCCTTCTTCTAAGTTCCACTCACTTTGAGTTCATCTTCTAGCTTACACTTCAATGAAGGATGTTGAATCCCCACAAAGGAAAAAGCCATAGTAGACACCATTTTTTGCATTTGACATGTTGATGGAATGAGAGAAAGGAGGGACATTTGGAAGGAACATCAAAAGAGGGGGCTCCATGGAGGGAGTGATGAATACTTTCACCCTTTTGGGGTGAGCATCATTGGGAACATCTGGGGGAGCCAAAAGAAAGATGGAGATGATGGGAACCAAGGCAAGAACATTAGAAGAAAGAGAAATAGAAAAAGATGCTAAAATAGGTGCACCTATCTCCCTCTTTGTCTTTTACAAGGTGACACTAGAAGATGTAGCCTAAGAAGAGATTGGAGGTTTCTACTCAACCACAACAATATCCTTCACAATATTTTCCCATGGAAGGGTATTGTTCTAGACAGGAGCAAGAGGGGGAAGAATAAGAGCATAAACAACTACAGGAGGATAGACAAGCATAGGTGCCTTGGCAACGGGCCTCTTCCTGTTCATTACCATAGGGATAGGTGGAGGAATAGTAGGAGGTCATGGAGGTTGAGACACAAGAGTAACCCCATTAAAAATATTCCCCTTTCCATATAAAATGATTCAAGGAATTGTGGGTAAAATAGGAAGATCAAAATCTTGATGCTTTACTTTCCACCATGTGGGCACCATCAGGCTTCCCATGCAACACATGGGAGTGGGAGCCAAAGGTGCCACAATTGGGAAAGAAGTAGAAGTAGATGGAGTAGAAGAAACATAAGGAGAAGGCTATTTAGCATTAGAAAGCTTCCCATTTCCCTTTGGTGGGGAAGAGGAGGTAGCTTGTTGTTGCACTATCATAGAGGATTTTACAAAGATGACATAAGAAGAGACTAGATAAGTGACTTTCAATATAGTACCCCCAATCTTATAGCAAACATAAGCTTGGTATTATAGGTGTTACATAGGAGGGAGAGGTCCAACTGGTGCAGGCCAAAAATGATCCAGGGAGAAGCCCCCATATGACACTAGTGATTTATATCCAATGTCATGCACTACACGTACAATGCCTTCATGAGGGAACTTTAAAATTTTGTGGATAACAAAGGCAACACTGTTCATGGAGGCTAACCACAAAATACCTAGCCTTAATCTGAATTAGTCAGATTCTGGGGTCATGATAAATGGTACATTGATAGATTTGGGTCCAACAAAATTGACAAAAGGGCCAATACAAATTCCATCATGGGTAGAGAGGGTGGTTTGCGACTCTCCATATCTCTTATCATGTAAACTATTTGTAAATAAGTTTCCTCTATTATCACATTCACCTGACTTGTTGGATCAACTAAGGCACTAGTTATAGTGTTTCCATTGATCTAGGTAGTAATGTACAATAGGTAAGGCTTCTTGTTAAGAGGTACACCATGTGAGGTAAAGGTTATATTAGGTTTTTCACTCACATTTTCAAAAGGAGGGATATGCATGAACAAGGCCATGTTCATGTACTCAGATGGAACTAGCTTGGAAGATTCAAAATATTGTGTAACTATATTTATATACATTGACCTGCCTAAATTCTACTTCCAAATATCTAAGATTCCTTCTAACTATGTATCTAGGGGTCATAGATTGGGTTACAAAGTTGCATTCCTTGCAACACAATTCTACAATGTGCCTAGGATACTTGAGAAAGATCCTTGATACCATGAAATAAAACAAGGATGTTCATGTCAGATTCACCAAAAATGTAGAGGGATTTGTCACCCCCAAGGCTCTAAGTTATGAGAGAGCCCTAAGGAATGAAATTCCCTAAACTACCTTAGATTATTTAATAGGTTAAGAAGGGTGAGAGAGAGAGGTTGAAAAGGAAAGGAAAACAAAGCATTTTTTCCTTTTTACTAATAACAAGTGTTTTTGGAATCCAAGTGAGCAGATTGCAAGTGTCTTAGATTGCAAACCAAATAGATCTTTGTCTATGGATGATAATGTAAGAACTAGATACTAGCATGGCATGATGGTGTATTAGGGATCCCCTAGCGTCCTGTACGAACATGGGTCTGATAACCAATCAAAGACTCACAAGGCCAACTTATGACTTGAATATAAAAGTTTGTAGTTTTAACAATTTAATAAGAAAATGCAAAATAAGTAGTACAAAAAGAAGAATACTATAAGGATTATTCTAATGGAAAAAATGATAAGGGAAAGAGAGAAGAATCTCAACTAACAAATGGTCCATTTCTCCAACTAGCTTTGATTAGATGAACCTACACCTACACATGATTGGAAAAATCATTGTAAGCTCGCATTTAAAAAAACAAATTAGTGAATTTAAGATTTCTTTTTTTTTTTTGATAAATTGATGTTTTATGTGCTATGTTGTTAGGTTTTTCTATATCCAATTATGTCAAGGGAGTGACATCCTACCATTTTTTAGCAAATAGACCATCTCAGTGAGGTAGATGTTATATTTCTGAGTGCATTAGGATGATATCATATCACATACATGCTTGAAATTAGGGAACATAGATCTATGATGACCGCTTTTGTAAAAAGGTGGCACAGTGAGAGGTCTTCCTTCTTATTTCTAGCTGGGGAGGATACACTCACCTTGGAGGATGTATGGAGGATCTTGAGGGTCCCAATCGTTGGTGATTGTGTGGTATATGATATTAATATTGGTGAGGAGGCTTTACATTTATTTTTTATAATAATGATCTTGACATTGAGGATGGAAAGATGGACCTCAAGCTAGGGGTAGGGAGATATGAGGATATACCCTTGGTGCTAGGAGAATTGATATCTAGAGTTATTGTGCTTTATTTCAAATCACAAGGATTTTTGGTGGGATGTGGACATGTCCTTAAGAGGATGTTGATAGATGGTGTTGTTTATACACGAGGGCCATGTCTGTTAGCCAATTATATCATGATATGCACCAAGTCAACTATCGATATGCAACCAACCTATCATTTAGAGTCACATTGGTACACATGGGTGTGGGAGCATATTGGTATTACACATCTATTGGGACATGTTACTTGTCGAGCTAGACATCCTTATATGCATTGTTATGAGGTCAGATTGACATAGTATTTCTTAGGCGATGTTGACTATTGAAGGTGATGAATCGATGACATGGATCAATTCATATGGAGGCTATAGATGTTGTGTTAGGCATAGGATTGTGATTCCTAACATTTACCTTTTACCCAATGAACATGGTGGTTGATTAGGCGTACACCAAACATCTGACATTTTCCAGAGAAGGTTTGAAAATAGTTTGGGGAGGTATAGGGTATTCTATAGGATATGGTAATATTTTTTTGCAGTTAGTGAGAGAGTAGTGACGAGGGTCAATGATAGTCCCTTAGGTTGTAGTTGATTTTTTAAGCTTGATGTCCATTCAATGGGATTGGATAGCTATAGTAGAGGATGTAGGGACTACCCCAATTATGATTTATGGTGGAATTGTAATGACCTTTGATATTTACACATCCATATGGTGGGGTACTGAGAAGTGTTAGACATGTTCTCGAGCTAGCTAGGGCTTAGAGAGTTAGGAAATGAATGGAGGGAGCTAGTGGAGGTAGGGTGATGGAGGTGGTCCTAATCAAGGAGATATGGGAGGGAGAGGGGATGGTGACCAGAGGAGCTTAGTGGAGGTGGTAGATGATGGCCAAAGAAGTGAAGGTTTGAGAGGAGATGATAGACAAATAGGTGGAAAGGATGATGGTATGGGTGTGTGAATTGAAGTTGCACTTTTAGAGTGAAACCATACCCATAAGGAGCATGATGGATATCCAGTGGATAGGGATAACCTCTTAGTATAGTTGGCTCAATGAACAATAGAGAGACACTGAGGTATCTTGGTGACAAGTTATTGTGACACAATTTGGAAAAATAACAACACAATTGACACATATTATAGCTAAGAGGGAAATAGAGAGATAATATTCACAATAACTAGAGGTGACAGGTGGGAGAGGTGTATTCATGGATAGATATGTTGAGATTGACATAAGAGGCTACTTACTATAGGACACTATATGAGGTAGTTGTTCTAGTAGGGAAGTGGGAACCTAGGTTATCAACTAGGAGTGGGGCAAGAGGATTAGTGGGGAGATCATATGGATCCAGGGGCACAACAAACTAGTTAGTAGGTTGCTCCTCCTCATCCACCCTCTCTTGGTTGGGAGGAGGAGAGAGGGAGTTCCATGTATATTTTCTTTGTATATATGATGTTCACATAATTTTTATGTAGGCACTTCTTTTGATATGCCTGCAAGCAAATGCATATGTATATTCATGGATCTTACTAGACCTTATACAAATATTTATATATGGATGATGTATCATGATATTTTTTAATGTATATATGAGGATATTTTGATGCAACTATGATGTGATGCTATGTGATGTTATTTTCATTTGATAGATATCTATGTGATTTTATGTATGCGTCTAATAATTTCTATTTGATTCTATTATATATGATGGATGAATTATGATGATGCTTAGATTAAATGATGACATGATGTGATGTACATGATTGATGCTATGGTTATGGATGTAGGATTTATTTTGTTATGATAATACTAATGATTTGTGCGTGCAAAGATAAGATGTTTTTTTTTGTTATGATACTTAGGTAGAATAGTTAGTATGATGTATAGAATAAAAGAAATGATTTTGGATAAAGATGAATAGATGGACATGATTTTGATAAATGATGGATCTAAGTGGCTAAATAAATTATGTTGATCAAATATTGATCAAATCTATAGTTATCGAGATGATTTGAGATTTTATTAGAAAATAGGATGGGAAAAATGATTTCTTTTAGTTATGTTAAAAAGTGTAGAGAGAAATCCTTATTTTGATATAGTAAGTATACAATATTCACCAAAGTATGAAGGATTGGGGTGGTGTTATATCTATTGTATAGAATTTAACTTTGCAAACAAATAGGAGTATCCTTGTTCATACTAGACATACAAAAAACCTGGTTTTATCATACAAGAGAGTGAAGCTCAAAGAAATTTAGGAATATGCACCAGAGGTATATAAAAATTGATATGCAATGGTCATTTTTTATGCCTAAAACTATCTCTACACACACAAGGAAAATATTTGTCATGGTAGTATTATAAGAACATCACAAAAACATAGTAGATGAAAGTAATGATCATGCCCCATTCTGTTCTCTTGTAGACACATGAAGGTATTGAAGATTGAGGTGGCTTTGAGCAAGTGATGAAATGATACAAAAGATAAATCAAAAGAAAAGATCGACTAAAAAAACTTATCAAAATCATTATATCTCTTGCTAGAGAGATTTTAGTTGTTGATTCATGATTTTTTCTATTGGAGGAACAATACATCCATTAAGGCAATGATGTTGGATGCTGAATTAAATGTCTTAGGAAATTGGTATCTAGGAGTGGGTTTGTTTCAATAGTGATCTATGCTTACAATTTTTCATGAATGTTTTAGGTTTTGATGATTATTACATTTGGTTTTGCTTACCTTGATAAATATGAGTGTGATGATAGGTTTATTTAGTCGATGATTTTATTGCATATGCAAAAGTTGTGTTGATTTTTTTTTGTTGGATTTTGGAATATTTGGATGTTTTTGTACTTTTGTTGGAGTATTTGGGTTTTTTTTTTTATTATTTTGAGATATTTGAATGCTTTTTTTGGATTTTCAAAATATGTACTGCTTTTGGATTTCTATGAATATTTGAGATCATTTTTGGATTTTGAACTATGTAAATGTTTTTGGATTTTATAATATTTGAATTCTTTTGATTTTTTGGATATTTGAATGTTTTTGATTTTTTGGAATATTGGGATGTTTTTTGATTTTTCAATATTTTGATATTTTTGGATTTTGACATATTTGGTTGTTTTTTTGGTTTTTTGATTATATGGATGTTTTTGTATTTTGAAAGGTGTCCATATTACTAAGTGAGTTAGAAGGCATTTATCAAAATTTATTTCAAAGTAGGATGTAATCATTTGCCCCCAATGTTTAGGAATGTATGAGACATTGAGTGCATGAATGGACTAGTGCAATAGATGGATATGTGAAGGATGGAGATGATAAACATAAGGTAAATAGATCTAGGATAAGAGATTTTACTTTGAAGGACTATCTTGTAATATAGTATAATATGCTTTACCCAAGCTAATTTTTTGGATAATGCTAGATGTAGGTGATGGTATATGGCCAAAGGAAATAACCATATCAAGATTTTTCCAAAAACATGTTTTGAAATATATGTCCCTAGTCATTGTCGAGGTCAAGCTTGATAGGGAAGATGGATAAAATTGGAATGAATTGGATGGATAGTGATGTTAGGATAAAATAATATGATGTATGAGATAAGATGATCAAAATTAGAATGGTGCACATAGATAGTCAAGTTTACTCATGACCCACAAATGAGTTTTCATCATGGTACTTTCCCAAAGCATCATATGAATGCTTTTTACCAGAAGACAATTTTTTATCTTTCTTTTTTTCCATTTTTTTGCTAAATGATGCTTGTTTACTAGGTTTTCACCATGGAATATTCCTAAGGCATCACCGATGTGATTTTCATGATAGGATGATTTTTCTTTACTTTTTTTTTTAATAAATTTTGACTTTTTTAAATAATCAACTATGTGGAACCACCTGGTGGTGTTGATGTAGATGCTACAGTCCTAATGTGCCAATAATGTCCTCCCTTGAAGAGTTGCTTTTCCAAGATAAGGGTAATTGTATATAGCCCATGAATATTATTGTGATCCTTATTGATACTTGTTAGATAGGGCAACTAATAGGGGGGTGAATCAATTGTCACAAAACTAAAACCTTTAAATAATTCACCAGAACTAATCCTTAATAATGTTCAAGTGAATAAACATTAAGTGCAAGTGCAGAAACTAAAAACCATTACACAAACACAACAACACCAGATTTATGTGTAAACCCAACAAGGGAAAAACCACTGTGAGGAATAACTCACACTATATAGAATATCGAAATTGATTACAAAAGGATCACTTCCTGAGATACAAGGCTCACTACCAAAACAAGGACTCACTATTCAAATCAAGAATCACAGTCCAATAGGGCTAACAACTTGGAGGGCTCACTACCATAGAAATACAATAATATAAGAGATATGTTATAGAGAGAAGAAAATCTCAATGCAACAGAGAAATCTACCACAATTTTATCAACCACTTGTAGACATGCATGAATGATAGATTACACCTTCTGCTCACTGCATCTAGAAACTCAAAATTTAGGCTTTGCACTAATCTACCATACTCATTGATTCACATCAATATCACATCTATATGTTCTATTTCTCTGCACTTATCTCTCTCGCACATCATTTCACCATTAACTCATCCTATATTTATACCATCTTCAACTTTGAAACATATCCAAAGTCAACCATCCAACATTAAATTAAAATTAGGTTAGTGTCAAAACATCCTAGGGTGGAATTAGAATTGGGGAAACCCAAACACACACTTGTTAAGGACCCAAATAGATCCAACATGCTATACCAATTCCAAAGATAGTGTTCAACACAAGGTCAAGAAAACCAGTGTAAAACACATAGAACAATTAAGCCAAAACCTTCCAGATATCAAAATTATCTTCAATACAAACATAAAAACTCAAATCTAGAATCAAAAGTCATAATAATTCACCAAAGAGAAATCCAGACCAACAACTTTTCTCCCGAACCTCAACTAGAATGTACAAAAAACCATAGTTCACAACTAGTGAACATGACTCACACTATACAATGAATTAAGAGCCAAAAATTTGGATATAGTAGCTTCCAACAAACATGACCAACATATATGAACCACACAGTCATAAGAGAAAATCTAGGAGAAAAATTGTGAGCAACCACTAAACACCTACAACCTTTCTTCAATATAATTTTCTCAATATCCTCAACATATATAGCCAATAACCTTCAATCATGACATCAATGACAACAACAACCAATTGACAACTAGTTGACCATTTGACATCAATGAAAAAACCTTCATTCTTTTCCATTCTTTCAACAATCTTTCCTTCTATCATTAATGGAAACACATGATGTGAAAAAACATCAAAGACAACATACTAGCTCAAAATACACTTCTCAAAAATTTTCTTTCTGTTTCTCCCCCTTAGTAGATAATCTTTTTCTAATTCTTCCTGTTTTATTTTTCACATTCTTCCTCTCCCCCTTTGACATCAATGGCAAAGGAGAAAGATATTTTACATTGATTTCCCCTTTGACATATAAAAAAAACCCATACAATGAAAACACATGACACTACCTGCTCCCCTTGAGAGGTAGCCACCAAAACATCAGTATAGAAGAAAGATAGATCCATAGATCCACCAGACTGGTGCATCTCCATATGCATCTAGTTTAAGAAAGGAAGAGAAATGACCCCTTACTTCTCTCGAAGATATTCAAAAGTATCTTTAGGAAGAGCCTTCATAAATATATCAACAATGTGATCCTTCATAGAGATATAATCAAGATATACTTCATTCTCCATGACCTTATCTCTCAAGAAATGATACTTGATAGATATATGCTTCATCCTCGAGTGCATCACTAGATTCTTTGAAATATTAATTGCACTTGTTTTATCAGAATAGATAGAAATAGGATCATCATACACCACTGTGATATATTCCAATGTCTATTTCATCCATAGAACTTGTGTACAACAAGATGCAACAAAAATATACTAAGCTTTAGTAGTAGACAAGGAAACTAAATCTTACCTTTTACTCAACCTTGCCACCAATTTGTAACCAAGAAAGAATGCACCATTACTTGTACTCTTTCTATCATCTACACATCTAACCCAATCTACATCAATATAAGCATTTACTGTAAACTCAACATCTCTAGGATACCATAACCCATAATCCAGAGTGCCATTCAAATATTCAAATATTATTTTAGCAAAAACAACATGTGTTTCCTTAGGATCTTATTGAAATATATCTACAAGATAGACTGCATGCATAATATCTAGTCTAGTACTAGTCAAATACAATAGTCCACCAATCATAGATCTATACTTGCTCTGATCAATCTTAGGTGAATCATCATATTTTCCTAATTTTCAACCAGTCACGATAGGAGTGCATACTGATTTGGAACCATCCATCCTAAAATTCATCAACATATCTTTTACATACTTAGAATGTGAAATAAAAATTCCTTTCTCCGTTTGATCAACATATCTTTCAACATATCTTTCAACATATCTTTGAAAACATCTCTAAGTATGTAAAATTCGTCAACATATCTTTTACCAGCCATCAAAACTTACTGAACCTACCCACAAATTTTAGCACTAGTATCATCTCCAAACATAACCAAGCCTCCATATTTTTCAAGTTTAAAAAAATTACACTTATCACCAATCATGTGATGTGAACAACCACTGTCAACAACCCAATAGTTTTTTTCTTGTTTAGCATGTAGGGCAGAGATTACAATACCTTCATTTTTATCCTTCTTCAGGGGGCATTCCTTCACCTATTTTTTAGAATTAGCAGAATTAGGTTCATCCTTTATAGCCAAGAACAAGCATTCATTTTCATTAGGATCTTCATAAATAGAATCTACATCAGATATACTAGCATTCTCATTCACATAATATGCTTTGTTGATCTTCTTTCCTTTCCTTTCTTTCTCATATCTTTGTTTATTCCTCTTAGCTCTTTCTAGAAACTTTGTAGCATAATGACCTATTTCTCTGTGCAACTAAAGCATTTAAAGGGTGACTTACCTTCATACTTGTCGAAACCTTTCATCCATCTCACAAAGTTAGTTTCTATTTCATCAAGATTTTATTCATATAAATCTTCAACTTTTATAGCCTTACAATCAATCTCTAATTTGCATCCATTCCTTAGATTTGGATTTCTCATCTCATAATATGTCAGAGATCCCAACAACCTATCTTTAGTGTAGTTTTTATAATCTATACTATGTTCAATAACACACACCTTTTTGTTGTAAGCATCAAGGAGAGTTCTAAGAATCTTCTTTACGATCCTTGTTTCATCTATAGTAGCACCAAGTCCTCACATTCCAGCTTCTACCTCATCTAGTCTCTGTACATAAGCTTTATCATTCTTATCTTTAGACATATGTAGAAGTTCAAACTGTGTTTCCAAATTATACAATTTTTCCTCTTTGACCATTTCATCACCTTTGTGTACCCATTCCAAAGCATCCTAGATTTTCTTAGCAGTCTTTAGATTCTGAACCTTAATCAACTCAAAATGTACAAGATTGTTCTTCAAAATGTACTTCACCTTATTGTTCGCTTCATGTGCCTTGATCTCACCAGTTGTACTCAGACCATTAGTAGGAGTGTAAGGATTCTTGTAATCTTTCTCCACATCACATCCACAATACTCCAGATATTCTTCAATCAATATTTTTCAAATAGCATAATTAGCTCCATCAAACCTTGGATAATTATATAACTTTTCCAATCATCCCAAACCTTCCTTAAGTGATTAATCTCTACTCCAAGGAACCAAGCTCTGATACAAATTTTTCGATAGGACAACTAAGAGGGGGGGTGAATTAGTTGTCAAAAACATAAAACATTTAAATCATTCATTGAAACTAATTCTTAATACTGCTTAAGTGAATAAGCATTAAGTGTAAGTGCAAAAACTAAAAAATTATTACACAAACACAACACCAGATTTATATGGAAAACCCAATAAGGGAAAAACCATGACGAGGATCAAATCACACTATAGATAATATCAAAACTAATTACAAAAGGCTCACTAGCTGAGATACAAGGCTCATTGTCAAAACAAGGACTCACTATCCAAATAAGGACTCACTATCCAATAGGGCTAACAACCTAGAGGGCTCGCTTCCACAAAGATACAAAGAAGATAGAAGAGATATGTTATAGAGAGAAGAAAATCTCAATGCAATGGAGAAATCCACCATAATTTTCTCAACCACTCACAAACATGCATGAATGATAGAGTATACCTTTTGCTGACTGCATCTAAAAACTCAACATTTAGGCTTCACACCGATCTGCCACACTCACATCACACATACTCATTGATTCACATCAATCTCACATCTATCTGTTCGATTTCTTTGCACTTATCTCTCACACACCATTTCACCACTAACTCATTGTTTATATATACCATCTTCAACTTTGAAACATATCCAAAGTTAGCCATCCAATATTAAATTCAAATTAGGTTGGTGCCAAAACATCCTAGGGTGGAATTAGAATGAGGGCAACCTAAATACATGCTTGGTGAGGACCCAAATAGATCCAACATGCTACATCAATTTTGAAGATAGTGTTAAACATAAGGTTGGAAAAACCAGTGTAAAAAACATAAAACAATTAAGCACAAACCTTCCAAATACAAAAATTATCTTCAATTCAAATGGGTATGTGCAGGATCATGATGGGCTAAAAAGTGGTGATGTGAAAAAATTTGGATTTTGCATTGACCAAAAAATGCAAAAATCCTGAGTTGACCTTTTTTGGTTTAGGTGTCGGTACATTGCTCCAAAGCAATGCCCAAGGCAAGAATTACAAATCGGATATCCGATTTGGGTTGAGTATAAATAGATATATGCATCTTTTTAAAATTATTTCAAGCATTTTAAACATCTGAGAGCACAGTGAGAGCGGCGTTTAGGCTATCAGATATCCAATTTGAGCTGATATCCAATTTGCAAGGTAAGTTTTTAGTTTTTTTTGTTTCAATCGATTTTTCTATTAGTTTTGTATAATTTTAACTAGTTTTTAATGGATTTTTATTAAAAATAAGGGTTTTTATGGATTTTTATTAAAAAATAGAGTTTTAATGATTTTTTATTAAAAACTAATGTTTTATCCAGATTTTTATTAAAAACTAGTGTTGTTTATGGATTTTTATGAAAAAACTAGAGTTTGTTATGGATTTTTGTTAAAATATAGGGTTTCTTTATGGATTTTTATTAAAAACTAGGGTTTTTTTACAATAATTTCATTTATATTGTGTAATTTCAATGAGATTAATTAGTTTTTAACTTTAATAAGGTATTGTGGCTGAGAATGAAAATGCACAAATGCCAAACGGCCTACCACCTCTGCGCCCATCAATTGAAGACTTAATTGGTGAAAAATTGGAGCAATTGATGGACATTTGTGATGTTTATAAGACAATCCCTTGATTATCCCAGATGACAAACACATTGAAGGAAACAATTAAAAATATAGAAACCCTCTCCACCCAACCTAATTCCTTTCTTTCGTGGCGAGAAACCATGAGGGAATATTACTCCTATTGATTTTCTTATGAAGATGTGAAAGATCTCCAAATAAGAAAAGCCCAAATAGCCTCTTTATTTGTTAACCCCTACATTGGTTTTCTAGTTAATGTTAATAAACGAAAACTTTCTATAAAATGGCGAATGAATAAGGACATTGTAGATAAATTTTGATATCATTGGTGTATGGTTTTTGATAAACCACCCAACAACAATAGTGATATACCATTTTAATTTACTAAAAAATTATATGCTAAGTTTGTGTTAGGGCATCATGTCAATTACTTTGACATTAAACCCTTCTAGGGCGTCGGTGGAGGTATGCCCCATGATAGACCAGGGGTAGTTAGAGTAGTCAATCAGCCGTATGTTCCCCTCCTCCCCTTCCTCCACCACCTCTAGTACATCATCCAGATATTATCGAGGATGTAGCCACATAGACTATTCAAGCTATTCACTTTTTGAGTGGTCTTTTGGTTTCCCATACTTCTATAGTATCTTAGCCACATTTTGGTGATGTTGGCGATAGATCGAGTGCTACTGCATCATCATCCTTAGGTCCACATATTTGTGTGCCACATACTTGCACTATGTGCCACTAGATATGCTTGGGTCCTCTTGTACAACCCGCTGAGCATCCCTTGGATACTTCTTATTATGACCTCCATGATGTGGACATTATAGGAGATCAGACACAGGGGAGTGGAGTGCACCCTACAGAGTCCTCTCCTAATAGAGAGGAAGACGTTGGAATAGTTACACAGGTAATATTTAAGTTGTAAATTCATAACTTACATTTGTTTTTAAATGAATACTAATAAGAGATAGTATCAAGTACTAATATTTATTTACATGGTCTATTTAATAGTTGATGTTTGAGCAGGAGCTCACATAGGTGATTGATAGCACCCTTAGGGCCATCTCATTTGGCCTCGACATGCACATAGTATATATTTTTGCGCTCACTCATTTTTTTTTTTTTATTATATACTTGCTTGTCATTTGAATTGTCATTAATGAAATTATATATTAACTTATATGTCTATCTTATTTTCCTCTTGTAGGAAACACCTAGTGCGATTGAGGTGTAGTGTTGTCCAGACTATGGAGGTGCAATGTTAGATAAGGGAAAGGTAATTGAGCTCAAATTCGATTGAATTAAGATTTTCAAGATCTTATATTTATTATACATACATCGACATAGATTGGTAGTTTCATATGTACTTATCATTTTTATGTATAGGCGTTTGTGAGCTATACATCCTTGTTGACAAGTGTCGTAATTCCTAAAGGAGTAGGTATTGGAACACCTCAAGGAGTAGGTGTTGAAACACCTCAAGTTGGAGGTGTCGAAACACCTAGAAAGGAGATAAAGAAAAATATATGCCTAAAGAGGTATGTGTTTATTATATTTTTTGTTTGGTAAATATGTTCCTATTACTGAAAAATTGTATGCTAACTTCTATCAATTTTATGTTTTTTTAACATATATAGATTGACATTTCAAAAGTTGGTTTGATTGGTTCTTTGAGAGGGGCATATTCTAAGAATCCTGTCCCTTTCAAGAGATGTATATTTCAGGTAATCAAGATTTCAATTTTAGAGTTCAATTATAATTCAATGTATATTGATTTTGATGTTAATTATTCAATTTTAAATTATATAGTATAACTAATCTCAATTGTGGTTTGAATTTTTCTTGTGCAACTACCTTCAGAGCCAAAGAATGCTTCAAAGAGGCTCCATTTTGATGATCCTCTAGTAGTTTAGGATGAGATAGACATTTTAGCTTGAAAATTTTGAATAGATATCGGGATGGCATATGCAACATTTTGTAAAACTTTGTTTGAGTTGGTGTTGATGCCATTTTTGTATATGGACATACACTTGATTATTGGATAATTTGATATATAGAATTTGACAATGAAAATTTAATTTGTTCCTCATGTGCATGATAAAACTCTTTGAAAATATATTCTTGAGCAATGGTTAAATATCAATGTACAACAGCAAAAAAAATAATGGTTATATTATGTAGTTTATATTCATATCATTGATTACATTGCATTGCACATCTTTCAAACTCAAAGCATTACTTCACATTGCATAACTAGCAACTAGAAGATGAAAAAATTTCAATTACAATAGAGTTTTTACAAAGTCAACCTAAGCAGTTATGAAATTACTTCACATTGCATAACTAATAAGTAGGATCAACTGTCAATTGCATTTTCTTGTCATGGAATTCTATGAGACCACATTTCTTTGAGGCATTTTTTCAAACAGTTCACTGCCTTGTCTATGCTACCACATTTTTCATACTTGTCTACCAAAGCTTTTTATCAAGTAGTTCACTGGCTTGTTTCTATGGCTAAAAGCCTAAAACAAGTGATTTAAAACAAGCTATGGATGCTTGGAAAATTATATCAAAGCATAATAGTAAGCAATAGCATAGACAAGGAAATGAACTGTTTGAAAAAATGCCTGAAAGAAATGAGGTCTTATGTTGATGGAATGACATGACAATCAAAAGCAATTTTGATTCTCATGGCATCCCATCACCATGAGAACTCATTTCTTTGAGGAATTTTTTCAAATAGTTGATTTCCTTGTTGATTGTCATGGCATTCCATCACCATGAGACCTCATTTCATTGAGGCATTTTTTCAAACAGTTCACTGCCTTGTCTATGCTACCACATTTTTCATACATGTTTGTCAAAGCATTCTATCAAACATTTAATTTTCTTATTGCTATGGATAAAAGCCTAAAAAAAGTGCTTTCGAACAAGGTATGGATGCTTGGAAAGAATATAAAAAATCATAATAGTAAGCAATAACATAGACAAGGAAATGAACTGTTTAAAAAAAATGCCTCAAAGAAATGTGGTCTGATGGTGATGGAATGCCATGACACAAAAATTACTATATTAGATTGTCATGGCATTCCATCACCATGAGACCACATTTTTTTGAGGAATTTTTTCAAACAGTTCACTGCCTTGTATATGCTACCACATTTTTCATATGTCTACCAAAGCATTTTATCAAACAATTCATTGCCTTGTTGCTATGGCTAAAAGCCTAAAACAGGTGTTTTCAAACAAGCTATATGGATGTTTCGAAAATGGTGCAGGAGCACCTTGGAAATAGAGGAATAGTTGATGGTTAGTTGATGCAACCAAGGATGGAAAACTGCTCACTTTCACAATACAAGGGATTCCTAAAACACCTTTCTTTTTACAAACTCAATCTGGACTTATTTTCCAACCTTTCACCTAGACAAGCTTGTAGGTCGACAACTCCAATTTTCTCAACTTAACTCTCAGATCTCTTTAAAAAATCCTACAACTAATCATTAGATGCCCATTTTAGTCCCCTTCAACATACTTCCAATTCACATAGGACTCCTTTGGAACAACTTTCACAAATCATGCAAACTACGCTGTTCAACCTAGCCAAATAGGCCAAATTTCCAAAGCAACCACCCTTGGAACAATTCATTGACCCTAAAAATTGTTGGGGAAGGACTCAACAAATGAAAAAACCTCAAATTTTCCCATTTATCCTCTGGAACTCACCCTCTAAGACCCTATTCTACAAAACCCTCAAATTGCTCAAATTTGGCAAGGGTTTATTGAAAAACCTACTTGTAGACTTCCCTAGACTTTACCACCAACTCCAACATCCTTGAATAACCCTACACAAGCTTAAAATAATAAGAAAAGTGACTAACCTAAAAAAATTCTCACTTTTACCCTCTCTAACCTCACTTTTTCATGCAAAAACACCCCAAATGCCATTTAGGGCAGATCACCAAAAATCATAATGTTGACCTCCCCTTCACAAGAAACAATGCAAACATGTTTATCTATCCTAACTAAGCCTATCCACCAAGTTACAATATCATACAGTGGGTGGAAGGATTAAAACTCCATTTTAAATGCACCTCAAACCCTTGGAACAGGGCTCACAGACCGACCTCCAGTAAAATGCCTCTTAAATGCACAAAAATGAATGAAATTACTTCAAAACAAGTTTGTGAAGAAGATAACTCTACTACCCACTAGTTTGCATTAAAAAGAAAGCACAACCACATTGTACGAAACCGTACAGTACTAAGAAACTTCAAGAATTCTAGAAAACAGAAATTTGCATGGAGATAACAATATTTTATTGATTCTCTTTCAAACTTGGTTTCTCCAATCTCAAATTCAAAAATAAGAGGCCTTTTTAAACATGAAAGTTTGAAATTGTGTTAGTTTGAGTTGTTGTGACATTTTCCACCCTTGGCCTTGCATCAAAAAATATCTATCAAATCATAATAATAAGCAATAACATAGATAAGGCAGTGAACTATCCGAAAAAATGCCTCAAAGAAATGTGGTCTCAATGTGCATGCAATGAGATTCCATCACCATGAGACTACATTTGTTTGAGGCATTTGTTAAAACAATTCATTTCCTTGTCTATGCTACACATTTTTCATACATGTCTACTAAAGAATTTTATCAAACAACTCACTGCCTTACTAATATGGCTAAAATTCTAAAATAGGTTCTTTCAAACAAGCTATGGATGCTTGGAAAAATTCTATCAAAGCATAATAGTAAGCAATAGCGTAGACAAGGCAATGAACTGTTTGAAAAAATGTCTCAAAGAAATGAGGTCTCATGGTGATGGAATGCCATGATAATCAAAAGCAATTTTGATTCTCTTGGCATTCCATCACCATGAGACTTCATTTCTTTGAGGCATTTTTTTCAAAAGTTTGTCTATGCTACCACATTTTTCATACATGTCTGCCAAAGCGTTTTATCAAATAATTCACTGCCTTGTTGCTATGGCTAAAATCCTAAAACAAGTGATTTGAAACAAGCTACGGATGCTTGGAAAAATTAATCAAATCATAATAGTAAGCAACAAGCTACAGTCTCATGGATTTTTTTGCCTGAAAATCAGTGTTGGAGTTTGGTTGGAGGCTAAAAACTACTTGTGAGGGCATAAATAAATCTTGATCTACAACTCGTACAACCAAACTGACTATTCCAACATGTCTGGATGGGTACAATTAGGTTAGGTATGGTCCCCTTTCACACCCAAAATGGTTAAAACAATCTGAGTTATGTTCTGTATCTAAAGGTAAATTTCAAGTTAGATTATCAAATCAATAAAGCATATAAAACCCAAAGAAGCTATCAAGAACGAAGGAAACTAAAATAAATGAAACAGGTATACTTATTACTCGTTGAAGCCTCCATGATTTACCTTCATAGCACCTTCTAACTTGTTGGTTGATGTGTTGCCTTCAGATTCAATCTGCGAGCAATATGAAAACAAAGACTAAGTCCTACACAAGCTTTGAAGGATTTGGATTGTCTAAAATGAAATCAAGTATCTATGTCTATGACAAAGTGAATCTAATGCCTAAGACAATTATGCCAAAATCACTAATGAAAATAAAAGTATGTGAATATATCTAAATGTCTAAATGTCTAAGCATCCAAGCATTTAAGCGTAATCGAAATTGTGAGCAAAATTGGCATTTTATAGAAAATGCAATTTTGGACGGACGAACAAGATTGAAGGTTGGTGAAAGCCTAAAATAAAAGGACGAGATTTAATGCGACAATCCCTAATTAGGTTTAGGGAAAAATTATTAAATGAGTGGTCAAGATGTCACTTGAGAAGATCGAATCGGTGGTGGAGAATAAATGAGATAATTAGTTAGAAAAATAAATATTTTTGAAAATCAAGAAGATAAAGACTGTCTGATTTGTGAGATTCAAAAAATCAAGAAGATAAGGGTTGAAATGAAGATCAGATTTGGAAAATCAAGAATATGCTCGATTGCTTGATTTTTGGAAGAAAGTTACCATTTTGAATTAAATTAATTCAAAATATGGATTTTGTGTGACAGTAAATAATTGGTTTTCAAATTATTTACTAAAATGAACTGACAGTCAAGAATGTAAGATCATTTTAAATAATTTCATTTATTTAAAATGAGGGAAATGTTATTTTTGACAATTAAATAATTAAAGATAGTTATTTAATTTAGAAGATATGATTAATAATTAAATAAATTAATAAATTCATTTAATTATGAGAATTAGTGACATTAAATGAATAAATGAAATTCATTTATTTAATAATCAGGAAGAAATAAATGCAGAAAGATAATTAAATAAATTAAGAAATTTATTTAATTAGGGGAAGACTTAGATGATTAATGACGTATTTAATAAATAAATAAAATTTATTTATTTAATAATCATGAAGAATAAAAGGACATGAATTAATTAAATAATTATGAATTATTTAATCAATAGTTGAATGTGGACCAAAGACATAATTAAATGTCATAATTATGCTAGGACGAAAAGTCGTAAAAATAGAGTTTATAGGTCTAGGTCATTTTTAAGTGTCTACATTTTGCACCTCTTTGTCATAATGTAGCATGTCGCATTGTGACAAAGAAGATAAGTCAAAGCCATGCCCTAGTGAAGCTACAAAGTATCAATGCCCCCTCAGGAAATTTTTCAAATTTTGGGTCAACGATAGAAAAATTTGGAAAGGGTCCCGATAAGTCAATTTGATGAGCAAAAAGATAGTGGCATAGATGGTTTCAGATTCTGACACATTGAAGGCAGCCAACAGAGTGGTCGAAGTTCGTGAAAGGAGCCTCCAGTAATAACCTAGTTGACAAATTCCATTTTGACTTTATAAATAGGTTGAGAAAGGGGTAAAAGTCAATTCATTTTCACTATTTACTTTGGAAAATTCGAGAGCTCAGAGTGAAGAGGACTTCTGCAAGGATGTTGATTCTAGTGACTGAGCATCACGGTGAGATTGTGTGGACCTACAGGCAGCCAGAGGGCTCAGAGCCAGTGGTATGTACCCCTAACACTCTTTGTCATTTTTTTATTTTGCATGCCAAAATTAGGGTTTCTGGGCCAACAACTAATGCACTGCGACACATATGCGTGCGCATAAGCCACATTTGACTTCACATTCGACGCATTTGATGCATCATGATGCAAGTGTAAAGATTTTTTAGGGGATGTCGAGGATGTGTAAGACATTTTCCAAAAAGTGCAATGCATTTGTCATATCGAACTGCAATCGACAGTTAGAATGCCACATTTGTCATTTTGTGACGCATTCGCTGTTTGAGCGACACATTCGAATAAAGTGACACATGTGTCATATATCGTGATGCAAGTGATTTGATGCGATGCAATTGAGCAAAAAAATGACGCAATCAATATGTCATGATGCATTTGAAGTATGTAACGACATAATCATTGTTTCGTGATGCAAGTGCAGTCAACACGATGCATTTGAATTTGACTTTGACTAGGGCTGATTTTGATGCTTTTCAAATTTGAAATTCCTTTTGATGATACTGAAAAATTGTTTAGAAGGTACTAACGCATTGTTTGGCTTTGTGTAGAGATAGCTATTCGGGAAAATAGGGGACTATTGACTGCATTATGTGAGCGATGGCATTCAGAGACATGCTCCTTCCACCTGCTGACGGGAGAGGCAACAATTACTCTTGAGGATGTTTACCGTATTCTATGCCTGCTGATCTGAGGAGAGCGAATCATTTATGACCCTCACCATGGTCATCAAACTTTCACAATGTACTATCAGGATGACAGTGCAGGACTCAACATCTAGGGTTACGAGATCCGCTAGGAGTTTATGGTGGAGCATTATGCTCGATTTGATGCCTTCTTGGCAACATTGATTGGTGGGATACTGATTCTCGACCATTGTGGACATGGGTTTCCCATTGGTTGGGGAGATGTGATAGTGGGGATGAGGTGAGACAGGACAGTATATACTTGGGGGCCCTATTTATTAGGAACACTCTACCATCAGCTTCATTAGGTGGCATACAGGAGGGCAGAGAGAATTTTATGTGGCACCACCCTTCTGATGATCTGGGCTTGGGAGCACATAGCGATATTCTATCCGCCTATCTAGAGATCGTAGCTGGCTGAGGGGATTCCCTATGTCTGTTACTATGTCGGTGCTCTGTAGCAGAGATGGATGGGAGAGATAGTTTGGTGGCACCATCATATTGATACCATGGTGTCATTCATCTGGAGACTGTATAGAGACTTCCAATAGTGGGATGATGAGGTCAACCATCTCAGCCTTTGCATAAAGTATCACTACCTAATAGGGAGGACAGTGCAAAGCCAATTGATTATAGAGATGTATTTTCCTTAGCATGTCCTCAAACAATTTGGAGAGTAGTAGGGTGTACCTGCAGGCACAACTGAGTATGCTCGGTCTTCCAGAGAGTTAGCTTGGGGGCCAACAATTCCCATAGCCTTTGCTAAGTAGCAGATTGATGGGCTAGCAGCCCAATAGTGGGGATGGAGAGGTGGGATTGTAGATCCCAGGACCACAACCGATTATGACTTATGGTGGCAAGCACATAGACTAGTGCCATTGACAGATCCAGATGGGCCAACACCTATGGACAAGAGGTCAATTATACCTCATGTGTTGAGACTTAGGAGAGGGGGCATAGATGGTGATAGAGGCAAAGGCCAGGGGAGGGATGGAGGAAGGGATGGAGATCGGGGTGGAGATGGTTGAGATGATGGGGACGATAGAGGATATGACCAGAGACAGAGGAGAGATGGCTAGAGGCAGGGTAGGGGGTGAGACTGCGTGTGGCTAGAGTGGCACTAGATGCTATCCCAGAGTGGTTGAGGAAGGGGAGAGAGAGGAGGAGTAGCTGAGGCAGGAGCAGGAGCTTGAGATGGATGTGGAGGAGCAATAGAGGAAGGATCAGGAGGAGGAGAGATAGGAGGAGGATGCGGTTGGGGAGGATGTGGATGTGGACATAGATGTGCCTCAGGACGAGGGAGTCGGTGGAGAGGATGTTGCGGAGGAGGAGGATGATGATGATGATGATGATGATGTCATGGATGAGGCTGAGAGACTCCTAAGATGAAGGATGGTGGAGGGAGAGGAGGAGATACTATCTTCCTCGACATTGCTCTAGGATGCCATGACAGACCAGAGGGTGGCAGATCTTTAGAGGAGGCTAGATGAGAGTGTGGCAGAGGTCAAGGAACTATGGGTAGAGCTAGAGGTGGCTCCAGTAGAGTGAGATTAGGCAATGATCTGCCAGTAGGAGTCAGCACAATGGTGTCTGGATTTTGCAGCCTTATGTTTAGGACCTTCAGGGGATATGGCTCATGAGTTTTCCAGTGTAAGCACTCGGTTTGGGAAGTACATGACCCTATATGAGTAGGCAGTGCCTCCTGAGTGACAAGATCCTTCACTGTCATGCTCACAGACGAGGACAGGCAATAGTCACAGATTAGGGAGTGGGAGCAGCAACATAAGTCATACTTATACAAGAGGGTCTACCTCGTTAGGGCACACATCAGGGCACAGGTCCCATGACTCTCACAGGCATGCCTCAAGTCATCATTCAAGCTGTAGTCATGGGTTGACCAGTTTAGAGCAGAGGTTAGCACAGAGGCATCCACTAGTGATAGATCCACTAGCATCACAGAGTCAGGCTGTAGTGTCATCATAGGTTCCTATTACCATGGAGATGATGCTGACAGTGTCAGTTCTCCCCGGTTCATAGATAGAGGCCATTACCATTCCACCTATGATCTTAGTGCCAGTCATAGATCCTTAGCTACCACACTCTTCACCACGAGGGGATGATGAGAGCCTTTCCTAGGGGCATGTTTTCTATATTTACTTCTATGTTATGACACATTATGTATAGACCATTGAGCCTGCGAGTTCCATTTTTGGGATATCTTTTGACTCTATCATATGACCTTGTATATTTTTGAGATGATGCTATATGATGATGCAGTTTTGATGCAGGCCACATGTGTGTTATGCGATGCTATTTGATTTATGCATTATGATATATGTGTTGTGATGCTTTATGTATGATGTTGATTTGTGATGTATGATGGTACTATTTATATGTCTTGTTATGTATGTCCTATGATGCTTACTTATGATATGATGCCATGATGATGCAATGCTTATTTATATGTTATGTCGATTTTGTGATGATTATGATAATGATATGCATAATGTATTTATTTGAATGAATGCCATGTTTATGATTATGTTAATGCAATATGCAATGAAATGTATATGATTTAATGCTATGGATGATGTATGTATGGACCTAATGCAATGTTTATATGATCATGTATGCACTTATGTTTTTGTATGTCACAAGATATCATCGTGAGATGGATGAGAAAAGATGACCATATCGAAAGAGACGCATGTTAGTTCTTAGACCAAATCCTTCAAAACTTTAGCATAGGACTTTAATTATTATTGCTCTTAACCATAATTCGGAAGACTGTTGTAATGGCCAACAAACACCATTATATGGCATAGATCAAGGTGTGCAAGGTTGTACCATCACTTGAGACTAAAAAACACAGACAAAAATGATCACAAATAATCTTAAGAGTGCAATTGCCCCAGTCTTTTGTCATAATCAATCACAAGTAGAAAAAGACAAGAAGGACAATTCATGAAATGTCATTGCTTCTCTAAATCCTATTTCCAGGACATCCTTGAGAAACTAGCAGCATGATTGCCAAAATAAAAAATAGAGCCATTATCATGATACGCCATTTTTTCTCTAAATTCTAAAATTCGGACCTCGCTGAGAAACTAGTGATCATGCATGTAAAAATTCAAGACAAACATCATGATACGTCGCTGCTTCTCTAAATCCTATTGTTGGGATCTCACTGAAAAACTAGTAACATGATAAAAAGCCAAAAGACAAGTGCCAAGTGTTTTCCAAGTGTGTCTGGACACCCATTGTTTTAATGTCAAGATGTTAGGTTTGATGATGTTAAGATGCCAGGGTGTCAAGGTTTTGACGATGCCAAGATGATGAATGTTGAAGATTGCCAAATTCAGGAAGGACACATCCTGAATAATGTTAAGGTCGAGAGGACTGATCCTTAAATGTCAAAAGGAATCCCTCGAAATACCAGTGACAGGGATGGTGACGATGCTTAGGAAGGACACATCCTAAGGCATAAATGATAGAGTTTGTTCTTCAAAAGGACACATATTAAGAATACTAATGTCGAGAGGAGTGATCCTTAGATGTCAAGAGGATCCCTCAAATGTCAAATGACAATGACGATGCCTAGGAAGGATACATCCTAAGGCATGAATGATAGAGGTTATCTTTCAGAAGGACACATTTGAAAGCTAACCAAGAGTTGACAGTTTGCCATGTTATGATCATTTGACTTGTTTTGACCGAGTTTGACTTGTGTTGACCATATGTCAATTTTTTTGACATACTAATGTGATTGTCATGTTTGAATAAATGATCACCATACTTTGTTTTAAGAGTTTTCCCATTTGGGAAATGATTTGTCTTGACATGAAGACTTTTGTCATGTGTGCCAGTGTAATGCCATGAACCCTAATGGACTGACCTAGTGTAGCCTCGAGGGCTCATCGACAGATGGCCTTGCCTATGTTATACACTCAGAGACCTCATAGTTCAACACGACTAATGGATTTGTCTTGATGACCAAAGATTGCATCATGATTTTATTTTGAAAAACCTAAAAGGACTGACCTAATGTCTCGGGGACTCAAGTATGAGTATTTACTACATAGCAAAAGCGTAGAGACAACGTAGTTCAGACGAATGACAAAGACTGATTGATTGACATGACAGACTTGACAAGAGATGATTCTATGTTTGTGTTGTCTAGACATTGTGACTTTTTTGGGGTTTCTTCAGGACGTTTTTCAATTTTTTTAGGTCTTTCTTTAGGATGTTTTACGATATTTTTTGGTCTTTTTTTAGGAATTTTTGTGATGTTTTTGTCTTTTTTTTAGGAATTTTTTTGATGTTTTTGTCTTTTTTCAAGACTTTTCTGATGTTTTTGTCTTTTTTTTAAGAACGTTTTTTGATGTTTTTGTCTTTTTCTCAGGACTTTTTGGAATTGCCCAGATTGTGCGTGATATCCGCTATAGTCACATGATAAAATTTTTCCCCTAGTCAAGTCCAAGACTTAGCCAATTTTAAAGGACATGAAGAGGGGATATGCATGTAGTACCAGATGGACAGTATAAAGGACTTGATGTCAACCATTTATCAACCATGAGAGGAATGGTATGATGTCGTGGTGAGTGTCATGATAGTGATGGGAAATGATTTCCATCCTAGGCCTAGGCAGATAAAGTAACAATAGATGGTTGAGCAAGGATTGACTACACATGGTGCTTGTTTTCTAGGTTTTCACCATGGTATTTATCCAAAGCACTTGTTTGCTAGGTTTTCACTATTGGATGAATTATTTCTCTACTATTTTTATGATTTTTCTTATTTTTTTGGTGTCACCAAGATGCCTATGTGCTAGGTTTTCATCAAGGCAACAATTTTTTTCCATTTTTCCATTTTTTGTATTTAAAGGTTTTCATCTTGATCTTTTGATGCTATGCATAGAACTTTTGGAGATGTAGACTATTGATAGGCTCTGTCAGTTGTTCACCATCTGGAGTAGCTAGTTGATACACTCTAGAGCCAAAAGAAGATACAATGATGTAAGGACCCAACCAGTTTGGTTCAAACTTGCCCGACTTTCCTTTGTTAGCCTGGTTCTTAGGGTTCTGCATGAGGACTAAATCACCAATGCCAAATTTCTTGACCATGACCTTCTTGTTGTAACTACGATAGAGATGGTTTTGATAAGCTTGAAGATGGTTTAGGGAAATTTTCCTTTTTTCCACTAACATCTCTAGCTTGTGTAGGCACGACTATCTGTACTCCTCATCATTGGTCAGACCCTTTAGGGAGACTCGTAAAGAAGGAATTTCAACCTCAATGGGAAAGATGGCCTCAGCTCCAAAGACTAGGGTGAAAGGAGTGGCTCCTGTAGGTGTATGAATACTAGTGTGGTAAGCCCATAGAGCAGGGTTGAGTTGAATATGCCAGTCACGGCCAAAGTCATTGACAGTCCTTTTGAGGATTTTAACAATGGTTTTATTTGATGCCTCACCTTGACCATTTCCTTGTGGGTAATACGGAGAGGAAAAATGATGTTGGATGTGAAATTGCTCACATAACTCACCAACATCTTGGTTTTTAAATGAACATCCATTATCAGTGATGATGGATTACAGAAGGCCATATCAGCAGATGATGTAGTTAAGAATGAATTTGGATATTTTTTTTCTAGTTATGTATGTCAGAGGGATGGCTTCAATCCACTTCATAAAATACTTAGTGGTGGTGATGATGAATTTCTGGTCATTTGATGAGGTAGGATGAATCTTACCCATGAGGTCGAGTCCCCATTAAGCGAAGGGCCAAGGGGAAGTGATCGACCGAAGTTCCTATGCTAGAGTGTGGATCAAATCACTGTGAATCTAGCATTGGTGACAAGTCCTGACATATTCTAGTGGATCTTTTTCAATGGTCGGCCAGTAGTACCCAAGTCTCATTATCTTCTTGGCCAGAGCTGGACCACTCGAATGAGACTTGCATATACCCTCATGTACTTCATGCAAGGTTGTATGTGCTTCGTTGGTGTCGAGACATCTAAGGAAGGTGTCGTCAAAGCTATGGCAGTAAAGGGTGTCACTGATGATGGCATATCTTGTAGCTTTTTAGATAGAGGACTTCCTTTGGTTATTGGACAAGTTAGGTGGAAGGGTTTGGGACTTAAGGTAGTCATAGATGTCTTGCTACCAGATAGAGTTGGGACCAACAAGTTCGTAGACCATCTCTGACTCTAGAATGTCATAGGCAGGAGCCAACAATTGTTCTATTAGGAATTCCAGCAGAGGCATATTTCTTGGAATGTCGAGGAGAGAGCCTATTCTAGCCATGGCATCTGTCGCTTTGTTCTGTGCTCTTCAAACTTGTTCAAAAGTTACCATATGAAAGTATGTTTGAAAACTTGTAACCATTCACTTGTAGGGCATCAATTTCTCATATTTTGTCTCATAGTCATCATTAACCTAGTTGATGACCAACTGAGAATCCCCATAGACATGCAGTGTTATGATTTTCCATTTGATTTCCATTATAAGTCTTATAACCAGTGTCTCATATTCCACCACATTATTTGTGCATGAGAAAGCTATGCAGAAAGACTTAGGAATGGAGTCTCCTTGAGGGGTGATGAACATGATTCCTACCCTTGAGCCATGATTTGTGTGTGATCCGTCAAAGTAGAGTTGCCAAGGTGACTTCGGTTCCATATGGAATATCGACTCATCTAGAAAATCTGCCACTAATGGGTGATCACTTTGTAAAGGTCTGTCCATCAGCTGGTCTACTATGAGTTGTTCTTTTACTTCCTTTCTTTCTACATATTGAATATCATATTCACTCAGAATCATGACCCATTTTTCCAGATGTCTTGTTAATGCTGCCCGACTTAACAATTATTTGAGGGGGTCAATCTTTGCTACTAGTTGTGTCTGATGGCTTAACATATAATGTCTTAGATTTCATTCTACAAAGACCATGGCTAGACAAACCTGTTCAATTGATGTGTAGTTCAATTCATACCTGACCAATTTCTGACTAATGTAATATATAGCTCTTTCTTTTTCTTCCTGGTCATTCTATGCTAGTAATGCCCCCAGTGCTGAAGTAGTGGCAAAGATGTATAATATCAAAGGATTTCCTTGAATTGGAGGCATGAGGACTGGTGGAGACTATAGGTAATATTTTATTTTTTGAAAGGTTTCTTGGCATTTATCTATCCACACAAAGGGGATACCTTTGCATAGAAGATATTGGAATGGTTGGCATTTATCAGCCAATTGGGCTATGAACTGCCAAATAGATTATACCCTACCTTGTAGGGTTCTAAGTTCACTGATTCCTCTGGGCGGAGGCATGTCTATGATGGCTTTTACTTTTGTTGGGTCGACCTCAATGCCTCTTTGAGAAACTATGTATCCCAAGATTTTACCTGATGTTACATCAAAGACACATTTCTTAGGATTTAGTCAGACTTTGTATTCTACTAGTCTCTTGAAAATTATGTCTAACACCTTCAGATGATCCTTTCTTGTTATTGATTTAGCCAAAAGGTCGTCTACATAATATTCCATTATTTTATGCATCACGTCATGAAATATTGTGGTCATAACCCTCTGATATGTGGTGCCTACATTTTTAAGACCAAATGGCATGGCATTCCAATAGTATGTACCCCAAGGGAAAGTGAATGTTGTTTTATTCTAGTCTGCAGGGACAATACAAATCTAATTATAGCCAGAGAAACCATCCATGAGGGAAACATCTCATATCCTACTGTGAGGTCAACTATGAAATCAATATTTGGTAAAGGAAATTCATCTTTTTTGCATGCCTTATTTAGGTCTCTAAAATCTGTGCAGACATGGATCATGCCATTTGGATTTGTTACTGGAACTAGGTGAGATATCCATTCAACATAATCAATAGATCGTATGAACCTAATGTCTAGAAGTTTCTTCAACTCAGCCTTGACCAATAGAGTGACCTGAGGATTCATTTTGCGTAACTTATATTTAACTGGTTTGGCATTAGGCAATAGTGGTTGATGGTGCAGAACCAGTTTTGGGTCTAATCCTGGCATGTCGACATAGGACCATGTGAATTTGACTTTACGTTCAACAAATAATTTGTGAAATTCCTATCTCTCTTCTTTAGTCAAGGATGTGGCAAAGAGGACCATTTTGGGATGTTTTGCTGTTGATATGTTGTAGATTCTATGGTGTCTTCTATAAGCATAGTTGATTTCTCTTGAGTTATAGGAAGAAAGTCCAATCCTCCATCTTTGGGCACCTCAAAGAGGTTTTCACCCATAGATACATCCTTTGTTTTTACTTTTTTGTTGTCAGAAGGTGCCTTTCGGTTTTCACCTAAAGACGTTTCATTTTTAATTTTATTTTTAATTTTAATTTTGCAGCTAGAGGATGAAGTAGTCTCACTAAAGTAGATCACACAATCTAGATCAATGGAAAATCCTACCTTGTAATCACCACTGGGTATGCCTTCACATAATACCATAAACTTTGCAATTGCCTCATCATTCTGAAAGGTGTCCAGGACTAGCGGGCCTTGTTGGTCCCAATTGACTAGTTGAGGATAAACTAGGGAAATGCCATTGTCACTGTTGGTGAATTGAGGGGAGGATGCAAAAAGCATGCAGATGGATTCAATGATATTGTAGATGAAATTATCATCATCCAATTGCATATCAGACTCTATCCAATATTCCCCTTCGCTTGTCTCATATTCGTTGTCAAAATAAGGGATGAAGGACTCAGAGTTGTGATTGTTAGTGTCATTTGGTAATTTAGATGGGTTGGAATGATGGGATTCAGATGGTGGAGTTTTTATGTCATGGGGAATGGTAATGGGACTGTGAATGTTTAGTGCTTGATCAATTTTAAATGTTTTCCAAAATCTTTGTTTAGAGGTCAGTTCCCCATCTTCAAGGAACAAATCATTGAGGCAACAGTCACTTAAGGATCATTCAGAGTCAAATTCCCACTCTTGGGAGTCAGTTTTAGTGAAGGTTTCCTTAGCGGTCTCAAAACTTTCCGAAGCATGCACTCGCTCACTCGAAAGTCCATTGGTCCGTTGATTGTCATTGTCGGGTGATCAAAACCCTAATCCAAGATACTTTAGTATTTTGAAATGTTCTATGGGCTCTCTTCATCCAGTTTTATTTTTGCCTAGGCCATTAGTGCCATCGTAGCCCTTAGCGTTCATTATGTCATATCCCTTGCCATATTTCTTAACTGGTAATGGGGGTAGGTCTGCCATTTCCTTATAGAGCCATCCTATAATATTGGCAAGGTCCTTGTTACTCATGTCTCCCCATTTGATGAAAACTAATATTGGTGGAACTTTGAAAATTTCTTTGGGTTCCATTCTAAAACATGGTCAAACATAGACCTTCGAAGACTTGGGTATTGTTGTGATGCTATATATTGTATGTAGTTTGAATTCTCCACAGCGTAGGTTTGGGATCTTGATAGTAGTCTCAGCCTTAGGGTTTGTGGAAGATGGTGGTGTGGCAGAAGACATGGACAGAGTGGACATGGAAGATGATGTGAGTGTGGATGGGTCAATGTATTTGGAAGAAGAGGAACCAGGAGCTTCTTAGTTAATAGGCACTTAGTTTTTAGAAATACACCTTAGGTTGGTACAATATTGAAAAGGGTCGGGGTCGCCATATATATTGATTTCTGTGCCATGAAATGAAAATTTTAAGCATTGGCAATATGTGGATGGAATGACTTTTAAGGCATGAATCCATGGGCGGCCGAGCAAGATGTTGTAAGGTAATTCTAGATCCAAGACCTGGTAGGTTGTATCCACAATGATTGGTCCCACTCTGATAGGAAGATAAATGATGCCTCATGAATAGCATTCTTCGTCATCATATGCTTTTATCACTATACTCTTTGTAGGGTCCATGCATGCATAAAAAATCCTAGATCCTTAACCAGTTTCAAGGAGCATATGTTCAATATTGCTCCACCATCTACTAAAACTCTTCTGACCTTGTGCTTATGGACAGAAGTTTCAATGTGTAATGCATTGTTATGGTTAGTCTTAGGTGACAAGTAGTCTTGATCAGAAAAGGTGACGTGGTGAGGCGTAGTGAGGTATCCCACCATGGTCTCAAATTGCTTGACATCAATATCTTTAGGGATTGACGACTCTTGTAGGGTTTTATCCAATATAGCCTTATGCGTGGGACAGATGCGAAGCAACTCGAGTATAGAAATTTGCGTGGGAGTTTTCCCAAGATGGTCAATAAGGTTAAACTGACTCTTGGGTTGCCATTGCTTTGTGGTCGAGTGGGTTGTGATTGTTTAGGAGATGGACTAGGTATGGTGATTTTACGTTGCCTAGGAGGAGGTAGGCCAGCTATGGTGATCTTTCCACTTCAAGTAGTATCATTGCATTGGGGTTCTCTCTTAACTGTGATGGTATTGACACATTCATTATTAGTTTGGATATTGTTTATAGTGGTTCCACCAAAATAGTCATATTTGGTGCAGGTGAAATTGGCTTGATTATTGTTTATCTTTGGACTTGACGTGGAAGCATTATTAGAACCATGGTCTTGTAGTGGGTTCTTATGAATGGTATGATCTGAATTAGAGGCAAATTGTGGTCCACCTACCTCAATGATATGATTCTCGATAAGGTCTTGTACCATATTTTTTAGTTGTCGACAGGTAGAATTTTTATGTCCTTTTTCCCAATGATAATCACAAAATGTATTATCGTCCTACCATGTTGGTTTGAATTTTCCTGGGTCATATGGTTTTGGTTCTTGAAGTGTGATGACACCATTCTGAAGGAATTTCTTGAGGACTTCCTCAATAGGCTCACCAAAGGGAGTGTATGTGCGACCCTTGGGGAATTGTCTCATCTGACGATATTGTCCTTGATTATTTTGGCTGCTTTGGTTGTTTGGGGGGACATTGGTAGGGGGTGTCAATATCGTCATTGATTTTTTTGTGGCTGAACCCCTTCTAGAGCCAATACAGGACCCATAGCTTTTGCAGCCTTGGTGTCCACAACACCGTCATTGGTAACATGTTTCTTTTTGACCTAGTACTTATTTTTGTCAGTGGGAGGATTTGTGTTTGTGTTTTTAGGACCATATCTTAGCTCCCCCTTTGCAATGAGGGATTTCTCAATCTAGCCACCTTTTTTGACTAGGTTCGTGAAGGTTGTGCAACAATGTACATGTAATGCATATTTTAAGGGTCCTAGAAGTGTTTGAACGAACATGTCCACCTTTTCCTTTTCGGGTATGTTGATGTGGCAATGACTAGCTAGAATTCTCCATTTTTGAAAGAATGGGATGAATGTTTCACTAGCATCCTCTTGCGTGAGATTCCATAAGCTAGTAATAGAGGTGTCCATGTCAATGTTGTACGCATAATTTTTTATGAATTTGTGTTTAAGCTCATCCCATGTTTGGATATACTTTTGAGTGGAGAACCATTCAAGGGTAGGACCTGCAAGACTTTTAGAAAAAAGTCTCATCAAGTACATTTGTTCATAGGAAACGTCCATATAGTTGGTTGCAAATTCATGGACATGTTCAATGGGGTTTGTCTTTCCTTTGTACTTGGTAAAATTAAGTGAGACATATCTTGGAGGAAATGGTGGCATGTATAAGTTCATGTCGAAGGGATATACAGATAGATCATATGACACTTCTGATTTCTTGCCAGATATTTGTATGTTTTCTATGGTCTTCTCTAGACCCATCATTTTTGCTTATAAGGCATCAATTATAGGGTCATTTGTGGTCTCATACATAGGATTGATTGGTATGCCATAGGTCCCCATTTGTTGTGCGTGGATATTGGTGTATTGTGAAGGTATATGTTGTTGTGGCATGTCTGATGTGTTCGGATTTGCATGTTACTGGTATTGGAAGTTTGGATTGGGGGTATGTTGGTGAGTATGAATATGGGATGAGTAGGTTGGGATGTGTCCCCCAGCCATTTGGGTCGATATTTGGGGAATATGGTGACCATGAACATTTTGATGTGTGAATGATGCCATAGGTTGTGTGTCTTGACTTCCTTGTCCAAATTGTTGGGTTTGGACAAGGGGAATGGTTGTATTTTGTCCTTGGGATTTGATGGTATTGGACTGTGTTGACGTGTTAACATTTTGTTGTTGTCCTTGAATAAAGATATGACATTTACCTCCACCCAAAGGATTTTGTGAGATACCAATGAGAGAATATGACGAAGGTGTACTCATGGTACTAGATGTAGTTTTCAATATGGCTTGATGATGCCCCCATGGAATTTACCATAGTGGTAAAGAGAGGATTGGAATAACTTTCCCACACTACTGAGGACCCAAAGGTGGTTCCGACTGATTGTGATGGTGTTGTGGATATTGTGGGTACTGTGATGGATTGTGATCCTCCAATGGATGTAGCGTTTATTGAATTGGAGTTATTTGGAATGTTGGAGGTAGCACTCATGGTCGTTGTAGCATCAAAAAAGGTATTGCTCGTAGTGTTTGGAGGTTGACCACTATTTGAAATGTTATGTGTGTTGTTGACATTAGGGTTAGGAGATGTTGATCTCAATGTGGTAATGTTGAATCCATGGGGTAACTTATCTCCTTGACTTAAGAATATGGCCAAATATCTGTGTCTGTCATATAGGACCATTTGTTCCACGAATTGGGATGCCTCTAGATCTTGTGCTGCTACCTCTAGGTTTTCCTCAAGTATTTGTCTGTATTCATCCTTACATAAGAATGGTTCAAAGGAGATGTTTGATGAGGATGGTATGGTTGTGAGAGGTTTATTATTCATGTTTCCAAATGGGTCATCAAATGTCCAATTTGGGTCATACGTGTGATTGTTAACATTGGAAGTGTAGTCTTGTCTAAAATTTTCCATTTGTTGTTTCTATCTTTGGAGTCTAGTTTCCACCATAAAATGAGATTTCTCAAATTAAAATGATGAGAATGGAAACTAAATGTGAGGATGATGCTAGCCTATGTTTTTTTTTTTATGTTTTTGGATTTTCAATAAAGGATGACAATGCAAGACTATGTTTTCTAAAGAAAATGCCAACTAGGATGACTAGGTGATGATGATGTTTTTCTAAGGAAATGATTTATGTAAGATGATGAGGTTGTCAAAGCAAAAATGTTGAATGAGGACTAAGATGATAATGTTGACTAAGGACTTAATATGATAAATGCAAGCTCTAGGTTCAAAATGACGACTAGGATGAATAATATTTTTGTATTTTTGGGAATAAAGTATGCAAGGTATAAACTAGAATGCAATTTGGAGAAAAGGATACCTAAAAAATTCTAAGCTCAATGTTTGTTTTCAATTTTGGTTACTAAAGGTCTTGTTGAAAACGAAAAAATGACAAGGTCAAGATGACTAGTGAGTTTTCCTAACTAGACTATTGAGTTGGAAACTCTCACAAAAGGGGCAATGGCTGATAAAAAGGGAGGATGATTAAGTCCAAGATAACCTAGTTTCGAAAACAATGATGTTGCAAGTTGTGTTGAGATTAACCTAATCCAAAATATGCAAGGATGAAAACCTAGGGTCAAGCTAATGCCTAATGTATGCAACTAACATTTGAAAGATTAAGCCCATGGTCAAGAATATGAACCAATGGTCAAATGATAAATTTTTTTTGAGAAATTTCAAGGTTGGTTTGTGATGGAATCCTCTTGGAAACAGTTTATGACAAGAGATTGATAGAGTTTAGACCTAGTTTGGACTTGGTATGAAGATTTTATTTCTACCAGGAAAATGCATCGTTTGAGACCTCAGATGCTTCATAGTATTTCAAATGTGTTTCAGTTTAAGTGAATATGGTTATGGGACTGAATACAACAGGGTTTGACAAATGCGGTTCTGTGAGACTCAGATGTGTCGCAATGCAAGCAATTGCAGTGTTTTGAGATCAAATGCGGTTTAAAATATCAAATGCATTGCAACATTTGGAAAATGTGTTGCAACAAAGCGATTGTATTTTGGAAAATGCGGTGCAGAATATCAAAAGGACAATTTTTTTTTGATGTTTGTGGTTAAAAACCCAAATTGTTGAAATGTTGATGATTTGTTTCCTGATGTTTGGGTGTTGTTTTTTTTTTCTTAAGTAACTAGCAAAAACTTGGTAATCACGATGTTTTGGTGTATGCAAGCGCACGTGAGACAAGCATGATCCTAATGGGCCAATAGGCCAAGGGTTTGTATACTTGGTATAGCCCACTAATATACCTTGGATTGGTGCTAAATACCTTTCCTTCTCGAGAGCAGATATCTTAGAAGTTTGGTGGCACAAGCTCCCTTCTTTGCACACAGTTATATAGCCACACCAAATTTTTGGGTCATAATTTTCCAAGAATTACTATCTCTACTCAAGGGGATCAGTAGTGAGTGTCTTCGGGCATGATATTGTACCCTGCACTATATGAACTAATGACTGAAAAATGGTTGGCCTCTAAAACAATAGGTGTTTAGTAAGGGAATTTTGTTTGTAGGGCATGATCCATGTAGTGAGAGTCCCCTTTTAGATCCATCTCGTCAGAACCATACACATGATTCTTGGGCTTTCCCCAAGAATCCACTTTTATATATAGGCTGGAAGTCCCTTGGGTTTAGGGTGCTACCGGTCTGAGTCATCCTAGGGTGAGTACTTTTTCCCACCAGAATAGGCCCAAGTTCTAGAGTCAGTAACCATTTCTCTTATACCCAGGATCACCTAAAAGAGCAAGGGGAGAGGATACTTGGATTACTAAGTTTTAAGGGTGTATAACGGATAAAATGGGTTTAGTTTTTTGATCACCAAGTTTTCACAAAGTGAGAGCATAATCACCTACCATTTGCAAACACATTCAGAAATGAAAGACATGTTAATTTTAAGTGCACTAAAAAGAAATGTGTTTTAATATAAAAAAAGACAAGCACAATATTTACTATTGATTCTTCGACACTTGAACCTACAAAACCACAAGTTAGGAGTTTTATCCACCAGTATTGGACCCATGAAATGTAACCATGACACTCTACAAACTAAGATTAGTAACACAAAAACCTGTGCTAGGTGGAATGCGGATAAGAAAACCCGAATGCAAAAAATGAAAAGAAATATTACTAGAAAAATGCATCTCAACAGAGTGAATGTGTCACTCTGTGTTGCAAATGCGGCTTTTTAGACTGCAAATGTGGCTTAGCAGAGCATTTGTGTTGTTTAAGTCCTCGAATGCATCACAATGCATTAGATGTAGCACAATAAAAGATGAATGCGGTGTTTGATACCTGTACCTGGGAAAAAAATAGAAAACTAAAAACCATACAAAAACTACAAAAAAAGATTGAATGTTTTAGGTTCACCAATGTATCTAAGGGTAAATTTTAGGTTAGATTATCAAATCAATAAAGCATATAAAACCCAAAGAAGCTATCAAGAACAAAATAGACTAAAATAAATGAAGCAAGTATACCTGTCATTCGTTGAAGCCTCCATGATTTACCTTCATAGCACCTTCTAACTTGTTGATTGATATGTTGCCCTTAGATTTAGTGTGCGAGCAATCTGAAAACACAGAATGAGTCCTACACAAGCTTTGAAGGATTCAGATTGTCTAAAATAAAATCAAATATCTATGTCTATGATGAAATGAATCTAATGCCTAAGAGAATTATGCCAAAATAACTAATAAAAATGAAAGTATGTGAATATATCTAAATGTCTAAACGTCTAATCATCCAAGCATCTAAGCATAATTGAAATTGTGAGAAAAATTGGCATTTTATAGAAAATGCAATTTTGGACGGACAAACGAGATTGAAGGTTGGTGAAAGCCTAAAATTAGAGGACGAGATTTAATGTGACAATCCCTAATTAGGTTTAGGGAAAAATTATTAAATGAGTGGTCAAGATGTCACTTGAGAAGATGAAATTGGCGGTGGAGAATAAATGAGATAATTAGTCAGAAAAATAAAGATTTTCAAAAATCAAGAAGATAAAGACTGCTTGATTTGTGAGATTCGAAAAATTAAGAAGATAAGGGTTGAACTGAAGATAAAATTTGGAAAATCAAGAATTTGCTCGATTGCTTGATTTTTGGAGGAAAGTTACCATTTTGAATTAAATTAATTCAAAATATGGATTTTGTGTGATAGTAAATAATTGATTTTCAGATTATTTACTAAAATGAACTGACAGTCAGGAATGTAAGATCATTTTAAATAATTTCATTTATTTAAAATGAGGGAAATGCTATTTTTTACAGTTAAATAATTAAAGATAATTATTTAATTTAGAAGATATGATTAATAATTAAATAAATTAATAAATTCATTTAATTATGAGAATTAGTGACATATTAAATAAATAAATGAAATTGATTTATTTAGTAATTAGGAAGAAATAAATGTAGAAAGATAATTAAATAAATTAATTAATTTATTTAATTAGGGAAATACTTAGACGATTAATGATGTATTTAATAAATAAATAAAATTTATTTATTTAATAATCATGAAGAATAAAAGGACATGAATTAAATAAATAATTATGAATTATTTAATCAATAGTTGAATGTGGACTAAGGAAATAATTAAATGTCATAATTATGCTAGGATGAAAAGTGGTAAAAATAGAGTTTGCAGGTCTAGGTCATTTTTAAGTGTCTACAAGTTCAATTGGTGAAATCCCTTAAGAGTCCAAATTGCAAAAGGGCAACAATATTTGATGGACTATTACTTAAAAACTGTGATGCCTACAAATTTTTTTTCTGAGGCTACGAGATTGTGTTGGGCCCCTCTACAATAACCTCTCTCAGTTTTTTCTATCTCAGAGGTGTTTTCCCATGGTCACGAGTATTCAGTTGAGGGAAAATTTTTCAAATGTAAGCAGTGTAAAGTTGCAATGTGGTGCAACTTTCATTCTACAGCTCGTACAATCAAATGAACTATTCCAAAACATCTAGATGGGTACATTTATGCTAGTGATAGTCCTCTTTTTCACCTAAATACACCGAATCACTCCGAGCTACATTGGACTAGCAATTTCCCTTAAGAGTCCAAAGTGCTAAAAGACAACAATCTTTGAAGGGCTATTTCTCAGAAACTCTGATGCTTACAGACCCTTTTTCTAAGGCTATGGGATCATGTTGGGGCCATCTACAAAAACCTCTCTCATTTTTTTTATGTCAAAGGTATTTTCCTATGGTGACAAGTTTTGAGTTGAGGGAAAGTTGTTAGATGCAAGGAATGTAAAGTTGCAAAGTGGTGCAACTTTCATTCTAAAACTTGTACGACCAAACAGACTGTTCCAACATGTCCAGACGAGTACATTTACACTAGGGATGGTCCTCTTTTGCACCCGAATATGCCGAATGACTCTTAGCTACATTGGATCTATGATTTTCCTTAAGAGTTTAAAGTGCTAAAGACAACAATATTTGAAGGGCTAGTCCTCAAAAATTGTGATGCTTATAGACTCTCCATCTAAGGCTATGGAATCGTGTTGGAACCATCTACAATAACCTCTCTTTATTTATTTTTTTATCTTAGAGGCGTTTTCTCTTGGTGACGAGTTTTTAGTTGAGGGAAAAGTTGTCAAATGCAAGCAATGTAAAATTGCAAAGTGTTGCAATTTCCATTCTGCAACTCATATGACCAAACAGACTATTCCAACATGTTTGAATGGGTACATTTATGCTATTGATGGTCCTCTTTTATACCCAAATACACTGAATCACTCCAAGCTACATTGGACCGACGATTTCCCTTAAGAATCCAAAGTGCTAAAACACAACAATTTTTAAAGGGCTATTTCTCATAAACTGCCACACTTACAGACTCTTTGTCTGAGGATATAGGATCATGTTGAGACCATATACAATAACCTCTCTTAGTTTTTTCTATCTTAGAGGTGTTTTCCAGTGGTGGAGTTATTAGTTGAGGGAAAAGTTGTTAGTTGCAAGCAGTGTAAAGTTGTAAAGTGGTGCAACTTTCATTTTTCAACTTGTACAACCAAACATACTATTCAACACATGCCTCAATGGGTACGTTTACATTAGGGATGGTCATTTTTTGCACCCAAATATGTTGAATCACTTTGTGCTACATTGGACTGATGATTTCCCTTAAGAGTCCAAACTACTAAAAGGTAACAATCTTTGAAGGGTTATTTATTTGAAACCATGACACTTACAAACTCTCTGTCAAAGGCTATGGGATCATGTGGGACCATCTACAATAACCTCTATTGTTTTTCTCTATCTCGAAGGTGTTTTCCCATGGTGACGAGTTTTCAGTTGATGAAAAAGTTGTCGAATGTAAGTAGTGTAAAGTTGCAAAGTGTTGTAACTTTCATTCTACAACTCGTATGACCAAATAAACTATTCCAACATATCTAGATGGGTACATTTCCACTAAGTATGGTCCTCTTTTGCACCCGAATATGCTGAATCACTCTGAGCTACATTGAACTAACAATTTCCTTTAAGAGTCTAAAGTGCTAAAATGTAGCAATCTTTCAACTTGGGCTATTTCTCAAATATCGTGATGCTTATAGAATCTTCGTTCAAGGCTATGGGATCATGCTAGGACCATCTACAATAACGTCTTTTTATTTTTTCTATCTTGAAGGTGTTTTCCCGTGGTGACGAGTTCTTAGTTGAGAGAAAAGTTGTCAAATGCAAGTAGTGTAAAGTTGCAAAGTGGTGCAACTTTCATTCTGCAATTCGTACAACCAAGCAAAATATTTCAACATGTTTAGATGGGTATGTTTATGCTAGGGATGCTCCTCTTTTGCACCCAAATATGCTGAATCACTCCGAGCTACATTGGACTTGCGATTTCCCTTAAGAGTCCAAAGTGCTAAAAGACAACAATCTTTGAAGGGCTATTTCTTGGAAACCATGACACTTACAAAATCTTCATATGAGGCTATGATATTGTGTTGGGACCATCTACAATAACCTCTCTCAATTTTTTCTATCTCAAAGGTCTTTTGTTGTGGTAATGAGTTTTCAGTTGAGGGAAAAGTTGTCATATGCAAGCAATGTAAAGTTGCAAAGTGGTGCAACTTTCATTCTGCAACTCATACGACCAAACAGATAGTTCCAAAACGTTTAGATGGATACATTTACGCTAGGGATGGTCATCTTTTGCATCCAAATACAATGAATCACTTTGAGCTACATTGGATTGACAATTTCCTTTAAGATTCCAAAGTGCTAAAAGGTCATAACATCTATTGTACGATCTATAGGTCAATGGTATCACCATGGTAGATGTTATTAGGTTTTTATAAGGTGACTATGTGGGGTTTAAAGAGATAGAAAAGTTTGTAGTTGAGTTGGTGAGTTGCCATGCATGACAAAAATGAGTGAAATTAGGTGAAAAATGGTGGTTACAACATACTAATGTCAATGAAACGTGTGGGTAGCAATATTTAAAGTTGGATCAAGCTTGTGTAGGTCCTAATAGATGTGTTTGATGAGTTTATAGGGTGTGGGAAGGTTGGAAACATTGGTTTCCTAAAAAAACCTCATGAAAGTTGCTAAAAATGAGGGTTTGTTGAAATAGAGCTTTAGAAAGTGTATCTCACCAAAAAAATATGGTTTTGGTAGTTTGGTAGACTAGTTAATATTGCCCCATAAAAATTTTAGGTTTGGGAAGTGTTTAAATATGATTCTCTTTGTAAAATGGGCCTATTTTGGAGTCTTGGACAGCAAAAGAATGCTCCACCCATGTTTTAGTGAAGTTGCACCCAAGTTTGGGTTTGAGGATCAAATTGGAGTTTGAACCATCTTAAATTGTAATTGTGCTATTTAAAGCCACCTAGCTCTTGCATCAAAAAACTCAATTGCATTGGAAATGACCTTCACATGACCTTTTTACATTTTTTTTTGGGAAAAGTGGGAAGTCATTGTAATTTATTATATATAAATAGGAGATATTACAAAACCTGATTCAAACAAGCATACCGATAGGAAAGAACTAAGAAGAAGACCTTCGGTTGTAGCTCAATTAAGTACAAAAAAATCTTACAGAATTGTCCCAATAATAGTAACAAAGCATACACTTGTATGACTATTTCAACCTATGAGTTTCCAAAATATAGACCCCTTTACATTTTAAACATGCACTTTATACAATGCCAAATATTTGACCCATATTTCAAAAAAATCATTGGATATAGATTATTCCCATACATAGTTATGACCTTTTTACATTGTTTCACATTTGAAAACTCAAATTTAACAAAATTTTCTTATTGGAGGCATTTAGGGCACAATCTTCCACAAGAGTAGCATGTTGACATTTTGGAGTGACAAGCACCTGTACAAAACATCAAGGTAGTAATTAAAATACATACAATAGAAAAGATGATTAGAATAGAAAATCTATATTATTGAAATCTATTGCATACCTCTTTGAAAGGATTAGAGCTAGCTATTGTTGTAGTAGGTCCATGATCAATCGTGTCAGGAATATCGTAAAAGTTGTCAAATGAGAAATGTATATTGTCACAATAGAAAAAATTCTTATACTAACAAATCTATATTAATCTAAACAACTTGAATGATGATGAATTGGTAATGCAAACTGTGAAAGATGCTTAGAATAACCAATCTATATTATTCTAAATAACCTAATTGATGATGAGATGGCAATGCATACTATAAAAGACGCTTAGCATAACCAATCTATATTATTATAATCTATCGCATACCTCTCCAAAAGGATCAAAGATGGCTATTGTTGCAACAAGTCCATCATCAATCGTGTGAATAATATCACAAAAGTTGTCAAGTGATAAATCTATACTATCACAATAGAAAATATACTTAGACTAAAAAATCTATATTAATCTAAACAACTTGAATGATGATGAATTGGTAATGAAAACTATAAAAGATACTTAGAATAACCAATCTATATTATTCTAAATGACCCAATTGATGATGAGATGGTAGTGCAAACTATAAAAGACCCTTAGAATAACCAATCTATATTATTGTAATCTATCACATATCTCTTCAAAAGGATCAGAGCTGGCTATTGTTGCAATAGGTCCATGATCAATCATGCCTAAAATATCATAAAAGTTGTCAAATGATAAATCTATATTGTCACAATAGAAAAGATGTTTAGACTAACAAATCTATATTAATCTAAACATCCTGAATGATGATGAATTGGTAATGCAAACTATAAAAGATGCTTAGAATATCCAATCTATATTATTCTAAATGACCTAATTGATGATGAGATGGTAATGCAAACTATAAAAGATGCTTAGAATAACCAATCTATATTATTGTAATCTTTCAAAGACCTCTTTGAAAGGATCAGATCTGGCTATTGTTGTAGTAGGTCCATGATCAATCGTGCTAGGAATATCGCAAAAGTACATACAAAATATCACTATTAAAGACACTTGCATTGCAATAGTATACAAAATATCAGTATTAAATAAAGAACACTAATGGACTTAAGCATAATGAACTTAAGCATTGTACCTTCCATTCTTGAATATGTTATTCAAGTGTGCATGAAGGGTCATCTCTTTGCTTAAGAGTATCCAATATTGCTTCATGATCAACATTACTAAGTATCCATAGTTGTTTTGTCTTTGGTTTGGCATGATGCTTCAACAACTTAGCATTTGTTTCTATAACAAGGTGTGAGTACATGAGAATGGTTTTGTGTTTCTTGTAGTCTTCAAATGCAAGTATGCTATTCTTTCTAATCATGTATGTTCACAACCAAGTTTCTACAACCACAACTAAACCTGTAGGATACATGAACCCATCATCATCTTCCATCGGTTGTGTTAGCTTATGCTTTACCTGCACACATCGAGCCAACCAATAGTTTAATATCTCTTCATTCCCCTACAGTGCAACAACTGCAAAAACATGTCATGGCTATAGTAGATCTAAAAGACAATCATAATCAATTAAACTTTCCATTGTGTCATTTGTCATGGATATTGTTTGAGATAAAGGAGTTAGATACTATGGAACCCATGTATCCACCCACTCACATGACTTGCATTGATCCCACTTGCATTAAATACAAATCTAACAAAAAAAAGCCAACTCTTGTGTCCAAATGGTCCATGTGCTTGCATTTGAGCTTCAAAATGAATGCATCTTTAAAGAATCTTTGATTGTATGACAATCCAGTATGCCTCCCACTATACCCTCCCGAACCAACCAAAAGAATATGTGCATTGTTGAATCAAGTGTCCCTCCTTGTGACAATGTTGAAGTACACCAATCAATAATAGAGCATTATCACTTAATTTTTCTCCTGAAATATTCAATTTCTCCTTAGCTAAATCTCTCTTTACACATGCACCTACTCCATCATGCTCCCCTTTACACATGCACCTGCTCCATCATTCTCCCCTTTCCCATGCCTAGCTTCAAAAAAACTCTAAATATGAGGTACACTCCTCTCTACATGCATTCTACTCAACCAATAAAACATACGAGCATTATTTGATTGAGCTATGCAATTATTTTACCAAATGAGATGTCAACCTAGTGCTATATCATGCTCCTTCAAGAACTCAAAAAAATTCTCGAAACAATGTTGGACATAATTGGACGAGTGAGATCTATCATCACTCATATAAAAATGATACTCTCTAATTATCTTTTGATCCTTCTCTATACTATCAGGTGCATGTCTAAATGTTATGTGGACAAAAATAACTATCTAAATGGAATTGTAATACTGAGATTGTACCTTGTTTTGTGGTTGCAATGTGTAGTTTTTTACAAAATCAACCACTAATATAATAGTTCCAATCAGAAAAGAGTCCTTACACATCTTGAATTGTTGATCCAACCACTGAGACCTATGGCTATGCCTTGCATACTTGTAGAAAAGATTGTCCTTAAAATTTGAAATAAAATCAGCAGCATTGCATTCTTTTGTAACCAATTCGTATCTAGAACCTTCACCTCCACTTTACAAAGTATATTTGACTATCTCATATCTCTTTTTCTCAACAAGCTTCTTTCCAAATTCATGTTTAGAACCCTCATGAAAACATTGAACAAACTTTGACAAGCCACCAAATTGTGAGCACTTCACATTTAAAAAATAATTTCTATAGAAAAAGCAACCATCATCTCTAAAACATAAAAATAGATCTATCAAGTCCCTTGATGATTTTGGAAGATGCATTGCATCACACTCCAACATTTCATTAGTATGCAAAGTAGAAAAAATATAGCATAATAGTTCATGCTACATTGAAAACTCCACATAGTATTTGTAATAACAAGTATTACAAATTTTAAGAGGCACACAATAAAATGGCTTCAAACCTTCAAAAGTACTTTGTGATATTTCCATATTTGGATGTGTTTCAATAATTTTTTTGAACAAAATTGTTTGGATTGATTCCAAGAAATGTTTAGGATGCGGTGTATGGTCTCGATTGTCAATTCTTAACTGTAAAAAATCCTTTGCAATGGGTGATACTCTAGAGTTATCATGCCAAAATTGTTGAATTACCTTCTCTACATTATCAGTTAGCTTCTTATTAACATGTGGAAGCCTCCTGACAAAAGCCCATGTATCATTTTGAAGAGGATCATCTATTATTTCTCTTCTTGCAAGTGCTCTATCCAAAATTTTACGATTTATGTTAAAATCAATACAATTTTGTCTCATAAAGCGAGCCTTTTTCAATTTATGGCTTACTAGGGTAGTTGTAATGACTCTCCGAGCAGCTCTCTTATCTTTTTCCTTGTTATTTTTTCCAATAGACTTGAGAGCATTAAAAATATTTTTGAAAATAATAGAATATTTTTTGGTCTTCTTGTTTACATGAATCTTCAATTTGGCTAGCAAAGGTCTCATCTTTTGCATCTTTAGCAATTGCAGATAAAGTTGGCATTGCTCGGTCAATGTATTATCACTAAAATATTGGTTGAAAACTCTTGTAGCCCACAACTGAATGGTCCATGTTGACCTCTTTCCTTTAATATTGTTTATAATGTTCTCATCAATTTCAAGTAACCATTTAGGTGTTCTTGAAGGTCTTGAATTTGAACTATGTCTTTCTTCCACACAAGGTTCTTCATTTCTCATGTAATTTGGTGAAACATAATTTACACTTAGTTCAATATTATGTTCAACATCTTCAATTCCAACATTTTCACCTTGAACATTTTCAATATCAATTTCAATAATTTCATTCCCAATTTCAATATCATGTTCAACATCTTCAATTCCAACATTTTCACCTTGAACATTTTCATTATCAATTTCAATAATTTCATTCCCAATTTGAATATCATGTTCAAAATCTTCAATTCCAACATTTTCACCTTGAACATTTTCAATATCAATTTAAACATTTTCATTCCCAATTTTAATATCATGTTCAACATTTTCACCTTGAACATATTCAATTTCCTCTTCACTTGAAAGAGCATATGGCTTAGGTTTACAAATATTTAACATACCTTGTCTTCTCTTCCTATGACCTTCTCTATCTCTTTTCCTATATGCTTCAATTTTTTATTTTGTAAGCTTTCTCTTATGTTTTTTCTTTTGACGACTGTTGCTCCACATTATACCTCATAAAAGATGCTAAAAATAATTTCCTATGACAAATTTGAGTAGAAGATGCTCCAAAAAGTTGATCTTTGTCTCTTCCTATCCAAAACCATGAGTTTGTCACATAAAAATCCCGCAAATAGAATTTAGGGTCCGTTGGGATGCACAAAATGACCCACAAATCTAATATCTAATTTGAAAAGAAATTTAAAATGTTTTGTTACGGAAGGATTTTAGTGCTACAAATAGGATATCCAATTTGTGCACACATAAACCTAAGAGTAATTAGGAGGTGGAGGGTGGGAAAGAGAGAGAGAGAGTATAGGGTAGAGTGAAAGGGAGAGACAAAGATGGGGAGAGAGGGAATTGGAGGGAGACAAAGAGGAGGGAGAGAGAGAGAGAGAGAGAGAGAGAGAGAGAGAGAGAGAGAGAGAGAGAGAGAGG
>VDFB02000013.1:233677770-233707169 GCA_007258455.2 Sequoia sempervirens
AAGGGTTTAGGGTTAAGGATATGAGGAGAGAGATAGAGGAGTGAGAGAGAGATGGGGGAGAGAGAGAGAGAAAGATAGAGAGAGAGGGGTGTGGGGCTTAAGGGTGGGGTGGGGTTTAGGGTGGGAGGAGAGAGAGAGAGAGGTTAAGGGTGGGGAAGAGATGAGGGTGAATCGAGAGAGGACCTAGAGAGGAGGGTGTGGTGGGAGGGAGAGAGAGAGAGGGAGGAGAGAGAGAGAGAGGATTAAGGGTTAAGGGTAGAGGGGAGAGAGATAGAGGGAGTGACTGAGAGAGAGAGACCTGAGAGAGGGAGAGGGGGTATGAGGGAGAGAATTGAGAGAGAGAGAGATTGGGTATAGGGTTTAAGGGTTAAGGGTAGAGGGAGAGATATAGAGTGAGTGAGTGAGTGAGAGAGACCTAAGAAGAGGGAGATGGGATAGGAGGAGAGACTTGAGGAGAGGTGGGAGGATAGAGGTATGGGGTTGATGGTGGAGGTAGGGTTATAGGTGTTTTAGGGTTTGGGTTTGGGGGTTATGGGGTTGAGAGAGACAAGGGGTGGTGAGAGAGAGAGAAGATCAGGAGAGAGAGAGAGAGAGGGGTTAAAGAGAGGTTTAAGGGTTAAGGGTGGGGGAAAGAGATGGGGGAGTGGTGAGAGAGACCTAGGAGAGGAGAGGGGTACAGGGCCGAGGACTTGAGAGAGAAAGAGAGAGGGTGGGAGAGATATGGGGTGTGGAGTTAATGGTAGAGGATATGGGGTTTAAGGGTTAAAGGGTTTGGGGTTTAGAGTTAAGGGTAGAGGGAGAGATAAGAGGTGAGAGAGAGAGAGACTAAGAGAGATAAGGGGGTAGGAGGGAGAGGGTGAGGAGAGAAAGGTATTAGGGGTATAGGGTTTAAGGTTCAAGGTTTAGGGTTTTAGGGCTAGGGTTATGGGGAGAGAGATAGAGGGAGTCAATAAAAGAGAGGGAGTGAGGGAGGGAGTGGGAGAGAGATAGAGGGTAAAGGGTTAAGGGTACAGGGGAGAGAGATATGAGTGATTGAGAGACTTGAGAGAGAGAGGGAGTGGGAGAGAGATAGAGGGTAGAGGGTTATAAGGGTTTAGTATTTAAGGGTTAAGGGTTATGGGTGTAGGGTTATGGGTAGAGGGGAGAGAGATAGAGGGAGTGAGTGAGAGAGAGAGAGAGAGACCTCAGAGAGGGCGAGGGCCTGTAGGATGGAGAAAGAGAGAGAGAGGGTAGAGGGTTAAGGGTAGAGGGTAGAGGATTTAAGGGTTTAGGGTTTAAGGGTTAATAGTAGAGGGGAAAGAGATGAAGGGAGTGACTCTGAGAGAGAGACCTACGAGAGGGAGAGGGGGTAGGAGGGAGAGACTTGATGGAGAGAGGGAGTGGGAGAGAGATAAAAGGTATATAGGGTTAATGGTAGAGGGTAGATGGTTTATATTTTAAGGGTTTATGGTTTAGGGTATAGGTTTTGTTGAATGTTGCTGATATGTGGTTGTCATTGATCTCAACACTATTGGAATTAATGTCTTTAAGGCTGTATATGTTGAGGATATTGAGAAAATTGTAATAAAACAAGTTGCAGGTTGTCACTGATGAAGTGAAGTTCAACATGGTGGTGAGTTGAGTATGTTGATGATTAGTGGTTGTGGATTAAAGGTTTTGTTGTCGAGTATATCTAGTTTATCCACGTTAAGTTCTAGATATGTGCATGAAGATTTGATCAAGTTATGAGTATTTGTGTTCTAACAATTTTTTTGTTTCTTCAATTGGTGTTCCTGAAAGAAGATGATGTGAAATTAGTAATTTGAGTTGTTTTAGATGATTTTGTAATGATTCATGATGCTTGTGGATGTTTCTAGATCATGATGTATCATTGTTGTTGATCTGAATTGATTTTTGTTCTCGCGATTGGTGATTTTCTTTTGTGTGTTCATGTTTTTCATGTTCTTGGCCGACAAGGTGATTGTAGCATGTTGTGGATCTTTGAGGAATAATTTTTGAAGATGTTTCATGTTTGAGGATTTTTTTGGGTCTTCATTATGTTGTGGCTGACATTGGTTGGTTTGCATTGATAATTGTTTATTGATTTGGGCTGACAGTTTGTATATGTTTTATATTTTGTTGAAGCTGACATGTAGATGATATTATTCTTAGTTGTGGATATATATAAGTGGATTTTTCTACCATTTTATGGCATGGTGTGAGTGATGTGCAAGTGTTGTGTGTGAATAATGTCCTAATCATTTGAAGTTATAAGTAGAGTGTGAAGAAGAGTGAGCAAAGTTTATGTGCTTAACCAAAATTGTAATCAGGCATTAGCAAATGCTATTTTCTTAGTTCAAAATCCTATGGATGTAATCCAAATGTTTCTATAAGAAATTGTGTCTTCCTTTGGGTAGTAATCCTTTTGTATTTGATTATTGAGCTCTAGACAGTGTGTTTGAATGCATGTGCATTCCCCATTTTCTTCTTTTATACTTTTAACAGGGTATAATATGGTGGACTAACCTCCAACATGGTTTTTCCCCTAACTGGGTTTCCATGTAAAAAAAAATCTTGGTGTTATGTGTGTTTTTAATGTGGTTATGATTTATGCTTTCATGTCTCTTTATTAGATTTGAGAATAAGGTTAATATGTTTAATAAGTTTAAATTTTTGTGACAAATAATTCACCCCCTTCTCAGTTGTTTGCCCTTGTGTTAAAAAAATAGTAACAAAACAGGTTCCTCAAAAGAAGTTTAATAGTTTTGGGATGGTGACATATAAGAAGGATAGTGTGAGATTTTATGGAACAAACTATTCTCTATGGAAGACTTGAATGGAGTGTCATCTGAGATGCATTGGTGAACCCTACTAGAACATTACAAGGAATAGGTATGTTATCCCACAGAATGGTCCTTCTACTACTATTGAGATTAAGGATGTTGAGTACAATATGAAGGCTAAGGAAGCATTGTTGAGTGCTCTGACTAATTCTAAGAGGAAAAATGTAATGGATCTCAAGACTACTTATGAGATCTAGAAGAAGTTGGAAACTTTGTATGAAGGTGATGCTCTTCCAAAGATTGCTAAGTTGCAAATTATGAAAGGGAAATATGAAATGTTGAGAATGGGTGATGATGAGAACATTACTTCTTTTATGTAGAGAGTGAATGAACTTGTATGTAGTATGAAATGTGTTGGTGGAACATTGGAAGAATCAAATATTGTTGCTAAAATGCTTAGATATTTTCTTGTTGCATACAAAGTCATAGCTACTATTGTTGAGGAGCTCTAGACTATGCGAAATGTAACCAAAGACATGTTGATTGGTAAGCTTACTGTTTTTGAGTTAAGTGAGTTTGCTGAAGCTCTTTCTAAGGTAGAATCTGCATTCAAAGATACTATCTCAAGAAAAGATAAGCAAAGATATGATCTAGGAGAAAATTTCTTCTAGAGAAATGTTCAAATACGAGGAGGAAATGAGAGAGATTGAAGAAGAAGAAAGAAAACTAGACAAGTTTGAAGAACTTATTATCAAAAGGGAAACCAGATGAGAAGGTAAGTATAAAGGGAAGTTGCATATTAAATATTTTTCTTGCAATAAGATAGGTTATTTTTCCTCAAGGTGTCCAGAAAGAGTTCCTAAGACAAGACCTAACAAGCCTAGATTTCAAAGAAATTGTTATTATGTTGCTGATGAAGGTGTGACAGATGATGAATCTGGTAAAGGGAATGTAAGTGAGGACAAATGGGTATTTATTGCTATCATGTTAAATGATCCAACCCCTACTGAATTTGCTAATTGCACAAATGTGGAGAAAGCCCTAGCTACTCAAGTTGAAGAGAAAGATGAATGGGTCATTGATAGTGGATGCTCTCATCACATGACATGTGATAAAATTAAGTTTGTGAGCTTGGAAAACTATAATGGTGGTGTTGTAAGATTTAGTGATGACAAAGCTGGTGTAATCTATGGTAGAGGATCCATTTCTCTTGGTGGTAAGCATAATACTAATGATGTCCTATATGTGGAGGGTTTGAAGCATAATCATTTAAGTGTTTGATAAATGGTTAACAAGGGATGCAATCTTCAATTCAAGAATGGAAAGTGTAGAATATTGGGGAGTTTCGGTAATGTGATTACATCAGGTACAAAAGCAAAAGGTAATATCTTTCACTTGAATGCTTCTAGTAAAAGTTGTCTGATTGCTCAAGTTGATGAAATTTGTTTGTGGTATAGGAGAATGTGGCATGTAAACTTTGAAAATATTATCAAGATAAGCTCTAATCAGGTAGTGAGAGATCTCCCTAAGTTGATAAAACCTACTAATACTATATGCAAGGAATGTTAGCTAGGGAAGCAAACTAGAATTTCATTTCAGAGCAAACAACATTGTTCAAATGAAGTATTGAAGCTTTTGCATACTAATTTGTGTCGTCCTTGTAGATTCATAAGTTTACAAGGATACAATTATTTCATGCTACTCATTGATGATTATTCTAGAAAGATGTGGGTTACTTTCTTAAGGGAAAAATCTGAAGCTTTGGAGAAATTCAAGATCTTTAAGGCTATGGTTGAGATAGAGACAGGTTTGAAGATTAAATGTTTGAGATGAGATAAAGGTGGTGAATTCACTTTCAATGATTTGCATTCTCTTTGTGAAGAGCATGGGATAAAAAGAAAATTAGTTTCCCCACGAACCCCTCAACAAAATGGAGTTGCAGAAAGGAAGAACAAGAAAATTAAAGAAGCTGCTAGGACTATGATGCTGGAAGGAAATGTTCCTCATATCTACTGGAGAGAAGCTGTAAGTATTGCTACTTACACGGTGAAATCACAATACTATGTCTCACTTTTTGTCCAAGATGGACATTTACATCAATATTTTTAACTAAATCTTCATCTTTTGAGACCTATATCAGCTAAACTGTTAAGAATTTGAAGATGATGTGAACTAGTGATTTGTGGCAATTTGTGTGTAGACTCTAAATATATATTTTTTTCAATTTTTTTGAAATAAATAATGAATCTTTCAACTTCTCCTTTAATAACTACTTTGAAACAAAATAATATTTTCTAAAAGTAATGTTTGTGTCATACAACATAATGTTTTTTCTATAAAGGATTAAATTCAAAAATTTGAAATATAGATTCTCAACATCAATATCTAGGGAAATGATATTTTTTCATAATTTTTTGTTGAATATTTTATTTTAAATTAATTTTTGAACTCATTGTAACTATAATTTGGATATACATGTGTGTTGTACAAGCTAACTTGTTGTGTATATATCAAAATACAATTTTTCTTTTTGGGGTGAAGCAAGGAAATCAATACCTAGGGAATGAGTATATTTTGAATTTTTTTTTACAATGGTTTACTATTTTTCCGCCTCTACACAACAAAGAGTTTGATGTTCGGATAAAAATCTATGTTTTGTAAAAATTAAAAATTAAATACATGATAAAATGAAAATATATAAAAAATATACTTGTTGAAAAGTTCATTTTGAAGGCTACAATCTTGAAAAATATAATTTTTAAATGATGTTATTTAATCCATCAAAATGTAAAGAAAAAGTGATTTTTTTCCATCATTTTGATAGGTGTGAAGGAGACTCCATTTTGGGTATGATTTAATACTAGAGGGGTTCTATCCAAGGGGGTTTGATTTAAGGGAGTATTATCTACACCTTTTCAATTCAAACCCTTTAGATGGAGCCTCTCAAGACTTAAATCATTAGTTTTTTTCTAAAAACACTAATTTTAGGAAAAATTTAGCATGCCCCAAAAGTGAGACACACTATTGTGGAAGCAACCTACACTCTCAACAGGGTACAAGTCAAAGGTGATACCGGTAAGACTCCTTATGAGCTATGGTATGGTCATAAGCCTACTGTTAGATACTTCAAAATCTTTGGGAGTAAATTCTATATTAAAAGAGATGAAGATATAGGAATTTTTGATGCTAGAAATGATGAAGAAATCTTTCATGGTTATTCTACTAAAAGCAAGGCCTATCGGTGCTACAATAAGAGATTGAGGAAAATAGTTGAAAGTGCTAATGTCAAGGTTGATGAAGACATAGTTAGGTGATCTAGAACATGTGGATATGATTTGGATGATCAAAATGATAGTTCAAATAAAGGAAAGAAAGTTTAGACTTCAAATCAAGTTCAGATCATTCCGGTGAATCAGGAAAATCAAGAGGAAGGAACTAGTGAAAGTGTAAAAGTGAGATCACAAGAGCCTAAAGTTCAGGAACATCCTAAGACTCCAAGAATTCAAATATGAACATTAGATGGAAGCAATGAAAGAGGAGCTACTACAAATTGAGAAGAATGATACATGGATTCTTGTTCCTAGACCTAAGGACAAAAATGTAACTGGAACTAAATGGGTCTTTCAGAATAAACTGAATGAGCAAGGTGAAGTTGTTAGAAACAAGGTAAGAATGGTGTGTAAAGAATATTCTCAGATGGAAGGAATTGATTTTGAAGAAAATTTTTCCCCTATTGCTAGGATTGAAGTTGTGAGACTATTTCTTGTTTATTCTACTTACAAAAATTTCAAGGTTTATCAAATGGATGTCAAGTCAACATTTTTGAATGGTGACAAGGAAGAAGTGTATCTTGAGAAACTTGATGAATTTCAATTGACTATGTGTAGCCTTGAGTTTTATCTATTTTAATGATGCAAAAAAACTAAAATGAAAATGCAAAAACACAAGGAACACCTCAAAAGATTAGCTTAAGGAATTGATGACACAAAGAAAATAGATGAAATGAAGATCATAAATAGATACACCTTTCTTTGTTGCTAAAATTCCTTGGTTGGCCCTTTTGAATGTAAGCTTTTATGCTCCTTGGATGGATATATATATGACTAAATGCAAGATTGACAATATGATGGGATGAAAATACAAATGGCTAAAATGACTTGGCTAAATGAGCGAAAATACTTGTGAATTGAGTGCTCAAAATGACAGCATAAGGATGTTAAAATGACTAAGTGTTGAAAATGCCTTAGAAGAGGAGTATTTATAGAGGAATAAGAATTCTCTAGAGAATTCAATGGTTAAGATTTAGCCACCAAGGCCAAGATGAAGGGCTATGGTGAGTTGAGGACTCACAAGTGCTCACATATTGACATGTGGAAGGTGAAGTGGTTTAGGATAAGATGATGTGTAAGTCAGGTGGAAGGAGGGTACATGATGTGGAGGAAGGACAAGTACAAGTTGTAAGTACCTTGGTGGATGAGAATATTTCCTCAAAAATGAAATTCTTGTCCCCAAGTGAGAATAAAAGTGACATTTGAGGAGTTTTGGAATTCCTCAAAAATCTCCATGGGAAATGAGAAAGTGGTTGGAGAAATAAATGTGAATTAAAAATTCACATGCTTGGGAGAATCTAGTGGATAAGAGAAGGTCTCCAACAAGGTGGGAGTTTGTCACATGTGGATGAGGTGACAAGTCAAATGTTCTAGAAGTTGCATGAGGATAAGGTAAGCCTTGGAAGGATAATATGTGAATTAAAAATTCACATGGGGAAGAGAGGGACCTAGGATGAATAAATGTGAATCAAAAATTCACATGGGAAAGAGGGTCAATGCTAAGAAAGACAAATATAAAGGTTGACTAAAAAGGGATGCTAAATGTGGCTAATGACCTTGATTAAGGTTGTGCAAAAACATAATTCGAATATTTAATGAGAGATTAGAAGCAAGTGGAAAATGTAGGAGGATGTGACATTAATCCTCGATTAAGAGGATGCACATCCTAATCATGAATAAATTAAATTAATCCAGATTAGAAAGGGATTATGGAGGATGTGAAAAGGAGAGAAAAATGAAGAATTTTAAATTGATTTTATTCAAAAAGGTTAAATGAATAAATTAAATAAATTGATGTATTTATTTAATTTAGAGAGGAAGGAGGTATAAGGTAAAGCATTTAATTGTTAAATTAAATAATTTAAGGACTTCAGAAAGAAAGTATAATATTAATAAATTAATATTGATAGAATGGATGAATAAAGAGGTGAATTTGATCGTATGGGAGTGATCAATTTTGGATTTCTACATTTTTCTCCTCTTCGAAATATTGTTAGGATAACAGTGTTTTGAAGAAAAATAAAATTGCAGATGGTAATGAAGTGATAGGACTCAATACCCCAGCATGAAAGAGGTTGAATGAGCTACCCAAATAGAGGGAATTGGAGAGAGATGCCCCAATGATTGAATCGAACGAGAGGAAGAAAGATGGTAGGGTATGCCCCCTCAAGAGGGTGGTTGTGGAAGAAAAGGGGGCCCTAGCTGACTTCTTGATAGGAAGAAATGAAAGAAACCATTGGATAGAGCTCAAAAAATTGAGCAACTTTAGTTTTTGAAAAGAGGTGATCAAACACATGGTGTGAGAATGGTGGCCCCGGTAAGTTAGGGAATTAGTTGGAGGATAAAAAAGTTAAATAAAAGGTAAACAAATACCTTTTATTTTAAAAAAGGGTAAAAAAAGGGAGGGGAGGGGTTAAAAGGTAATTTTAGAAATTACCTTATCTCACTTTCACTGTAGTAGTTGAGAGAAGAGGAGAGGAGAGGAGAAGATGAGGGACGACAATGCCGAGGGATAATGAGACAGACATCATCCATTGAGTGGACGAGGTGCAGGGTTTCTATGATCGGCGCACGGTTCCATGCTAGGTTAGATTCAAAACCATCTAGCTAAATTTAAGTAATTTGCATATATTTGTGAATGTTTATGCATTTTTAAAAACATGGGTTTTGTAGTTGGGTTAAAGTAGAAAAATGGGTAGGAGGTAGAAAAAACTAAAAATGTAGCTTTGGGGGGATAAATAGTGGACAAATTTTGGGTGGTTGGGGCGAATTCATCCCACTACGGTAGTACTACCCCATCTCTGAGGTGGATCTACCTCGGCCTGGGGCGAGTCTACCCCAGCCTAGGTTGGGGTTGGCATGTGGGTGGGGGTGAATTTTCCCCAGCTCGGGGTGCACTTGCCCTACAAAGGGGCAAGAACACCCCGCGAGCAGGGGGCGAGGCCACCCTGACCTAGGGCAGGTCTACCCTGTGGGTGGGGGAAAGGTTGCCCTTGCTAGGGGTGGGTCCACCCTGGCCCAGGGCAGGTCCGCCTCACGGGCGGGGGCAAGGCCACCTCAGCTTGGGGCATGTTCACCTTGTGGGCGGGGGCGAGTTTTCCCTGAACCAAGGCAGGTCCACCCCACAGGTGGGGGAAAGGCCGCCCCAGCTTGGGGCGTGTCCTCCCTAGCCTGGGGCAGGTTTGCCTCGCGGGTGAGGGCGTGTCTACCCCGCGAGAGGAGGGATTTGCACCAAAGAGGATAAAGTAGAGGGGGAAAAAGAAGCCAAAAAGAGGGAAATAATAGATATCCTAGGGATAGGAAGAAAAAGGACTGATGGGTGGATGATTTATGGATGCAAAGTTTTGATTGAGTATGGACTCACAAGTGTCATTTGGAGGTACTAGCGGTGATTGTGGCAACGATGATTGTAGTAGAGAACGCAACACTAGAGCATGTGTGATTATTGCATTTGCTACACTACTCGACATTGAGGGCACATCAGGTGATACTGATGACACTTGCATAGAGATGGAGTTCTATGACATCGACTTTCCATCTGCCGATAGGTGAGATGACAGTGACTCTTGAGGATGTGTGGTGCATCCTTAAGTTGCGATAGCAGGGCGATTAGTGAGTGAGGTGCTATCTAGAGGGGCAGAGTTAGATTACACCATCTCGATGCTATTTGGACAAGATGATCTATTCATTTAGAAGGGGTAATTGGACCTAGATAGGTGCTTGTTAGTGGGGGTGTCACCCCTACCACTATATCTATGCGACAAGATTAGTGGGATATTATTGCGAGATTAGAGAAGGAAGTTTTGCACTCTATGGTATATGGAGGTAGTTCAACATATTTTCGAGTGGCGAGAGGGGAAGTTCTCATGGGGCTCATATTTATTAATGCAGCTATACCGAGATATGTATAGGATTTGCTACCAGAGGTCAGTCAATTTGACACACACAACCCTACTATAGGTGTGGGCGTGGGAGCACATTATGGTGACTAGGCCAGTAGTGTGTGGAGAGGGGAGGTGGATGATAGCGAACCTATGGCATGGGAGTATATAGAGGCCATAGGTTGGATATTACGATATGAGATGCAGGGGGTTATGGAGGGGTGGAGGAGAGCATTTGATGACCTACAAGTAGTGGAAACAAAGTGGAGGCCATATATGTATTATCGATTGAGAGGATGGGGGGATGAGGAGGTTAGACATCAGGTGTACTTTATGAGTAGATGCATCTTGATTGGGAGCTTACTGCGCATCATGGAGGCGTCTCAACTAGATAGGGTGCTGAGGCAGTTTGGGCTAAGGTAGGATTTTCTAGAGGCTCCTGCTTTGTTTCGTCAACTAACTAGAGAGCGACCATGGGGAGGCCCTATTTCACCCAGTGTTTCTAGAGAGGCATGGGAAGCAGTAGTACAGGTGCCTTATCTAGGGAGGATTGGAGGAGATCGAGTGCCAAGGGTGATGCATCAATTTTTGTGTGGTTTCAGAATGTGTGCTGAGAGAGGATTACACCTACAAAGCCTATTACAGAGGCATTGGGCTTTGGATTGGAGGATGAGCAGGAACTATGGGAAAAGATGAGAGGGAGGGATAGGTTCCGTCAGAGGAGTGTTTAGGTGGCCATGAGGTAGGAGGAGGGAGGATAGGAGGCTATAGGATAGTTGGTGTAGGTAGTGAGGAGGAGGCATCGCAGGAGAGGCTAGAGGGAGATTGGGGTGATCAACAGTATGAGGAGGCCAAGATGGAGGCGAGGGAGGAGAGGGTAGATCCTGAGAGAGAGGTGAGGGTGGAGCATGAGGGAGAGGCGAGGGTGGAGCCTGAGAGAGAGGTGATGATAGTAGGACAACATAGGAGCTCACAGAGGAGGATGCAGTCACAGAGACAATAGAGGGAGAGCAGGGCCAAGTAGATAGATGAGGTGGAGGTGATGGGAGAGAGGGATGCACCGGTAGGGGAAGCGGGTTTTATAAGATGATAGATGAGAGTGGGGAGGCATGGAAAACCATAGAGGATTTGAGTAGTATGTGGGGCACGATAGGAGCAGGAGTGTAGGGGTGATGGGGATGCCATGGATGTAGATGGGCCAGATGTGGAGGTGTTGGAGGTAGCACCATTAGTAGTGGTTCATTATGTAGCATTAGAGGATCCTACTGTTTAGCTAAGAGGTACTAAGGAGAGGCTTCAGATTACATATCAGAGGCTGAGGATAGCTGAGGCAAAGGTGATCAAGCTCAGTGCTGAGCTAGTGAGGGTATAGGAAGTAGGTCAGAGAGATTATGGATTTATTATTGACCACCTATTCATACAGGTAGTGGTAGTGGAGAGGGAGAGAGATGGAGTGCGGGCCGACATATAGGGGGTATGAGATGAGTTGGCTACTATGAGTTGGGACCATGATAGATTATAGGCATAGGTTTTTATATTACAGGCTAGAGGGGGAGCCAATAGATTAGGGGCCAGTAGACACTAGGCAGGAGCTAGAGGAGATGAGGGGTTAGATACATGTGACACAGGCAGAGAGAGATCTAGCACTGACATAGGTGTAGGGCATGGAGGTAGAGAGAGATGTAGCCCAAGCACAAGTGTAGGTGTTGTAGAGTGAGAGGGATGTGGTAGAGGCACAAATATAGTCTCTTTAGAGGAGGAGAGAGGAGGAAGTTTTAGAGGTATCAAAACTGTAGAGAGAGCAAGATGCATCAGATTTGAGATTATAGGAGCTACAAAGAGACACAGATGTAGTAGTGGCTCGGTCACAGGTCACACAGAGGGAGAGGGATGCTGCAGAGTTGTGGATGTAGATGCTACTGGGAGAGTGGGATGCAACAGTGGTTTAGTTGTAGTCACTACATGTTGGTGATGTGATAGGGGTAGATATACATGGGTTATAGAGGGAGAGGGATGAAATAGTGGCTAGGGCAGTGGCTGTTGAGGAGATGAGAGATCAGGTTCAGGTAGAGATGGCACAGTTACAACTAACCTAGGAGGCCTGGGAGCGGGAGATGAGAGTGATCACTAGAGATTGAGATGGGTACCATCAAGAGTGAAACTCCCCTTGGGTCTAGGTTGTTGGGTGAGAGGAGAATGCAAGGGAAGTAGGATTTTGGTTGGCTGCATATCATAATGTAGTTCTAGATCCGGCACAATAGATATTCCAGTATGTTCGTCAGACACCACAGATGCTAGCACCATCCTAGACATTAGGGATGCAGATCTGAGGTTTTAGTGAGTCACAGGGGGTTTTGCTAGGTAGGAGGTCAGTACCTGATTCTCCTCAAAGATTAGATGTGGGTAGCTCATTCAATAGATGACAAGCTACTAAGTTTTTCATAGGTGCAGGGTGGATGGATAGTTCAGGGTGACAGAGGTTATTTTCAAAGCCTTGTACTAATATTTTATTTTATGATTTTGTATATGATGGACATGTATTTTGATGCCATCGATAGACATTATTCTATGATGTACTTTTGGATTTTGATATATTTATATGGTATACATGTATATCAGCCCTTATTTACACCATGTTCATTCGTTGGATGGATGATTTGATATATGCATATGTTTTATCTATGATGGCTTATGTGGATGTTTATGTGTGGATGCTTATTTGATTTTTTGATGTGTATGTATATGTTTATGATGGCTTATGTGCATGATTATTATGTTATATACATGTAGGATGTGATATATTATGAATCTAACACTTTGTGATGTAGGTGGCAGTGTATGTATGAACAGTATAATGAACATAATATGCGTGGATCTAAAAATGATAATGCACCTATAATGGATTTAAAACTGTAATGAATTAATAATATGAATAGTACATTATGAAAGGTAATAACACATGATCATAAGTGTCAATAAGGACTTACATGATAAAAAAAGTGGGGAGATGTATGTGTAGTGAAAGTGGAAAACGGGTGTAATTTGGCACCTGTCAATAACCCTTAGTATCCTGAGAAGAATGGGAGTTAGGGGGTAAAGTATTTACACAACCAAAATCCTAGGGTGAATGCAATGCAACAGTAATGATCATGAAATGAAATCCTAATATGATTTTCCATCTTTGGAGCACTAATTTTTGCTATAGCATAAGACACCAAGTGCCAGGGTATAGGCAACCAAGGCAAGTTATCATCTAATGCATGACACAAACACACAAAGAAGAAGGCTATCCCAACACTCCAAAGTGGTGAAGACTTTGGTCAGGCCAGGCATTGGGATAAACACAAGCACAAAGGGATGTCCCAACATAACAAAAGATCACATGGGTCTTGGTGGATACTACATGGGGCAACCCAACAGATAGCAACAATAAAAGATCAAGATATGCCCCTATCTAAATTATCCAAAACACACCATAATTTGATAGATTATGGTGGCCTTAACTAATTGTAATAGGGAGCTCAAATGATAAATAAAAAACAAAAGCATCAAAAGATCACAATCAAGATTTAAACATCCTTTGCCATAGGATTGCAAGGATGGATGGGGTTGATGAGGTCTATTAGGAAGGATGCATCCTGTTGAGACCAAAGATGATGGATACTAAATTAAAAGATCGTTATGAAACGAGATGCTCAAAATCAATTGAATCTCCTACCATAGGTAGTTCTTGTTTGTGAAGAACCAGCTAGATAAGGGCATAGCTTGATGACATGACACAAGACACTAGACATGAGACTGACACACCCTATAGGCCTAGGGGCTCAGGGGTTGATCATAGATTAGCCTTGCCTACATGAAAGCCAAAATCCCTTGTAGTTCTTGAAAATACTATGGATAAAGTGGAAAGAGGACAATGGTGACAAGACATGACACACAAATGCCTCGGGGGAGGATCAAATGATCAACCTTGCCTATGTGAAAGCACAGGGGCAACGTAGTTTGACAAAGACCAAAGAGACCCACATGACAGGATGAGGACTAGGTGGGAATTGACACAATGGATGATCCTATATGCAGACACAAATTGACCAATGGAAAAACTGATGAAAGAAGCTTAGACTAGGATAAAAAGGTTAGGATGACAAATAGCATATAATCATCCAATGCTCAATCAAAAGATACCAAGCGGCCAAGGATGGAATGGGAGAGGATGTCTAAATTGGATGGATGGAGTCACAAAGTAATTATGAAACAATGTAGATAATGATTAAGCCCTCTAAGGATGATTCTTGTTATTAGGTTTTCACCATCTGTACTTATCCAAGGTGCAACCAAAGGTGGTTTCACTATAGGACAAATTTATTTTTCTTTACTATTTTTGGATTTTTTTTTTTTTTTGGTAGGGTTACCAAGTGGACTTAGGTGTAGAATCTCTTTAGATGCATGATATTGATAGGATCTTCGACATGCTCTCCTTCAAGGGTAGCAAGTCTATATGCCCTAGATCCATATTTAGCAGTTATGCTATAAGGATGCAACTAGTTTCCTTCAAATTTTCCTTTCTTATCACAGTCCTGCTGAGTATGTTGGTTCTCTTTAAGGACAAGATCACCAATCTATAACTATTGAAGATGAACCTTCTTGTTATAATTATGCTTGAGGAAATTTTGGTAAGCTTCTAGATGATCATAGGATTTGATTCATCTTTCATCAAGTAACTTCGACTATGCAAGCCATGTGACACAAACATCTTCCTCGCTGATAAGTTTCTTCAGAGAAATCCTCAGTGATGGGAGCTCAACTTCGATTGGAAAGATGGCTTCAACACCATACACTAAAGAGTAGGGAGTGGTACCTGTAGGGGTATAGATGGAGGTGTGATACACGCAAAGAGAAGGATGAATATGGAAGTACCAATCTCCACTAGTGTTATTGACAACCTTTCTGAGGATGCGTATAAAGGTCTTATTGGTAGCTTCTACTTGACCATTACCCTGGGGATAATAAGGCATTGACCAATGATTCTGGATATGAAAGGTGTCACAAAGGTGCTTCATGGCCTATTTTTTAAAAGGATTTCTATTATTGGAGAGGATGGTGGTTGGAATACCATATCTACAAAGAATATGGTAAAGGATGAATTTTAAAATTTGATTATCAGTGATTTTTGAGAGTGGCATTGCTTCCACCCATTTGGTGAAGTACTCAGTGGATATAATTATGAATGTATGGCTGTCAGAAGATGGTGGGTAAATTTTTCCAATCAAGTTGAAATACCATTGAGAGAAGGGCCATGGTGCTAGAAGAGGTTGAAGGTCCTATGCTGGAGCATGAATCAAATCTACATGTTGTTGGCAAGGAAGGCATTTCTTCATGAATTCACAAGCATCATGCTCTAATGTAGGACAATAATATGCAGCTCAGAGAATCCTTTTGGCCAATTCCATTCCATTTGAATGGGCCCCACAAACACCACTATGTACCTCCATTAGTGCAATATGGGATTCAGTCTCATCCAAACACATAAGGAGGGTTCCATCATACCCATGATGATAAAGCGTATCACTGACGATAATGTATTAGGCTGAATGTTGAATAAAGGATTTTTGTTGGTTTCATGTGAGGTCTGGGGGTAGAATATTAGCATGTAGATATGTATATATATCTTGATACAATGGGGAAGCAGGACCTACAATGTAACACACCATGTTAGTCTTAGGGATATCATATGCTGGGATTAAAACTTGTTCTACAAGGAACTCACATTCTATTTGATCCTTAGGCATGTCAATCAGGGAGCCAATAGTAGCCATAGCATCAACTGCTTTGTTCTATATCCTAGGAATTTGGTCAAATTGTATGAAGGTGAAATAGTTCTTGAAGTCATCCACCATGCGTTTGTAGGGTAACAACTCCTATTTTGATAAGAATTCATCATTAACTTGCTTAATGACCAACAATGAATCACCAAAGACTCTCAAGTGAGTTATGTGCCATTGCTTTGTAATTCAGAGACCTGTGAGGAGGGATTCATACTCAACTATGTTGTTAGTACACGAGAATGCTATCCTGAATGATTCTGGGATGTCACCTTGAGGGGTAACAAACAAAATTCCTAATCCCGGTCCATTATGAGTATACGAGCCATCAAAATACAATGTCCAAGTAGGTGCTTTTGTTACTGTGAAAACTTCTTCATCCATAAATTCAGTGACTAAAGGGTAAACATCCACTAGGGGTGTTTTAGCCAACTGGTCAGCTATGACTTGTCCTTTTATGGCTTTGCGATCTATGTAATCTATGTCAAATTCACTTAGGAGCATGACCCACTTAGCCATGAGACCAGTTAAAGTGGTTTTTGATAACAAATACTTTAGTGGATCAATTTTTTCTATTAATTTGACCAGATGGCTGAGCATGTAATGTCAGAGTTTTTGTGTACTGAAGACCACTGCAAGGAAGGCTTTCTTCATGGGTGAATAATTTAATTCATGGATGACTAGTGTTTGGCTGATGTAGTAGATTTCTCTTTCTTTTGAGGACTCATCATGTTGTGCCAATAATTCCCCCAATGTGACTAGAATGGTAGAGATATAAAGCAAGAGGGGTTTCCCTAGAATAGATGGCATCAAGATCGATGGATGAGCCAAGCATTCCTTGATCATATCGAAACCTATGTGAAACTGTTGGTTCCATTTGAAGGTGGATTCTTTTTTTAGAAGATGGGTGCATGACCGACACTTATCTGCAAGCTAGGCTATGAACTGATGGATGGATTTCAAATTTCCTTGGAGACTTCTTAATTATTTTAGATTGCATAGTGGTGGCATATCTAGAATATCTTTCACCTTGGTGGGATCAACCTCAATACCTCTTCGAGAGACTATGAAACCCAACAATTTTCTTGATGTAACACCAAGGACACACTTTTTTGGATTTAGTCATAACTTGTAATGTTCTAACTGCTTGAAGATCTTTTTCAATATGGTAGGGTGCTTTGCTTTGGTTCTAGATTTTTCTAGCAAGTCATCAACATAATCTTCCATGAGAATGTGGATGAGGTCATGGAAGATGATAGTCATTTGATTATGATATGTTTCCCCCCAATTTTTGAGACCAAAGGGCATAACATTGTAGAAAAAATTAACCCAAGGTGTTGTAAAAGCGGTCTTGTGTTGGTCTTCAAGTACAATTTGGATATGATTGTGACCAAAGAAACCATCCATAAGGGACAACATCTCATGTCCTACAGTAAGGTCGACTGACATGTCAATATTGGGCAGTGGGAAGTCATGTTTTAGATAGGCTTTGTTAAGATCCCGAAAGTCTATGCAAATCCAAATGTCCCCATTTTGTTTGGCAACAGACACTATGTTGGAGATCCAATCAGAGTATTCAATGGGTTTGATAAAATCAACAACCAATAATTTCTCCAATTCCTTCTTGACTAATAATGCTACCTGTGGATGTATTTTTCGGAGCTTCTATTTGATAGGCTTAGAATCTAGGCAAACATCCAGTTGATGAACTACTGAAGTAGAGTCTAAGCCTGACATGTATGAGTATGACCAGGAAAAGTTAATGATACAATCTTGAAGTAGATGAACAATGACTGAATATTCTTGCTCTAATAGTGAGTTGGCTACATAGGCGATCTCAGGGTTTTTAGCAGCACCCAGGTTAACTTCTTGAGTTTCTTCAATTAGGATGGATGATTATGTGAATAATTGAGTTCCCACAAGGGGAAGATGAACGTATCCATCCTATAGCACCTCTTTGAGGTTTTCACTATCAGATGCATCATTTATTTTTACTTTTTTCTAGGTTAGGAAGTGCCTCAAGGAGGTTTTCACTAGATGACCATTTTTTATTTTTCTTGTTTTTATTTTTGCAAATGGACCGTTCATCCTCTCCCAATCCCATGAGGTTGACATATGTATCTAGGGAGACATTGGTAGGTATGCTATCACGTAGGTCCCAATCAATGAGTTTGGGATGGTGAAGAGAAAGGTTGATGGTAAAGATAGATAAACAATCAAACATGGATGATAGGTCTATGTGATCAACATCATTGTATGCGTGTATGATGGACTCTTCCTCGGGTATGTCTTCCAAAGGACCATTGTCCACAATAACACTATTGGAGGTATTAGATGATGTTGTGGGGCCTTTATGCTTTTTTTCATATCTGAGGCCTGTATTCTGTGGAAGATTTGATACATCAATTGGTTGCAGCCACCCTTGTTCTTCCTTACCTAGGCCCCCTCCTTGGTAGTTATGCTTTTCTACGAACTTAGATAACCAAGGGTATACTTCCTCAAAGTATTCCTTTAGAGGAGGGTCTGGTTTGGATTCTTCATAGTATACCCACTGACTGATATCCTCTTTTGGTGCATCTATCTTTAAATTAGGAGACTAAAAAGTGGTAGTGGGAATTTTTTTAGCACTAAAGGTGATGGTCTTGTCTTCTTTGGGTGTAGACTACAAAGGTTGGTTGTACATGTGTGGTGATGGTGGCATGGTTGCCACATTTAGAGCTATGTGCATTTCATATTCACCACACCCATTGTCAATGATCTAGACTTTGGTAATGGTAGGATTGGTGGTGGGAGATGGAGTGGTTGTTGTAGTGGAAGATGGATTGGAGCATGATGGATGAGATGCCCCATTTTGACACCAGAACAATAATGTAAATGAGGAAATGATGCTTCTAGAGTGTGACAGTATTCAAATGGTTGTGGGTCAGCATAAATGGTGATCTCTTGTCCATTAACCAAGAACTTTAAGAATTGATGGTAAGTGGAGGGAAAGGTTTGCATGGCATGGAGCTATGGGAGGCCAATGAGGAGACTATATGGTAAGTACATATCAAGGACATGACAGGTAGTGTACTGAACTACAGGTCCAACCTAGATAGGAAGACTAATAATCCCTTCAGAATTTCTTTCTGCATTATCATAAGCCTTGATCTTGATGATTTGATTACTCAAATTCATTTGAGTATACCCTACCTGTTTTATGAACTTCAGAGTGCATAGATTGAGGGCAGATCCATTATCTACCAGGACCCTCTTTATTTTATGACAGGCAACCATTAATTCAATGTGTAAAGGATGGTTGTGATTGGAATCAATATTTGGCATGTCATTCTGGCTGAAGTGTAGTTGGTAAGATAAAGCCAGGTGTCCTACTAAAGCTTGGAACCATGTGGGATCAATGTCCTTAGGTACGCGAGTTTCCTGTAAAGCTCTGCTGAGGATTTCTTGATGCATAGGAGAAGACTTAAGCATATCTAAGATTGAGATTTGAGTAGGGGTCTTTCCTAAGTGATCAAGAATGTTGTACTAAAAGTTTATAGGATTTGGTTGGGTGAGTGTGGAGGCTACAGGGATAGTAATGTGGGATCATTGGGTAGCAACAACACATTGGGGATCTTTAGCTTTAACATGTATCATAGACACACAAGGTTCTACCTGTTCAATGTAATGGATAACGCCATCGTAATTGAGGGGTACATTCTAATAGATTATGTTATTTGTGCTATTATCTTGGGGATTGTTGTTGGAGGTGCTTGTGCCTTGATTATGGTTAGGGCAGGCATTTTGGTATATCTGTAATTGAACATTGGATGATGAAGTCTGACTGGTGTCGACTTTGATATCTCCTCAATTGATAAGATCTTGGGCATAGTTTTTGAGACCTTGGAACTTATTCAGAGAGTTCCCTTTAATCTTATGGAATTCACAATATTCATTCTCCCTAAAACAGGTTGGTTTGGGCTTAGATTCATCAAGTGGTTTGGTGATAGGTACATGATCAAATAGTTGACCTGTAACAACTTATTGAAGATGACACTCAAGGGTTCTCCCAATTGAGTATACTGGTGTTTTCCATTCCCTTGACTATTCTAGTTCAACTGTTGAAGAGGACGAGATGCCCCCTATGGAACGAATATGACATTAGGTATAGATGGTTGTTGTCTTTAGGATGTATTGGGCTCCTGAACATGTTTAGTGTCAGTGACACTATCATTCACTGCATTTTTTTCTTGTTCCAAAAGTGTGAGTTATCGTTGGATGGCCTTTCTTTGTCACTGTTGTGTATCTTGATGTGCCCTTCGGCAATAAGGGTGCGTTCAAGGATGGGTCCTTTTTCCACTATTTCAACGAAAGTGGTAACATAGTGCAACCTAAACATGAGCCATGTCGGGATGTGAGTTCTCCGCAAAGAGGGTGACCATGTATTTCTCTTTGAGAGGGGTTTACATTCAACTTGCTAGTGCATGCCACCTTTGAAAGTAGATAGCAAAGGTTTCACCTTCATGTTGCTTCTCTTTGAGGAGATCCAAGGTATTAGTGTCCTCCAAATTGAAGGAGAAGTAAGAAATAATTTTTTCTAAAATATCCACAAAGGATTTGATGGACCCTCATTCTAGACTCATGATCCATTCTAGGGCATTTCCTATTAATCTCTGTGGAAACAAGCACAAGAGGTAGTTGTCATTGTGCATAACTTCCTGACACTAGGAGTAAAAATCTTGTAAGTGGGCCTTACGATCTTTGTTTCCCTTGTATTTTTCAAACTTTGGTTTCTCGAAGTGTTTCAAGAATGGAATTAATGAGATGGATGGGTCAAATGGATAGGGACATATATCTTTAATTTAAAGGATTTCTTACTAGTCCCAACTTGGAGATCTTTCAAAGCAGCTTTGATTTCCAATAGATTCACATTGAGTGGTGGTGTAGTCGAGGTAGATGGGTTGGATGGGTATGGATAGTAAGACAGTGGAGGATCTTGTTGTGATACATTGTGAACATTAATATATGGATTTTGATAATGAGAGGATGGTGTCCCCTATTGATGTGTTAGGGGTTTTTGTTGGTACAAAGTTTGTTGCTGTGAGGTGGAGTATAGATTGGTCTAGTAATTATAGGTGGCATAATGTTTAGGAGCATGAATGAAGTGTTGTGGCTTAGTTTGCTAGTACTGAAGGTACTGATGTGACTATTGTGTGGATGCGTAGGGTGGTTGTTGCTGGAACTGTTACTGGTTATGATAAAAATAGTGTTGGGGGGTTTTTTGGTGTATTGTTGATTGTTGCATGCGTCGAGATGGAATGTTGTGTTGTGGCTGAGTTTGCAGACGTAAAATAGATGTGAGGAATGGGGATACAGTTGGGACTGGAGGTCGAGATGGATTTCCTTATGATTGGTGGGGTGGTTGTTGTGATTAAACCATAGGATTATGTGGTGGTTGTTGTTGATGATGTGGTTGAGGTGTGATGGAGACGTTTTGCAAAGGAGGTTGTTAAGTGACAATGGGGATATTGGGTTGGGATGTACCTTGTGGAGGCATGTTGTATTGAGGAGATTGTTGGGATGTGAATGGAGGTGGTGGAAGACTTGTGGTCGTAGGAGGCAGAGGTAAGGGGGTGAAAGGGTTGCCTCCAACATTTACTTAAGGTGGATTTGGAAGGGGTGGTGCAGTCAACATTAATGCAAGATGCTATGAATTGTTTTGTGGCATACCATAAGAAAAAGGGTCATTAGGGTCAAGTGTGTGGGAAGCACTTATGACTGAAATTGGGGCATGTAGAGGAGTGTTGACATGGTAGAGGATAAAATTTCCAAATTCAAGTTGATACCCACCCTCTATTGGAGGTATATTGGGGATGTATGAATCATCGGGTACGTTTTGGGAACTTCTGGGTATGTTGGGTGTGGAATTGCCATATTTGGATAGGTCAACACCTGACAAGGGTTTGATACCTTTCTCAATTAGGTGGGCCAAGATATGTTCCCCATGTTGTTCGAGGAGATGATATTTCATTTGTGCATTGGTGGGATTGCTGAAATGTTCCTCAAGTGTGAGTTCGGGCTGATTGACCATGGTCTCTTCACCAGGTGGAGAGTTGTTTTGTTCTTTGGTGTTGTATTGTGATGAAGTACCATTATGGGGATCTTGAGGAGCATTTTCCATGTTGTTAGGATCTTGAGAGGTATTTAGTTGGGAACCTTGACCTTGTTGTTCCATTTGTTTTTTAGTTTGTGATCAAGTTTGAATGGGCATAATAAGACAAGACTAGTGTAAATATGGGGGTAATGGTTAGATGATTGTGTGATTGGATAAATATTGGGTTACATGATTGGATGAATTCAATTAGAGGACTAGATTGGTTTGATTAGATAGATTAGATGATTGAATGAAGTTGGTTGGATAATTGTGATTGATTGGATGGGTTTGATTGAATGAATGTGATTGGATCAATTAGATAATTGGATAAGTGTGATTGGTTTGATTAGATGATTAGATGATTGGATAGGTGCGATTGGATTAAGATTAAATGATGGAAGATGTAAGGGATCCTAAACCCAGTCATAAAATTACCTTTAGTGACCTAGAGCATTGATTGATCAAGTGGATGATCACAGTGCCGAATCCACCTCAAGATAGAAATGGATTGATTTGGGTTGAGGATGATAACTTATGACACCGAATTCACTTCAAAATGGAAGTGAATTGATTTGGGTCATAGTTGATGATTGATATGAAGGGTAACAATCAAATTCAAGCGCTAAGGTCAATTTGGATAATAAATTTTAACATAAGGTTTAGGTGGTTTGGTGATGAGTGGTGTTTATATGATATGGACTATGTGGTGCAGATGGGAAGATTTTGGTGAAACAAGTTCAGTAGGTGATGATATGGGTTTCCCAAATGAGTTATCAAAAAATTCAGAACGAGTGGGTGGATTGAAAGAATAAATGTATGGAGGCTTGGGATGACTTAAATTTTTTTTGGAATGATCAAACAGAGGTTTAGGATGGCTAAAAGGGGGTTTGGAATGATTAAATGGAGGTTTAGAATGACAAAACGAAGGCTTAGATGATTAAACAGAGGTTTGGAATGATTAAATGGTGGTTTAGAATGACAAAAAATAGGTTTAGAATGATTAATCAAAGGTTTGGAATGATTAAACAAAGGTTTGGAGGATAAACATAGCTAAACAGGGAAAATTTGACTATTTAGGAGGGAAAATTCACCCCACTGCAGTAAATAAGAGAAATTTTTTTCCCCACTACAGTAAAAAAAGGGAAAATTCTCCCCATTACAATAAATAGAAGGGAAAATTCTCCCCATTACAGTGAACAGGGACTTGGTTTAGATGGAAATTACTATGGAAAGGACTTAAAATGACAACAATAAGGCCAATTTGTCAAAAAAATTACTGGTTTCTCACAAGAAAACACTTTCAAACAAGCACAATCCTATGATTAGTGTTAAGGGTATGGCCGATAAAGGTCTTAATCTAGGATGCACAAGGTGTCTAGGGAGTCCTCGATATACTCTCGATATGTGAGGCATAACCATGAACACCAACCCATCACAAGTGTGAGTCGGGAACCCCAACAAGATACCGAAAGGCTTGGACCAACTCTTCACGTCTATCTAGGTATCACCCTAGCTTTGATGCTTCACCAATGACAACATGACTGGATTGAGGAACAATTTTTTCTCCCCCCACCTCACTAATACATGTGGTTGGAATCGTCCCTTGGAGTGATGATATCCCCAAATAGGTCCCACTAGAAAGAAGACACTAATCGTTTCCAACTACTCCTCAGGCACACACAAAGTGCAAGGGGAAAGCAAAAAAAACTAATGCCCCCTTTGGGTAACACAAAAAGATAGACACAACAAACATTGGATATTACTTCCCCTAATTAAACTATGTTCCTAGATTAATGAAAAATAACACATTAGCATTGGAAATATGTGCAAATAGAAGGCCCTACAAGCAAACGTTAGTTGTTTTATCCTTATTTCTTTGCCAATTACACAAGAATATGCTGTAAAATGTTACGAAAAACACCAATATCCTTGCAACAAATAATGTTAGGGGGTTAGAATTAAAAAACAACAAAAAAAAGGGAGCAAAAACGAAGCTAAAACGATTGTTTTACCTTTCAAATTGTGTTGTTTTGGGGTGTATCCATCCCACTGCAACAAATAGGAAGGCGCAGTTGCATTTTTGTAGCAAACAAGAGGGCATAGTTTCACTTTTGTAGCAAACAAGAGGGCCTAGTTGCACTTATGCAGTGAAATGTTAGCAAGAAAAATTAAAATTGTGGCGCAGGTGCCCTTCTACAGAAAAAAGTTAGAAACATATTTCAAACTGGGGCGTAGTCACCCTTCTGTAGAAAAATGTCAAAACATAATTCAAACCAGGGCATAGTCACCCTTCTGTGGAAAAATGTCAGAAATAGAATTCAAACCAGGGCATAGTCGCCCTTTTGTAGAAAAATGTTAGAAACATAATTCAAATCGGGGCATAGTCGCCCTTCTATAGAAAAATGTCAAAAACAGAATTCAAACTGGGGTGTAGTCACCCTTTTCCAAAAAAATGTCAGAAACAAATTTCAAACTAGGGTGTAGTCACCTTCTATAGTAAAATGTCAGAAACAGATTTCAAACTAGGGCATAGTCGCTCTTCTGCAGTAAAATGTTAGAAACAGATTTCAAGCTGGGGCGTAGTCACCCTTCTGCAGAAAAATGTCAAAAAATAATGTTCAAACTGGGGTGTAGTCACCCTTCTATAGTAAAATGTCAGAAAACAATGTTCAAACTAGGGTGTAGTCACCCTTCTATAGTAAAAATATTAGAAAACAATGTTCAAATTAGGGCATAGTCGCCCTTCTCTAGTCAAATGTAGGGCATATCTACACTTCTACAGTGAACAGGAGGGCATAGTCGCCTTTCTGTTGTGAACCAGATAGCACAGTCGCCCCTTTACAGTGAACTAAAGGGCATAGTTTCCCCTCTATAGTGAACAGGAGCGTGTAGTCACCCCTTTGTGACCTGTACCTGCAAACAATCTCAACAACAACAAATGTGAAGTAAAAGAACCCATTTGTGGGTCCGACCAGTCATGCTAGAAATGTGTAGCCTTGAATTTTATCTATTTTAATGATGCAAAACAACTAAAATGCAAATGAAAAAACACAAGGAACACCTCAAAATATTAGCCTAAGGAATTGATGACACAAAGAAAATAGATGAAATGAAGATAATAAATAGATATACCTTTCTTTGCTGCTAAAATTCCTTGGTTGGCCCTTATTAATGTAAGCTTGTATGCTCCTTGGATGGCTATAGATATGACTAAATGCAATATTGGAAATATGATGGGATGCAAATGCAAATGGCTAAAATGACTTGGCTAAATGAGTGAAAATACTTGTGAATTGAGTGCTCAAAATGACAACATAAGGATTCTAAAATGACTAAGTGTTGAAAATGACTTAGAAGAGGAGTATTTATAGAGGAATTTGAATTCTTTGGGGAATTCAATGGTTGAGATTTAGCCATCAAGGCCAAGATGAAGAGCTATGGTGAGTTGAGGACTCACAAGCCCTCACATCTTGACAGGTGGAGGGTGAAGTGGTTTAGGATAAGATGATGTGTAAGTGAGGTGGAAGGAGGGTACATGATTCAGAGGAAGGACGAGTACAAGTTGCAAGTAGCTTGGGGGATGAGAAAATTTCCTTAAAAAGGAACTTCTTGTCCCCAAGTGAGAATGAAAGTGACATTTGAGGAATTTTGGAATTCCTCAAAAATCTCCATGGGAAATGAGAAAGTGGTTGGAGAAATAAATGTGAATTAAAAATTCACATGCTTGGGAGAATCTAGTGGATAAGAGAGGGTCTCCAAAAAGGTGGGAGTTTGTCACATGTGGATGAGGTGACAAGTCAAATGTTCTAGAAGTTGCATGGGGATAAGGTAAGCCTTGGAAGGATAAAATGTGAATTAAAAATTCACATGGGGAAGAGAGGGACCTAGGATGAATAAATGCGAATTAAAAATTCAAATGGGAAAGAGGGTCAATGCTAAGACAGGCAAATGGAAAGGTTGACTAAAAAGGGATGCTAAATGTGGCTAATGATTTTGATTAAGGTTGTGCAAACACATGATTAGAATAATTAACGAGAGATTAGAAGCATTTGGAAAATGTAGGACAATGTGACATTCATCCTTGATTAAGAGGATGCACATCCTAATCATGAATTAATTAAATTAATCTAGATTAGAAAGGGATTATGGAGGATGTGACAAGGAGAGAAAAATAAAGAATTTTAAATTGATTTTATTCAAAAAGGTTAAATGAATAAATTAAATAAATTGATGTATTTATTTAATTTAGAGAGGAAAGAGGTGTAAGGTACATCATTTAATTGTTAAATGAAATACTTTAAAGACTTTAGGCATAAAGTATAATATTAATAAATTAATATTGAAAGAATGGGCGTATAGAGAGGTGAATTTGATCATATGGGAGCAATGAAATTTGGATGTCTACAAACTGATCAAGGAGATATAGTTTTTCTATTGAAGAAAGCATTTTATGGACTCAAGCAAGCCCTAAGGGCATGGTATGCCAGATTGGACAAGTATTTGTTGAAGCTTGGATTTAACAAAGGTATCGCTGATAGTAATTTGTATTTCAAGATTTATCGTGATAAAGATTTGATTGTTGAGGTCTTTGTTGATGATATCATTTTTGGAGGAGATGATAGTTTGTGCATGAAGTTTATTGATGAGATGCAGAGTGAGTTTGAGATGTCTATGATTGGAAAGATGAAATTCTTTTTTGGATTGAAAAGTACTCAGTTAGATAAAGGGATCTTTATATCTCAGTACAAGTATGTGAAAGAATTGCTAAAGAAGCTTGGTATGGAAGATTCAAAGCTAGTTTGTACACCCATGGTGACCGGATGTAAGTTGACACAGGATGATGATTCACCTAAGGAAAATTAGACTAGATACATATTGATATCATGAATGTCATATGCATTGTTACAAGATTTCAAGCTGATCCTAAGGAATCTCATGTCTATGAAGAGGATTTTCAGATATTTGAAAGGGACAGTTGATTTTGGCCTATGGTATCCTAAAGAAGATGACCTTACTTTGAGTGCTTTTACTAACGTTGATTGGGTAGGAGATGCGAATGACAAAATGAGTACTAGTTTTGGTGCATTTTTCTTGGGAAAGAAGTTGATTTCATGGTTAAGTAAGAAGCATAATGCGATTTCTTTATCTACTGCAAAGGCATAATACATTGTTGCTGCTAACAATTGTGCTAATTTCTATATTTTGTGATAATTCAAGTGCAATTAACATCTCTAAGAATCTAGTGCTGCATTAAAAAACTAAGCATATATCTATCAAGTTTCACTTTTTGAGAGAGAAGGTGAGAGAAAAGGAAGTCAAATTGGAGTATGTGCCCACTAAGGAACAAATTGCATATATCTTTACCAAGCCTTTGCCTAAGGATACTTTTGAGTATCTCAGAGGGAATCTAGGGGTGATTACCCCTCCTAATAAGAACTAAAATGTTTTGACTTGCATTAGTCCCTGCATTTTATAGTCATATCTTGATCTAGATTGATTTTGTGGTGGCTGCTACTCAGGGGGGGTAGTTAGATGTTTAGAAATGTGGTTTAGAGCTTGTGTGGAGAAAGATACACATTATATTTGTCATATTGTGGTGTGTTACTGATATGTATCTTTATCATTAATGTCAAAGGGGGAGAAGAGTCATGTAAAACTTGGTGGGGAGAAGAGTCATGTGAAAGAGTTGAAGAGAAAAGAGTCAGAATCTAAGGGGGAGAAAGTTCTTAGAGAAAGTTACGTTGATGGTGTTTTTCACATAATGTGTTGCCATCAATGCCAAAGGGGGAGATTGTTGGATGTTGCTGATATGTGGTTGTCATTGATGCCAAAACTATTAGAATTAATGTCTTTAAGGTTGTATATGTCAAGGATATTGAGAAAATTGTAATAAAACAAGTTGTAGGTTGTCAGTGATGAAGTGAAGTTCAACATGGTTGCAAGCTCAGTATGTTGATGATCAGTGGTTGTGGACTAAAGGATTTTTCTTTTAGTAGATATAGTTTATCCACGTTAAGTTTCAGAGATCCGCATGAAGATTTGATCGAGTTATGAGTATCTGTGTTCTAAGAATTTTTTTGTTGCTTCAGTTGGTGTTCCTCAAAGAAGATGATGTGATTCTAGTAATTTGAGTTGTTGGGGATGCTTCTGTGATGATTCATGATGCTTTTGGATGTTTCTATATTTTCCTCTATTAGTGTTGTTGGTCAAAGTTGACCGTTGTGCTCGTGATTGGTGATTTTCTTTTGCATGTTCATGTTTTTCATGTTCCTGGCTGACAAGGTGATTGTAGTGTGTTGTGGATCTTTGAGGAATAATTTTTGAAGGTTTTTGGTGTTTAAGGATTTTGTTTTGGGTCTTCATTATGTTGTGGCTGACATTGGTTAGTTCACATTGATAATTGCTTATTGATTTGGGTTGACAATTTGTTTATGTTTTATATTTTGTTGAAGTCGACATGTAGATGTTATTATTATTAGTTGTGGATATATATAAGTGATTGTTCCTACCATTTGAAGGTATGGTGTGAGTTATGTGTGAGTTTTGTGTGTGAATAATGTCCTAATCATTCAAAGGCAGAAGCAAAGTGTGAAGAAGAGTGAGAAGAGTGTGAATAAGTGTGAAGAAGAGTGAGGAGAGTTTATGTACTTAACTAAAATTGCAATTAGGCATTAGCAAATGCTATTTTCTCAGTTCAAAATCCTATGGATGTAATCTAAATGTCTCTATAAGACAATGTGTCTTCCTTTGGGTAGTAAGCCTTTTTTATTTGAGTAGTGAACTCTAGGTAGTGTGCTTAAATGCATGTTCATTCCCCATTTTCTTCTTTTATACTTTTAATAGGGTATAATCTTGTGGACTAACCTCCACCATGGTTTTTCCCCTAACATGGTTTCCTCATAAAAAAAAATATTGGTGTTATGTGTGTTTCTGATGTGGTGATGATTTATGCTTTCACGTCTATTTATCAAATATGAGAATCAGGTTAATTAGTTTAAATTTAGATGTGACAACTGACTCAACCCCCCTTTTAGTTGTTTTACCTTATGTTTCCAACAGGGTTAAGGGTAGAGGGAGAGATATAGAGGGAGTGAGTGAGTGAGAGAGGGAGAGACTTGAGAGAGTGAGAGGGGGTAGGAGGGAGAGAGAGAGAGAGGGTAGAGGGTATAGGGTTTAAGGGTTAAGAGTAGAGGGGAAAGATATAGAGGGAGTGACTTTGAGAGAGAGATCTGAGAAAGGTAGAGGGGTAGGAGGAAGAGACTTGAGACAGAGAGGGAGGGAGGGGGATAGAGATAAAGGGTATATAGATAGAGGGTATATAGGGTTAATGGTAGAGGGTAGTGGGTTTAAGGGTTTTAGGTTTAAGGATTAAGGGTTTAGGGTTTAGAGTTAAGGGTAGAGGGAGAGATATAGAGGGAGTGAGTGATAGAGAGAGACCTGGGAGAGGGAGAGAGGGTAGATGGAGAGAGAGA
>VDFB02000013.1:233707269-233802012 GCA_007258455.2 Sequoia sempervirens
GGTTTGACCAAGGTAAACCCCTATTCACTAATCCCTAATCATTTTCCCTCTTTTTGCTTGTTTGTTTACAACCCTTTGTTTGTATATTCGATAGGTTATTAGGTTTTGAAGAGTGATTTTCAAGTCAACTAGGTGCTTCAAGTCATCTTAAGTCAAAATCAAGCTTGGAGAGAGTTATTTATCCATTTTTTGTAGATTTGACTTCGACAACCTGACAAACAAACATTCTCAGATCTGGTGTTGTAGAGTTGTCTCCCATTTTTTTAGGAATTTGGGGGAGGATTGATTCACCACCTGTGGTGAATGAGTCACACCTTAGGACTAAAAACTTGAGTTTTGTTAGATTTTAGATCCCAACAGATAGAAATCAACTCCCAACAGTTTTTCACTAGTAGGTGGACTGATTCGTCACCCTGGGCAAATGAGTCCCACTGTGAAAAATCAGTAAATTTCAACAAGATCTAGAAGACTCCATAAAGCTCAAATTTCACCCAGGTGCACTCAAAATCATCCCTGCACTTTTTTTTCTGCATAATTTCTTCATTTACATAGTTGTTTGCATATCATAATGTGTTTTCAAACATGGTTGTAATTACACTTTTACATTCATTTTTAGTCACCTAGAATAATCTATTGCATTTAGTTAAGTTTTTTTTACATCACTTCACTTCACACACATCCTAATTGAGTGATACATAAGCATTTTTGGACCCAATCTCTCTCGTTTTAGGTGAAAAACCCTAGAAGTGCAAGAGTAGTCCATAGGGTCCCAAAAATCTATGTTTCATTTTAGTGAACCTGACTTTTGAAAACTTTGAATTTCTGATTGCATTCACATATTTCATCTTAATTTCCATTTTCATTAGAATTCAATTAAGATATTAATTTGTTATTGCATTCTAAGACTTTTCATTTTGCATTATTGAAAAGTTCATCTAGATTTCATTTTTACATTACATCAAATTGAAAAAAGTCAAATTCTACATTCTGCATCTAAAAATTGCATCTTGTAGAGCATATAAATAATCTTATTTTTTTTGAAAAACATTAAAAAAATTCATACTGGGACTCATTCACCACCCAGGGTGTATCAGTCCCACTGCACTTGTTAAACAACATTTTTTAAATTTTTCTGCCATTTGTTTGCATTTCTATTTTTTGTAGTTAGATCTCCATTACAGTTAGTAACATTTCTATTATTTGTATTTCAAGCTCTTAGATTAGATTACATTGGCCTTCACCCTTATTTTGTGGTACTTGCATGAGTGTTCGGTGTCTTGTTGATAATACATTAGAGAGGAAAAGTTCTAGACTCATGGCATCCCGCGATAGCACTTTAGTTGTGGACCTTGGGATCTCACGAGATCCTACTCATAGTATGGACAATGGTGCATTAGGCCCTAAAAATACCACTTATATCCCTTCAACTTTCCATCAAATGAATGTTGACAACCAAACCAATTCCCTCTTGCAAGAAAAGGTCATTAATATTCATGAGGACTTTGCACATTTACAACAAGACTTGTCACTTGGAAACATTTCCACAACTACCATACTTGCCATTGAGAATCTTCATCATTTCATTGAAAGTGATGATGGCTTGCAGGGGATGAAGAAAATTGTTGAGATTTACAATAAACATGCATCTTCAAACATCCAAGTTGTAACCATTCTTGTAAGTCAAGGAGCACCTCAAGTTCCTCCCCCTTCAACCATTGCTTCCATCCTCACTTATACAAATATGCAAGTCCATACAACTATGCATCAAGTTACTTCTTTCCCAATTTCCACTAGCATTCCTACTTCCTTTGTGGCATCACATGTCCCTTCTACCACTTTCACACCTCTTAGCATTCATTTCACTTCCCCCAACATCACTTACACTCCATAACCATTTCCCTTCCACCTCAACCCACATACCCCGATCTTCTTACATAGCTTCTCACTATCACTTCATCTATGCAACATCAACTTTCCAACATCTGTCAAGGTCAATTTGCTCCAACCACCTATCATGTCCATAGTAGTCCCTTATCCTTAGAAATATTACATACCTCAATGCCACAAGAGATAGAACTGCCTCAGTTTGAGAAATATCATGGAGGAAAAGGAGATCCTATCAACCATATTAATGCTTATACAACTTTGTGCAGTGAACTTGTTCTTGACGATAAAATTTTAGCAAAAAATTTTCCATGGACCTTAAAAGACACTACCTTAGAATGGTTTTCCAACGTTCCCAATCATTCCATCTGTTCATTTAATGAATTCATGGATGCTTTAATTAGTAACTTTCATGTTCACATGACACCTAAAAAGACAATGGCCAACCTCATGAGATGTAGAAAAAGAAGGGATGAAAAAGCGACGGATTTCATCTACCATTAGCAATCCTTATATGCTTCGATTGATGTCAAAATTCCTGATGAACATTTGTAAAAGATGTTTATCAAAAATTTGTAGACCAACCTTTAGGATAAACTCACCATGATGAAATTCCCTTCATTCATGCATTTATGTACAACCTTATTGGACTACCAAAATTTGGTTTCAATTCATGATTCCAAATCCACTTCTAATTGAGTTGAAAAACTCGAAAACACCAATGAGAACAAAAACAACACACAAAAATTTCATAAACTTAATAAATGATTTTTACAATTTAATCCGCCTCCTCAACCTCAACCACAACCAACCCAATCTATTCTGAATCAAGTGGTCGTTGTTAGGGCAGCCATGCCTTATCATTATGGAGATCTGAACAAACATTTCACTGCTTTACCCGATACCCTCCATCACACAATGAACCAAATAATCCAAAAATGCATGCTCACTTTGCCACCCATTCGAGCACTTGATCCAAATCAGCCATTACCACCTACATTCAAACCTATTTCGTATTGTCACTTTCATCATCAAAATGGCCATGATACCAAACATTGTAAGCATCTTAATCATTTAGTTCAAGACCTCATTGATTCGGGTAAATTGACCATTGCAGGTGTTAATGATCAAGGCAATAAGTCCATTGCACCTCGTAACCATAATTTACAAATTTTCACCAATCATATGCCAAAACATACTACCTCATTTGTCAAGGCTAGCGAACCTTCCAAGCCTGATCTAATGACTGTTGATACCAATAACAAACAACATGATACAACTCCTATCATTACCCAAGCTAGTCCTATGGATAATCTTGTGGCTATGATATACATTATCTTTCATAAGGGCCAAACTACAAAATCACTTGATATTACTTTTCCTACTAAATACATACTCCAAAATCTTCTTGATGGTCCTCTCTATATAGCTAGTTGAATCTATGATAAGCCAAATAATGTGATATTAATAGATCCCTCTTGTGGTGAAAATGTGATCACAAAAGAGTTTTTGGTATTACACGAACTATATCAAGATGATTACAATAAATCCACTATGTGGATTAAAAACCATAATGGTTTTGCATGCCCTACGATTGGATCGATTATGCCACCCTTACAAATAGGACCTAAAAATTGGGAAGTAATATTTTTAATTATTCCACAATCTTACCAATTTCGTTTGCAGGTAGGCCTCCCTTGGCTTCACTCAATGAAAGCGGTCCCATCAGTCGTTCATAAGTACTTGAAGTTTCCACATGACAACGAGATACTCACCATACACCAGAGTGGATTTAATTATTTATCTTCGAAAGGTAACTTCTCATTAGAGTCCTTTTGGCTTGAACCCATAGAACCAATCACCCCTCGCAGGGACTTCTTTTTGATAACCTATGAAATTTTTTAAGCCAAAAAGATAGTTGAATTTTCCCTTTGGAACTTATCCCCGACCACCTCCGCACCTCCTATCATAGATGAAACCATGCTTCAACCTGAGTCTAACATTGAGCAAACCATAAAACCTCTTGAACAATCACCACTTGATATTTCCCCGACATCATTTAAATGACCAAGGGAATAACAAACAATCCATCCTTAGCCTCCTCGCCTTAAAAAAGTTTACAAAGCAAAAGAGAAAGTGGTCAATCCCTCCTCTTCAGTTTCTTTTGTTCTTCCCTCTTCAGAAGTAGAAGAACCTATGATGAATCAATCCACTCTTGCACCTCAACAACACCAAAACAAAATTAAATGGAACCGTGGTGCCAGGGAATGAAGGTATCATCGTCTTCTCCTTGCTCGTCAATCTTGCATAGAAGAAAATAACGACAATCAAAATTTAACTCTGATAGAAGTAATAGATGACCACTATCCTTCTCCTGACTGGCCACAAGACCTGTAGTACAACAATCACTACAAACTGAACCAATCCAACAACCTCAACTTTTGATAGATCCATCTTTAGAAATCACGCTTCATCCTCCTATTGTCATTGATCTTGATAATGATGGTGATGGTGATGATAATGCAGGAATTACCAAAATCGATGAAGAAGCACATAACGATTTAAATTCTTTATATTCATCCACAATGAGCTTAAATGATACATCCTCTCTACTAAGTGAAGAACTTGGTGAAACTCTAAGCTCGGTGCTTGCAATTATTCCTTTTGACAGTCAACTGCCCTCACATTACACTAAACATGATTAGGAGGTGGATGACTTGTTAGATGGTTGACTTGCATTCACCTAACCAACCTTTTTAACTTTTCTCTTTTTATTTTCTTTTTATGTGTGTATCATGTGTTTGATGTCCTCTCTCTTTATACACTTCTATTTGTATGTCTATTCTTCTATTCATCATGCATTATCTTTCTTGTTGTGTTTTCCTTTTGGGGATTACGTAAAGCATAGAGACACCCTATGTATCTTCCATGTTGACCAAAAAGGTCATTGTATTTTTCTCTTTCTTTTTTTGTGTTTTCCTTTTGAGGATGACACAAAGCGTAGAGACACCCTATGTATCTTCCATGTTGAACAAAAAGGTCCTTTTCTTTTTCCTTTTTGTTTTGTGTTTTCCTTTTGGGGATGACACAAGGCATTGAGAATGAAATTTCTCCTTCATGTTGACCCAAAAAAATTTTCATTTTCTTTCACTTTTGTTCTTCTCACTTGTGTTTTCCTTTTGGGGACAATGCAAAGCATTGAGACCATAATGTCTCTTCCATGTTGACTCAAAATGGACTTTCATTTTCCTTTGTTTTCACTCTCTTTGTGTCATTCTTCTTGTTCTATGTATTCGGGGAATGATGAATGTTCCAAGCTCTTTCATATAAAAATATTGCAGCAAATGTTCATATTGACCCCAAATCCATAGATCCCTTATGTGTTTGGTGTACTTTCTTTTCTAGGGGGCAGCTCCCTTTTAATTATTTTTCACTTTTTCTTTGACATGACACAACCTAACTGTTATGCCCTACATAACCACCCCATTTTATTTTGGAACAAAATGGGTCCCCCTTTCTTTTGCTTTTGTTGCTTTTGTTTATTCACTTTGTTCTTGGGATTTTTTCTATCTTCTTCTTTAGTTGTCTGATGGGTTTGTTAAATTTTGGTTATGTCTCAGCTTGAGCTGGTTCCCTTCTTGCTAAGTATTCAATGAAATAATCACAAGAAAAGTGTATCTTATGATAATATATCTTATGTCCTTCTCATGACTAATGGGGACTCTGTTTTGCAAGATTAAATCACCCACATGATGATATTTGTCAAGGGAGATCAGTTGGAATGCTTTTCTTAGTCCAGTTGGTCATAATTCTCCTCTAAGAAGAAAGTCAGAAAGACCTTGTAGATGTCTTTCCAACTACCAATGCATTTTGTTAAATAAGAATTTGTGTTGCCTATTGGCAAGACCTTAGGGATGTCACAGTGATCAGAAACCACATGCAGATATTTATTGACAAGACTTCAATCATTGTCCCAGTGACTAAGAGTTTCCCATCGGCATACATATTTAACTTTGGGGTGATATCTCGATGAACTCTTTGTGTCTCACTGACTAGCGCAAACAAGCATGCACTTCAGAGGGAGTTATTTTCTTCGGTGTGTGGTCTCGCCGAACGCATGCGGCCTTGCTGACCGCTGATAAGAACATACATCGGGGAGTTTGCTGAGATGTATGGGTGACTTCGAGGTGTCTCGACAAAAGCAAAGGGGATTCGGTATGATGTCTCACCAACCAAGCGGGCTCTTACCGAAAGAAAGCTCAGCCCGATAGGACCTCACCTAGATGTATAGCCTTCGGTGAAAGGTCTTGCCAAAGGAGAAAGGTTTCACCGAAACAAAAAGGCTGAATCTTGGAGAGAAGGGAGACATTGCAATGAGGTCTTGCTGACTTTGTAGGGTCTTGGGGAATATAGAATGAGCTCGGAGAGAACAAGAAGAACTCGGGGGGACTCTGAATGAATGGAATGGGTTTGGTAAGATGTCTTGCCAACTTGATGATGTGATCCTGAAGGCAATGGTCTCACTGGGATAGAGGGGGATTCGATGAAAGGTCTCAGTGAAATGTGGGAGTCTCGACGACAGGGTGTGAGCTTGGGATAATGTCAAATGAAATGAAGAGGTCTCCCCAACCTAGGAATGTGTTCGCCCAGAGAAGAAGTACTTCGCCATGTGGCCTTGCCAAAAGCATGTGGTCTTGCCAATAGGTTTTTGTGACCTCGACATGACTTATGCAGCTTGCTGAAATGTCTCACCGACTGACCCATGCTACATTGATAACTACTGAAGGCTGAAATCGCATCGGGGAGACACTGATGGTGTCTCACCAGCATGCGATGCTATTTGAACCACTTTTGACCACCTAAGAAGATCACGTGGCATATGCCCGACCAATCAAAGGAAGCTAAAGAGTGACTCATTAGTCCCTTTGATTGATTGACTATCCCTGTAAATGAAAGACCACTAGGATGCAAATGATATGCATTCATTTTGAGATTAGGGAGGGGATGGATTGGCTTAGGTGAAATGTTCAAATATATAGGGAGGCTTGATGGTGCTTCCCAAAGACAGTCAAAGTGCAAAGAAGTCTAGAACATGAAGGAGGCCGAAGGAAGGAAGAAACTGTGACTCACAGGGATAGCTGTAGTGGCCACTAGCGGAGGCTAATCAATATTAATGGTAAAGGGCCTGAGAGCATTCAAGGCAGCCCTTTGAAGGAGTTGAAGGATGGACACAAAGACAGGAGAGTAAATGCTGCAGCTGCAAAAGATCTAAGGTCATCCCCGGAACAACGTTTCAGCAATATGGACAGTAGAGCTTCACATTGAATGCAACATTGACTCTTTTCAAAAGATCTAAAGGCCAACTCTCCTGGGAGCAGATATTTTTGTAAACCTTAATGCAGGGGACAACACATTACTTTTTGATATATTCTATTTATATACCATTCTAGCCTCTTCATAAAGGTTAGAACTTTTTAGATAGTTAGAGGTAGAGAGAACCAAGGGAGAAAATAGAAGATACAGTGTTAGAATAGATAGTCATAAGAAAATCTAGGAGTTAGTCAGTTAACAGAAGGAGATAGAGTTGCATCTTGATTCTTAGTAATGAGAGCTTCTTTTTTCTTCTTGTTTAGTAGTAAGATTTAGTATTGGCTATAATGTATTTTCCAAGTTCTTTTAGTGTAGTTGGAAAGAATTTGGAATCACAGATTCTCTGTACACTGGTGATTGTGCCAGCTTTGGAAGTATTGCTTATTTGTTTCACTAACAGTAGAAGCAATCATAGTTTAATCTACTTCATATTGTGTTCCTGGGTGAAATTAGCTTTAAGTTAATCATTTGATTTGAGAATATTTCAAGGATTGAAGTCTTATTTTATGTTTTTTTTAAATGATAACTTAAAATCTGTTATTTGAATTAGCACTATGAATGAATGAGGCTGTGTGTCAATTAGAAGTTTACTTTGTTCTATAGTTTTAGTTAACAAACTCCTTGAAAGGTAGCAAGTCTAGTTAAGTTAGAAGGATTGTCATTCTTTTATGTTCCAAAGCTCTGACCTATCTTTTGTTGTTTCTTTAAAAACCCCAGTTAAATTAGGTTTTAGTTCATGCTTGATCTTAGAATGATCCTAAAACTCAACACCATAGGCCCCTTGAACATTACTGTTACATCGACCAATTGAGCAAGATTAGCACAGTTGAGAACCAACTACAAAGACCTTGGGAGTTGAGATATCCATGTGATCATCTTTCTATTTTAGGAGAAATAGAGGCACTAGAAGGAGGGCCTAGAAGGGCAAGCTGGATAATACTGGATTTTTTTCACCAAAAAGGTCTCGTAGAGTTCTTTGATCAGCTTAAAATCCACCACTTTTGATACAATTTAAGACCCCAATAAGACATAGGAGTCATAAGACTGGCCCAACCATCATACCACCCTGATTAGCTCCACTCACTTGACTAGGATTTTCACCAGTACCCAAGTGGATACCTATCAATCCACCATCCAACCCATCTCAATTTTCATCACAGCTGGTTCAACCCATACAACAGCTAGCTCAACCACCACTGCCACCAATGGCATTCTTTCAGAATAATCCCTCTCCATTGGGGACTATTCCTGGAGGTTTTCATGATATGCCTAAGAAGCCTGAGAAATTCTATCCTAAGTACATTCATAGTGAATTGAGAAGTACTGAAGAGCACATACAAGCTTTTAAGGATGCTCGTACCAGAGCTCAAATAGCCCAACATGATGTAGTTTGTAGGTTGTTCCCATATTCGTTAGGGGACATGGCATACAACTGGTACCTTAATCTTCCTCCAGGTTTCATTTTGACTTGGAGACATTTGGAAAATGATTTCATCAATCAATTCAGGGTTTATGTGGATCCAAATCTTTTATACCACTAGTTCGCTACCATCAGAAAGGAACTAGGTGAACCCCTGCCTTTATTCAATACTAGGTTCCAATGAATGTATAGGAATTTGCAAGATCCCTACCTGGTTACTGAGAATAGTACCATCCAAGCTTATTTTAGAGTTATAGACCCCTTTCTTGGCTTGTTCTTGCAAAGGACCTATCAACTAGCTGATATTGATTCTCTATCCAAAGTCTATCATCTAGCTATCAAGCTACAACAACAAATCAGTTCTCAACAAGGAGGCCTGGGAGGAGGTTTCCCTTGAATAGGATATCAGATGCATAGCCCAACCCCTCTATTCAATGATATCCATGGATGTCTCCTTCCCATTATGGGCCTGTGTTTGAATTACAAACCCAACCATCCATTCCATTCTTTGCTACTAGAAGTCCTAATCTCTTTCAACAATCACAGGTTCCCCAAAGTTCCCATGGTCATCATAACCGAATTGGAACACCAAATCAGGGTGGTCAGCCACCTATTACTAAGAGTGTGGAAAGTGAAAAGACAGTCCAACTTATGAATGAGGTAGAAACTTTGAAGAAAATGCTATCTCAAGTTACAAATGACATGGCTCAGCTTCGATTGAACCCCTCCCAAAACCAAGGTAACTACCCTAATCAAAACAACAACAATCAGGGTACTTATCAGAGTAACCACAATTATAACCAAAGGGGTTATCAAGGCCAAAATTCCTCTAACCAAGGTTATCAAAGTTAGAATAGAGGATATAACCAAAAACCAAATAACAATAGGCAATGGAATATAGGGCCCAATAATGGTGGAGTTCATCATAACTATCAAGCAAATGAGGAGAGATTACATACTTCAAATGTGGCCGACCTTAATTTCATGACTAACTGGTGCAGGTTGCATGATACTATGACCCATTCTAAGGTAAACTGCCCTCAGATGGAGAAAGTTGTCAAGATGGCACACGAAGATGCCCACACATTCCAAGGGAATTCAAACAAAGGAGGGGACTCAGTGGATACTACAATGGCTTATGACCTCTTTGAAGAAGAGCCCTCATTCCTAATGCAAAGTGAGAATGAACGAGAGGAAAACATGTATGATGCCCAAGCCTTTCAAGCCAAAGGATACTTCTTGAGAAATTAGAATAAAGGTCCATTCACTACATCAACACTGCCTAATCACATGGTGCCACCAAATCAAGGTGTTGATAATAATCCTCCTCCACCAAAAGGCCTGTCTAACTTCCATAATAAGGGTAATTTCTCAGCCATTTTCAAAAGTAATTCAAGTTATAATATAGAATTTGATATTGTTTCTGAGATGCAGAAACAAAAAAATTCTTTTTCATACTTTGACATCTTAAAGTGGTGCCCTGCTCAAAGGGAGATAGTGCTGAAAGTTTTAGAACAAGCTGATAAATCAAAAGGAAAAAACAATTGTGCACCTACTGCAGACATGAATGCAGCCTTGTACAGAAATAAGGTAGGTACCCCACCATTTCTCCTGAGTTTAAGAATTTGTGGGAAGAATCTACATAACTGTTTGTTGGATTCAGGGGCTTCAAGAAATGTCATGCCATATTCTATATGCAAGAAATTGGTATTGGACCCTGTCCAAACTAATAAGAAGGTCATTCAACTTGACAAACAAAATGTTAACGTAGTTGGAGAGTTGAAAAATGTACATGTCTAAGTAGGATCATACCCTAGGATTCAAACCAATATAGATGTCCAAGTGACAGACATCCCAGAGACTTATGGTATGTTACTGAGTAGAGATTTGATGAAAATTCTAGGGGGATATCTTTCCATTGACTTTTCACATATGTGGCTACCATGGAGAGGGATCCCAACTCAGATTAGGATTGAAAGTGAGCCCCACCTCAAGTATATCATCATGGAATATGATTGCCCCAATGATGTAGCCTATTTCAAAACAAGGATAGGTGTTTATAAAAGAGAAGAAATTTTAACCTTTTCTGTTCTTGATCCTAAAGAACTGCCCATACAAAATCCCCTTGATCTTATGATTGATGAAAATCAGCAGGCATTAATTAGAAAGCTGCAACAAGATCAGCTGGTCTTGGGAGAAGGTGTAGATTTGAAAAGTCTCCTACTCCCTAATTGGTGCAGGGTACACTACCAAAGTCATTCTGAATTGACTTGTCAACCTTGCATTGACATTTTAAATCATGTTTCCCAAGTTGAGGAAGCTAGCACAAGTCACCCTGAGACCATTACAGACCACTTCTCATTTGAAGCTAAGGAAGTAATAATGTTAACTAGAGATAGGGTACCTTCAAAGGTAGTTCCTTCCCATATCAAACCTATTCTAGACACATGTCAAAATAAACATATTGATAAGGAACAACCCCAAGGTTTGTTTGACACCCCTTCACCCACAAATGCACCGAAGCCCAAAGGGGTAACTAAAAGAACAAGTGATTGTCAAAAGGATAGCCACAGGTCAAATGATATAACTAAGTAGGAATTGGGAACTATACCTAAAGAATTTTCAGGGCATCCTTTCCCTATACCTGATGCCAAAGATCAAACGGCCCCACATATGGTTTATTCTATCTAGAAACCCACAAAAACTTCAAAAGGATCAACCCCAACTTGTGATCAACTATGGACCCTCACATTTGACGGATCTAAGTCCAAAACAAGCTATGGTGTTGGGATTGAACCGACCAGCCCCAAAGGAAAAACTTTCTTTGCTTCTTATAGGTTGCAATTTGGATGCACTAATAATGTGGCAGAATATGAAGCTCTAGCCCGAGGATTGATGTTTTCACATAAGAAGGTCATAGCCTTGATAGTAAGGGGAGATTCTGAAATTGTTATAAAGCAGGTACACAGCCAATACACATGTCACAACAGAAGGCTGAAAGCTTATAGAAATCAGGTATGGAACCTGATTGAGGACTTTGATGTCTTTGGGATTAGCTTAATCCCTAGAGAAGAAAATCAGGTAGCTGATTCATTGGATGTTGCTGCAAGCACCCTAGAACCTATGCAAGGCTCCAAGCTCAAGAAATTCTTCATGGAGTTAATTTCCACCCATGCAGTTCCTAATAATATCAAGAACCTTCAAGTCTTTGATGATGATCGACATATTCTTTCTTTCTTAGCAAGCTCAGATGTTTTTGAGGGAAAAATTATTGATGAGTCCAACAGAGATCAAGGGGATTGGAGCCCTAAGGAATGTGATATAGAAGGGATCCTCAATTTAAAGAATAATAAAATTCCCAAGGGAATGGTTTCTTTAGAAAGAATTTTTGATTCAGACCCAAGGGCTCGAGAGAAGATATCAGCTAAAGAAAAGGGAGGTGAATATGAAATAGTTAACTTGGCTGATTTTGGCCATGAAAGGAATGTCTACATAGGGAAGGCCTACCCTAAAGCAATCAGGAAAGACATATTGAGGACACTTAAGAAAGATATTTCTGCAATTGCTTGGGGATATGAAGACCTAAAGACATTTGATGCTATTGTAATGAATCATACTATTCCCCTGAGGCCTGAAGCTAAGCCATTTCAACAAAAACAGTGCCTTGTCAATGATTTGATTGAGCCACTGATCCTTAAGGAAGTTTAGAAATTGCTTTCTGCAAGGATAATCTTCCCTGTGCACCATTCAACCTGGGTGGCTAACTTAGTCCCAGTTCGTAATAAAAATGGGGAGATCAGGTTGTGCGTTGACTTCAAAAATTTGAATAGATCCTCAGAAAAGGATAACTACCCACTTCTTTCTCTCGATGAAGTCTTACAGACTATCAACATATCTCAAATGATATCATTCTTGGATGGTTACTCTGGATATAATCAGGTAATGGTCAGCTATGAAGACAAAATGAAGACAACCTTCACTACAAAGTGGGGAACATTCAAGTATAGAAGGATGCCATTCAGTCTGATAAACATTGGGGCAACCTTTCAGTGCACCATGGACATAGCTTTCAAGGATCTAATTGGTAAATTCATTGTTATTTACATGGACGACCTGACAGTGTTCTCCAAAGATCGACTGAACCATGCTGCAGACTTGGACAAAGTTCTTGAGAGATGCAATCGATATGGCATCTCCCTGAATCCCAACAAGTGCGTGTTTGGAGTTTCTGAAGGAAAGCTCTTGGGACATGTAATTTCTGAAAGAGGGATTTCAATCAACCCAAACCAAGTCGAGTCCATCCTAAAAATCACCCACCCTGGAAGCAAGAAAGAAATGAGGTCTTTCTTTGGGAAAATCAACTTTTTGAGAAATTTCATCATGGGCTTTGTCGAAATCGTGAAACCACTAAATGAAATGATGAATAAGGATGCTAAAATAGAGTGGACTGAGGAGGCAAAGGATACATTTTCACAAGTCAAGCGATCCATTTCAAAAGCACCTATTCTCACCAGTCCTGACTATCTGAGAGCATTTTATATCTATTCCTTTGCTTCTGAACATTCTTGCGTAGTAGTATTAACTCAACGGAGAGAAGAGGCAGAGGAGAGACCGATTTCTTTCATGAGCTCCCCATTCAAAAATGTGGAAATAAAATACCCACCTTTGGAGAAGCAAGATTTTGCACTAGTTCAGGCTATCAAGAAGTTTCGACATTACTTCCTCTGAAGCCAAATCATCATTATAGTTCCTGATGCAACTGCGAAGTCCCTACTCATGTAGAGCAAGCTGGGAGAAAGGAGAGGCAAATCGATGGCCATCCTACAAGAATTTGATTAGGAGATACACCCTATGAAATTAGTCAGGGGCATGGGTTTGTCCAAGTCCATGGAAAATGCTGGCGATAGCATCATCTGTTAGCAATACACGACCCAGTCTTTCTCTAACGACCCTTGGTATGCTAATACCATTTGCTTTATGCTCAATAATTGATATCAAGAAGGAATGAATGCCACTCAAAGGAGAACCCTGAGACTAAAGAGTTCTCATTACATGCTGAAAGGAGGGTTGCTATATAGGAGGAATTTTGAAGGAGTATACTTGAGATGCCTTGATCATCAAGAGGCCAGACATGTGATCTTTGAGTTTCATGGGAAACACGACACAGGTCATGGGTCTATAGATTCTTTGGTGCACCAGATCCCCAGATCTAGTTATTACTGGCCTTGTGTATTCAAAGATTCCCATCAGCATGTGAGAACATGCCATATATGTTGGATTTCTGCATCAAGGGAGTGTCACCCAGCTATGCCATTGCAGCCTATCTATGAGGTAAGGCCATTTTCCCAATGGGAACTAGATTTCATTGGGGTAATTAACCCAAAATCTTCTACAGGACACAAATTCATCTTGAATACCACTGACTACTGTACAAGATGGACAGAGGCTATACCCTGCAAGAACAATACAATAGAGGTAGTGATCAATTTCCTCACCGAATGCATCACTACAAGGTTTGGGGTACCCTTTGCCTTGGTATGTGACAATGGCTCTTCCTTTTCCTCTGCTAAATTCATTTCTTGGGCATATGATCACAAAATTATTTTCAAATATTCTTCAAATTATTACCCATAAGGAAATGGAGTTGTAGAGTCAACCAATAAGAATCTCTTAGGGGTAATTAAGAAACTATTAGAACATAACCATAGAGACTGGCATACCTAGCTGAGATTCACATTATGGGTAGATAAGACTAGGATTAAGGTTGATTTAAACACCTCACCATTCAAGCTAGTATATGGCCAAGAGCTTGTCTTTCCTATCCATCTGCAAATACCTATCCTTGAGTTCATGCAGAAATTCTACTCTAGTGACAATAGGATAGAAGTAAGATTAGCTACTTTGTTGAAATTAGAATAGAGAAATGTCACATTGCAACAATTCTTTAAGCACCAGGCTATTGTCAAATGGTGGTTTGACAAAAGAGCCAAAATCAAAGCTTTTAGGATATCTGACCTTGTATTGTAATGGGATAAACCCAGTGAAAAGAAGGACAGTCACCAAAAATTTGACAAACTCTGGCTAGGTCCTTATCAGATTGCTGAGATCCTGGGGGAAAATGCTTTCAGACTGAGTAGCTTAACTGGAGCACCTGTTCCCTTGCTTGTCAATGAACAGTTTCTTAAACATTATTTTCAGTCATGAGGCTCGTTAATTTCTATTTTGCATGTAAGTAATTTGTTGTTCTTTATGTAAATAATTTGTTTATTTCATGTTTGTAAATAATTTGCATTTATGTAAATGGCTTATGTGTTTCTGCTTGTAAATAATCTACTGCTCTTATTGTAAGTAATTTGCTCTTTGTTTGTAAATGGTTTGTTTGTTTTCTCTTTGTTTTGTTCTTTGGGGGTTTATCTGTTTCTTTCCATCTTGAAATGGTCGCTACCTTATGTGAGTCATACTTTGGTCATTAAGAGAGAAGTGGTTTAGATATTTTCAAGTCTGTTGATTGGGTGATTTTGTCCTAAACTCTTTGCTTTATGCTCATTTGCCAATAGGAGTTGTGGGAAGTCTTGAAAACAAGGTGCAAAGTAAGTAACCTTCACTAGCTCCTCTGAATTTATCACAAATTATTAAGATCATCTCCTCTTGTAAGGGTATATTTGTCTTAGGATGATAGTGTCATGAGATTTGAGTGAAAATTTTGATTTTCCAAGTGCTGTTATGAGGTCCTTGGTAGTTTTCAACCCATATCAGATGATAAACATATGAAATATTGAAAAAAGAGTTAAATATCTGGAACTCTATGAGAAAACACAAAGAAAAAAGAAAAGAAAAGAATTATCTAAAGAGAAAAATGATTCAATATGAATGGGTGATTCTAGTATCTCTACCGGGGCTATGGACGCCTGGCTGGCAGTAGAGCAATGCTGTGAGAAAACTAGAGGTAACTTCGTAGGGGCTATGGACGCCTAACTGGTAGTGGAGCAATGCCCAGGATATCATTGCATGATAGCTAAAGGGAATCAACTCATGTAGCTCAAATCTGGCACATTGTTGTTTGAAAGATGAGGAAATTTTTTTGAAAGGATGATGCACCATTAAGCACACACATAGATTCAAGGCTAGTTACTATTGGCTTACATTTGAGGTTTTAGCTCAACCTTGCTTGTTAAAACTGACCCAACTGGAGTTGTGATGTTCATGAACTAGGAGTTCTAGGTAGCTGAATCCTTCAGCTTCAAAATGGTTAAACCATTTTCCATAGTAGAGTCGCCATTTGTTATGCCCTGCATAATCACCCCATTTTATTCTGAAACAAAATGGGTCCCCCTTTCTTTTGCTTTTGTTGCTTTTGTTTATTTTCTTTGTTCTTGGGAGTTTTTCTATCTTCTTCTTGAGTTGTATGATGGGTCTATTAAATTTTGGTTCTATCTCAGCTTGAGCTGGTTCCCTTCTTGCTAAGTATTCAATGAAATAATCACAAGAAAAAGTGTATCTTATGATGATATATCTTATGTCCTTTTGATGACTAATGGGGACTCTATTTTGCAAGATTAAATCACCCACGTGATGATATTTGTAAAGGGAGTTCAGTTGGAATGCTTTTCTCAATCCAATTGGTCATAATTCTCCTTGAAGAAGAAAATCGACAAGAGCTTGCAGATGTCTTGCTGACTACTAGTGCATTTTGTTAAATAGGCGTCTGTGTTTCCTATCAACAAGACCTTAGGGATGTCACAACGATCAGAAACCACATGCAGATATCTATCAACAAGACTTCAATCATTGTCCCAGTGACTAAGAGTTTCCCGTTGGCATACAGATTTGACTTTGGGGTGAGATCTCAATGAACTCTTTGTGTCTCGCTGACTAGCGTAAACAAGCATGTGCTTCGGTAGGAGCTATTATCTTCTGTGTGTGGTCTTGCTGAATGCCTACGGTCTTGCCAACCATCGATAAGAACATACATCAGGGAGTTCGCTGAGATTTCTGGGTGACTTCAAGGTGTCCCGGTGAAAGCAAAGGGGATTTAGTATGATGTCTCACTGGCCAAGTGGGCTCTTGCTAAAAGAAAGCTCAGCCTGATAGGATCTCGTTGAGAGGTATAGCCTTCGGTGAAAGGTCTCACCGAAGGAGAAAGGTTTCACCGAAAGAAAAAGGCCGGAGCTCAGAGAGAAGGGAGACATCGCCATGAGGTCCTACTAACTTGGTAGGGTCTTGGGGAATATAGAACGAGCTCGGCGAGAACAGGGAGAACTCGGGGGGACTCTGAATGAATGGAACAGGTTTGGTAAGATGTCTTGTCGACCCTACGATGTCTCCCCAAAGGCGATGGTCTCATCGGGATAGACGGGGATTCGATGAAAGGTCTCAGCGAAATGTAGGAGTCTTGGTGACAGGGTGTGAGCTTGGGATAACATCTCCCCAACATTAAGAGGTCTCCTTGACCTAGGAATGTGCTCGCCGAGAGAAGGACTTTGCCATGTGGCCTTGCCGAAAGCATGTGGTGTTGCCAATAGGTTTTTGTGAGCTCGACATGACTTTTGTAGCTTGCTGAAATGTCTCACCGACTGACCCATGCTACACTGATAACTGCTAAAGGATGAAATCACATCAGGGAGACACTGATGGTGTCTCACTAGCATGTAATGCTGTTCAAACCACTTTTGATCGCCTGAGAAGATCACGTGGCATATGCCCGACCAATCAGAGGAAGCTAAAGAGTGACTCATTGGTCCCTTTGACCAATTGACTATCCCTGTGGATGAAAGACCAATAGGATGCAAATGAGATGGATTCATTCTGAGATCAGGGAGGCAATGGATCAGCTCGGGTGAAATGTTCAAATCTATAGGGAGGCCCGATGGTGCTTCCTGAAGACAGTAAACGTGCAGAGAAAACATGAAGAAGGCTAAAGGAAGGAAGAAACTATGACTCATAGGGATAGTTGTAGTGGCTACTAGTGGAAGCTGATCAGTATTAATGGTAAAGTTCCTAGGAGCATTCAAGGCAGCCCTTCGAAGGAGTTGAAGGATGGACACGAAGACAAAAGAGTAAATGCTACAGCTGCAAAAGATCTAAGGTCATCCCCGAAACAACTTTTCAGCAATATGGACAGCAGAGCTTCACATTGAATGCAACATTGACTCTTTCCAAAATATTTGAAGGCCAACTCTCCTGGGAGCAGATATTTTTGTAAACCCTAATGCAGGGGACAACACATTCCTTTTTGGTACATTCTATATATATACAATTCTGGCCTCTTCGTAAAGGTTAGAACTTTTTAGAAAGTTACAGGTAGAGAGAACCAAGGGAGAAAATAGAAGATACGGTGTTAGAAAAGATAGTCAGAAGAAAATCTAGGAGTTAGTTAGTTAACAGAAGGAGATAGAGTTGCATCTTGATTCTTAGTAATGAGAGCTTCTTTTGTCTTCTTGTTTAGTAGTAAGATTCAGTATTAGCTGTAATGTATTTTCCAAGTTCTTTTAATGTAGTTGGAAACAATTTGGAATCACAGATTCTCTGTACACTGGTGATTGTGCCAGCTTTGTAAGTATTGCTTATCTATTTCACTAACAATAGAAGCAATCATAGTTTAATCTACTTCATATTGTGTTCCTAGGTGATATATGCTTTGAGTTAATCATTTGATTTGAGAATCTTTCAAGGATTGAAGTCTTATTTTATGTTTTGTTTAAATGATAACTTAAAATCAGTTATTTGAATTAGCACTGTGAATGAAGGAGGCTGTGTGACAATCACAAGTTTACTTTGTTCTGCAGTTTTAGTTAACAAACTCCTTGAAAGGTAGAGAGTCTAGTTAAGTTAGAAGGACTTTCATTCTTTTATGTTCCAAAGCTCTGACCTATCTTTTGTTGTTTCTTTAAAAACACCAATTAAATTAGGTTTTAGTTCATGCTTGATCTTAGAATGATCTAGAAGCTCAACACCAGCAGGCCCCTTGAACATTACTGTTACATCGACCAATTGAGCAAGATTAGCACAGTTGAGAACCAACTACAAAGACCTTGGGAGTTGAGATATCCATGTGATCATATTTCTATTTAAGGAGAAACAGAGTAGCAATATTCTGTTTGCTTGTTGTTGTGCCAAAACACACGTCAACACTAACTTCAAAACATATGACTTGGTATAGGGTTTTCCAAGTTGGCTCTCATGTCTTATTTTCTTGTTGTTTTTCCTTTTCTTCTCTACTTTAAAGTAATTGCTCATAGAGTGATGTGTAGCAATTCCTTTAAAGTGGGGGGCATACATTACCATTAATTCATTTGCATTCTTGGCTCCTAGTGTAGCCTTGTCATTTGCATGATGTGTTTGTTACTTTGTGGGTGACATTGGGTGTGATATCCTTCATAAGTGTGATCTATCTCAGCATATTACATTCCTCTTGGTGGCTTGATGGGACGTACTGCATCCCCTAAGTTGTGAATATACTATTCTTTGATTGGTCCTCTCTTGGAGTCATTAGATACAATGTTCCCTAAGTGATTGATCGTGCATAAACTGAACAAGACTCTTTTGAACATCTTTTCACATTTTACCTTTTACATTTTACATTTTTTCATTTTTTACATTTTGCAATTCATTTTTCCACCTTGCATAACACAACTTCCATGCCTGTGGTACCTTTTGTCTTTTTGTTCATAAACATTTCTTTTTTTTTTGTGGTTCCTTGTTAAAGTTATCAAATGGGTATAACTTTGGCATGGTTGAGCGGGAAGCCCACCTAGCTGCATGACTTTTCCCCATAGCCACCTTTGTGTTTTGTGAGTGCATAACGACTAGCATATGTATCTTACTTTATGTACTTTCTCACCCCGCAAACAACTAATTCCATGGCCCCAGAGTGAGTATACAGTTGGACTTTCTCACCCTATAGATAACCTGAGGTTCTGTGGCCCCAAAGTGAGTACACATTCTCTTCTTCATTCAATTCAACTCAACACTTGTGTGTTCCTTTGTTCTTATGCTTAGTATGCCATGGGATATTCATCATGGGGGCTTGATCATCCCTCTTAATAATTATCATTCCATCTTGCTAATGTAAGTGCATCTGAACCCTCCCCTTGATGTTCATGGCTACTTTAGTGTGAGTTTAAAGCAAGTTCATCCTCTCACTAAAGTGGTGGCTAAATGTGCCATAGAAAAATGGTCCCTTGTCATTTTCATGGATTTTTAGGTCTTTTTTCATGGTGTTGGAACTATGTTGCTTTGATTTTATGTTGTATCATGGATTGAACATGCTTATTTAGGTATTAAAACTCAAAGAATGATGTCTTGTGAAGGTGTTGTAAGACATTTCTACATTATTCTAGACTCTATTTAATGGAATTCACCTAAAAACCACCTTTTCACTCATCAACAAGCCCTATTTTGAAGTGTTGTAAAGTCTTGTAACAAGCTTTCATGCTTTTGTAGACATTTCTTTACTATTTACACCCTTCTCATGCTTTATTTTGTCCCTTTATGCCCTCATATGACTTAATTAAGTGTATTTTTGAATGTTATCCTGACAAATAACATTAAATATAACATATTTCCTAACACTTGTTTTTAGGTCCTAGGTGGGACCCATTCACCATGGGTGGCGAATGAGTACCCCTTGGCCCTAAATTCAAAATATTTTAAATTTCCTTTCGGGATTTTATTCAAAATCACTTGATGTCAGCCTATGATGAGGTATGAATGGATACTAAGGCACAAGAATTGTATAAAGATATGATTTTCATCTCATTTTACATCTCCTAAGTCATTCAAGCAATCTCTCCTATAGTATCCTCATTTTTTCAAGCATTCAATTCTACATTTGAAGCATTCAAGCATTTTACATCAAGAATTCAAGTACTTTTCAAGCACTTTGAAGTAGCCATTGACATTACCTTAGACTTGCATCATCAAGAGTTAGGTGAGTTGATATCACTTGCATGTTATTAGTTTATCTTTCTCTTTCATTACATTGTCTTTTCAAGGGTCTAATTACTAGTAGTGGGGTTTGACCAAGGAAAACCCCTATTCACTAACCCCTAATCATTTTCCCCCTTTTTGCTTGTTTGTTTGCAGATTTGACAGGTTATTAGGTGTTGAAGAGTGATTTTACAAGTCAACTAGGTGCTTCAAGTCAACTTAGGTCAAAATCAAACTTTGAGAGAGTTATTTGCCCATTTTCTCTAGATTTGACTTCGACAACCCGAGAAGCAAACATTCTCAGATTTGGTGTTGTAGAGTTGTCTCCTAGTTTTTCAAGAATTTTGGAGAGGATTGATTCACTACCTATGGTGAATGAGTCCCACCTTAGGACTTGAAACTTGAGTTTTGTCATATTTTAGATCCCAACAATCAAAAATCAACTCCTGATAGTTTTTCACCAGTAGGTGGACTAATTCGCCACCTTGGGTGAATGAGTCCCGCTGTGAAAAATTAGTAAATTTTACCAACATCTAGAACACTCTAGAAAGCTCACATTTCACCCAAGTACACTCAGATTCATCCCTGTACTTTCTGTTCTGCATAATTTCTTCATTTACATAGTTGTTTGCATATCATAATGTGTTTTCAAATATGGTTGTAATTACACTTTTGCATTCATTTTCAGTCACCCTGATTAATCTATTTCATTTATTTAACTTTTTTTACATCACATCACATCACACACATCCTAATTTGAGTGATATATAAGCATTTTTGGACCCAATCTCTCTCCTTTTAGGTGAAAAACCCTAGAAGTGCAAGAGTAGCATTCAAGTCCCAAAAATCTTTTTTTCAATTGTATATTATATATTACATTATAAACTATATTGTATATTATATATATTATTTTAAACTTTATTGCATTTTTTAAATCATATATTATAAATTGTATAACATTTTTTAAACTCATATCTAAAACATATCAGATATCAAATTCAAATAAGATTCAAATCTGATATCCAATTTGAATCTAATATTCGATATCTTTGACAAAAAATTTAATACCTAGGGATTAGCCTACAGATTTCTTTGGAATTTGGTTCGGACCTACCAATCCTAAGAATTCAACACAAAAAATGTGTTTAACATCTTACCTTTCTTTTCCAGACTTTGCCCATGTGGCTGAAGACTTTTATTTACCCAAAATTGATGAAATGAAAAGGGTTTGTAAAGGAGCTTCTTAGTTTTCCACCAATATAAATTATTCTTTACTTTGAATCTATTAAATAATTATTATTCATTTTCTATTAGAATAATGACTAAAGTCCTAATTGATAGGCTAATTGAAAAACATCTATAGCTTTCAAACAGTATCACATTTTTTGAATCCAAAACATGTGTCACATTCTATGCTTCGCATACTATAGGATTAAAAAAAAGAATTTCATGAAGTTTGACCAAGTTAAGGTGGTCAAACATACAAGTTTTTTATATTTTTTAAAAGTTGTAATAAAAAATTCATAATTAATTACTTACTTAAAAAAATTACAAAAAAATATGCATCACATCCATACATATGAGTCATCTACTTATATCTAAAATCTTATAAAAATAATTATCATTTCATTGTGGTTAGGGTGGTTACAGACACCCACTTCTTACTTTTTCCCTAAAATTTAAGCACTACTGCATTGAAATTTTAAATTTTCACCAAATAATTTTTTTAAAAAAATAAACCTAGTAGTTTAGAAACTACATTTAATTTTCCATAGATTCTATTCTTACATATTTTTGAAATAATATAGATAACTTATTAAAAATTTTAAGTCAAGTTTCCTAACTCTGATTTTTTTGAATTTTCAGTTCCACTTAAGGGATTCTTTTTCCAGGATGATCCTACACATACCCAAACATAACAACTTAGCTCTAGAACAACAAGTCATAAGACTTCACCAAAGAGAAATCCAGACCAACAACTTTTCTCCCAGACCTCAACCAAAATACAGAAAACCATAGTTCACAAGTGGTGAACATAAATCGCACTGTATGATGAATTAGAAGCCAAAAATTAGGATATAACAGCTTCCAACAACCATGGCCAACATATCTAAACCACACAATCATAGGAGTAAATCCTAGAGAAAAACCCAAAGAAACCACTAAACACTTGCAAACTTTCTTCAATACAAATTTCTCAATATCCGAGCATCATATACAACCAATAACCTTCAACCATGACATCAATGACAATATCAACATGTTGACAAATAGTTGACCAATTGACATCAATGAAAACACCTTCATTCTTTTCCATTCTTGCAACAATACTTAGGCTCCAGCTTTATCTAAATATACACATCATAATAGTGTGCCATTAGATTCCTTATGATAAAGTATTGCTACTAAGACATGGTGAATGTGGGATTTGGTATTTTTGGAATTTAGTTTGATATGTTGGTTTTTGATGGGGGATGTGAGATGCAGACAAATAATTGTATAGTTTGGATGTATAGTTTTTTATTTTTCAGACTTAGGATGCAGGATGATGGAGTGTGGATGAGATATTTTAAGTGTGTTAGGACCAAAAATTCTATACACCTTAAGTTTTGGTATTGAAGACTTATTTAAAATAGGTTGATGCTTGAAATAGATGGAAGGTTTCTTCTAATGTGGCTCCATAGTTTCATAAACTATTAGATTTGGATTTGGATTGGATGCTTTACATGATACAATTTTCTTTGGGATCCATTTCAGATATGTGTCCAGTTTGAATTTCAGATTTATTAGCTTTAATATTATGCCCAAGACTTAATGCCAAGAAAACTAGACTATTTTTTTAAATAATAGCTAACAAGTCTACCATGCTCAACATGGTAGTAGGATACACACACTAGATCTTGTACATGCTTCCCATTATAATAACCTTTCGATAGGGTGTGACCAGGAGAGTGAGTGGGTTGACCAAAATAAAAACTAGATAAGATTATCAATAATTTTAATTTTAAAGTATAATTATTACCCTTTCCCCATTTAACAAACACTATACTAATGTCGACCCTTCTCCCTTGAAGAAATTTATAGTATCTCATTGCAATAAGATTTTTTATTTTTATAATAGACAAAATTATAGGAAATAACTTGATCCTCCTAATTATAAACATAAAACAGGTAAGAGTTATTATTCATACATGTGTAGGATAAATGCCTATTACAAGGAAATGGTAACTTTAATATTTAACAAGATTCCTTTACCCAAGGATATATTTAAATTATGGTAAACTTATCACTTGGTTAGTCAAACCATTAAAATATTGTTGATATTAAATCAACACATGAATATGAGTAATGGTGGTACTATAATTTTAATCCTAATAATATTGTTAACTAGTCTTAGCTAATACTTAATGATGATATTATTATTCTTTAGACCATAACTCAATACCAATAATTTCATTATTGAACCATAACATTAAAGACTCTATTATTATTAGATCAATAATCCACTATTAAAATGATTATTTTGTCTTTTTTTAATTGTACAATAGCTCAAGAGTGTTGGAACTTTATAAGGCCAAAGATCAATATTCAATTTCCTTTTCCTAACTCATTATGGGATCTATTTTTGAGTTGGCCTGTATTATATAAATCCTCTTTATTTTCTTGCATATGGAAAATAATTCCTTCATTAGTCATTTGGTGCATATGGTGGGAGAGGAATAGAAGGATTTTTCGAAAGCAAGTTCACTCCCAACAACAACTCCTATTCAAGCTAGAAAAACAGATATCTGAAGTAGTAAATTCCTATGTCAGAAATTAAAAAAATTCATTCATCTACATGTACTACTTGGGATAATTGGATTATATGTAATTGGGAAATCATTTCTAAATTAGTCTTTGGGACAAATCTGATTTCAAAGTTGAGTAAAAAGAGCAGATTTGAGGTGAAGTGGGCTCCTCCTATTCCAAGCTTTGCTAAAATTAATTTTGATGGGGCTAGTAAAGGTAATCTGGGCTTGTCAGGTTATCTATGATTCTAATGGATATTTATTAGTGGCCCAGGCAGTTAAATTAGAAGAAGACATAAATAATATGGCAGAGGCAAGAGCTTTACTACAAGGTTTGTATTTGGCAAGGGAGCTCGGCTTAAACAAGGTGCATATTGAGGGTGATTCTTTAATTATTATAAATGCATGTAAATGAAAGTGTGTTTTCAATTAGAGACTTTAGTATATTTTAAAGAGAGCATGGTCATTGATGGATTCCTTCCAATAAGTGCATATTTCACATATTTACCATGAAGGAAATAAAATTGAAGATAGACTTACAAACTTGGGGTGTGAAGGGAAAGAATTTAAATATCAAGATGTTAGTGCAATAGTAAAGGAAGACATGCTTCTGAATGAATTACTCATATATGAGTAAAGTCACCTTTCTAAAGTTGCATATGTAAAGGATCTATTTGTAATTGGCTTTGTAATGTATCAAGTTTTGGGTTGTATGACAAGTGAATCATGACTCAACATTATTTGAGGCACATGTTCAATGGGGGAGCTCTTCATCATCTGATGGTGGTTTCATCCTTTGTTTTATTTAACTTTTATTGATTGTGCAGGTATGAAGGCTTTTATGGAGTAAAGTGTGGATGATTAATTGTTGAGACATGCTTTGGGGCTTGTGATTTCATATACCATTGAAATTCCCTCCTTGATTCCTCATTATTTCGAGTGCCATAATTGTGTTGTATGCTCTAAATAGATGGAGTGTTTATTTAAATGCATCTATGTGTTTGGTTGGTGTATTTGAAAAACATTGCAACAGTTTGTGCAATAGAGAAGGCAGTGGAAACCAGACATAGGGATGTGTGGATTTTTGGGAGGCAATCAGTTTATCCAGTTGGGACAGATGGCGCTTTATCCCTGGAACCTTCTCTTCACCCTATAAGCGTAGAGTTGGGAAAGACCTTTTGAAGATGATTTATCTGATGAAGATCTCATTTTAATTTTTTTGTATGGATTACTCTGGGGTAGCAGAAAGTATTTGTGAGGCTATTGGCATGGAGATTATCAACCCTGGTTCGCATCGCATGATTCTTTCTTCTCAGGTGTTATCAATTTTTTTTCAAATTTTCTAGATATAATTTAGTCTTTTAAGGAGTTAGAGATTGTGGTTCAGAGGTATGTTAAATCTCAATTTCTTCATGGTAGTAGGTTTTTAACAATAGTTCAAGGCTATTGTCTATTCAAAGGAAAAGGGTTAGTAGGTGGTTTTTTTCCACATAATTTTCTTAGAAAGTGCCAAGATGTTTAGGGGATTTATGTTGCTATGAAATTGAGCCTCCAATCTAACAATGATTGAATTTTCCTAAGAGCATTAAGGGAAAATTCTCATGGTTTTTGTGCTCAGGTGGAGATGGATATAAAGAACAAATTTTTTTCCCTTGCATTTTTAAAATTGCATGCTTGTTTTCTTTTCCAAAAAGGCCCTAATGTGGGGAAGGTTCGTGCTACTTTTCAAGCTAATGGTGCTGAGGGAGTTAGGCCTATTTCTCAATTTAATTCAAAAAGAGATGCTCTAGTGAAGATTTACTTAGGTAGAAAGAGAGCTAGGGTGATTCAAGTTTCTAATTCAGAGGAAAGCCAAGGTGAGAATGTCCTAGAGGATATGGAGGAATAAAAGTTATAAATGTGTTTTGTTCTAGTTTGATAGTTTTAACTTTGTTCAGGGGTCTTCATAGATGGTTTGCTAATTTAGGTATTTGGGGTTTTTCATATATGGTCTTATATTATATGTTAGGGGATTAGTTAGTTGATCAATATTTGATCAGAGGATGGTTGTTTCTTAAATATTTTATAAGTTGTTGATAGGAAGGGTACAGTATGTAGATGATGAAGACGGTATTATCAGTTTATAGATAGTGCATTGCAAATTTTTAGATGGCAATCACACTTCTTTTGTTATCTTATATCATATATATTAATATATATAGGCTATATGCCTCTCATTTTTAAAAAAATGTTTATTTAGTCACAACTTAATTGATAAATAATAAAATAGTTTTATTATTTAATAATTACATCTTTCTATGGTTACCATCCATTCATCCATAAGAAATTTATTGAACCTTATTATTATTTTCCATTAACCAACAATGATAGAATTATTATTTAATCCTCATTTACAACATATTATGGCTATTTATCCAATGGATTAAAAATATTACCCTCATCATTACCTACCTATGATTTAACCTATAATGATATTGTCATGCCCTCCTTATTGATATTACCAATAGTTATTTCTTAATGATATTAGTATTATTGCTCGACAATCCCTTAAACATTAATAATGTCATTGTCATTTCATTGATGCTAAAGTATTGATAATAATATTATTATTTGACCAATAACCTAGGTCAGTGTAGGATCATGAGGGTCCAAACTAGGCCCTTAAGTGGCAATAAAATTTAGAAAAATAGAGTTATGCAACTTGACATAAAAAATTGAATAAGTTATTTTAACATAATTTGAAAATATAAGATAGTTAAGCTTTTGAGATTCCAACTAGAATATCTTCCCTTGAAAATATCTTCGCATACCTTTTTTTATAGTGGAAAACAAGAATTCTTATTAGGATAAGGTAATAAGAAGTATCCAATCTAGAATTGCAAGGTGGAAAGGGAGGTGGTTGTCACTAGCAAGGAGGATAATCATGGTAAGAGTTGTGATTTCTGTAACTCCAAATTACTATATGGTAGTTTTAAAAGATCCCAAATCTGTCATTTTAATAACTAAAAAGATAATTAGGAATTTCTTGTGGAAAGATAATTTGGATAACAAAAATAAAATTTTTCTTATGTCCTTAGAAAAAATTGTATGGAAAGATTAAAGGGTGGTGTTGGAGTTCATAATATGTCATCAAGGAATATATCATTAGGTGCCAAGATGGTTTGGTATATGTACTCAAAGCCCAGTGCCAAATGGTGTAAAATTTTGCAATTCAAGTATTTGGATTGTGTGTCCCCAACAATAATTTTTACTATCTCTAACCCACCAGTTGGTTTGACAATATGGAATTTCTAACTCCTTTGTAGGAAGATAATCTTGATCCATATATTACTTGGGAAATAAATAATGGTGAGGAGGCTCTCTTTTGGAGAGAATTTTGGAATGAATATCTTGCATTAAGTACAGTTCTGGAATTACAAGCAATGATGGACTTAGCAAGTTTTAGATGGGGAGATAGGGTTAAAGATTATATTTAAAGTATAGATGATCATAATTGCAAATTCATTTGGCATGAATTTTCCATTCTTCCCATATCATTGCAACAAAAGGCATTAATTATCAAAATACTAAGTGTAAGAATGGTTTATCTTTCTAACTATGTAGATAGAATTCTTTGGGCTCCATCCAAGTCTGGAAATTACATAGTTAAACTAGGCTACAAAGTAGTGATGAGTAATGGAGCTTGCTGCAACCCTCAAAGGGCTCTATATTTTTGTTAGAACCCTATGATCCTACCAAAAGTGGGTTGTTTTACTTGGTTGGCATTGAAAAATAGGATCCTCACAAGTGATACATTGGCTAAGCTAGGTATCGTACATCATCAATTCAATTATGTTTTGTGTGATGATATTGTAGAGGATGTCAACCATCTCTTTCTGCATTGATATTTTGCATACTCTTGCTGGGAGAATGTTAAAATAAGACTAAGTTGGCTTTCACCATAGCCAAAATATCTTTGGGAACTACTTACAAGCTAGTTGGTTCTTCATAAGTCAGCTTTATTTGCAAGTATTTGGAAAATTATTCCATCGAAAGTGGTATGGTACATTTGTTGGGAGAGGAATAAGAGGATTTTAGAAAGCATAAATCTAATATTGAGCAAGTGATTCATCAGATTGAAACTTTAGTAATAGAATCAATAAATTATTATATTCAAAAATTAGTGCTTATAGGTTTTATATTTATAGATTGGGACTCCATGATGACCAAACAATAATTGAACTTGGTTATTCCTCTCAAAGAAAATATGCAAAAAAAAGGTATCTCAAAAAATTGATAGGTCTAAGATTGCTTGGATCCCCCCACCATTAGGCCTTTTAAAATTAAAATTTGATGGTACTTCTAAAGGGAATCAATGAACATAAGGTGAAAGTATAGTTATAAGGGATAATGCAAGGGCTCTTATTGGGGTAAAATCAATCAATTTTCCATTGGGTACTAACAATATTATAGAAGCTCAGGATTTATTATAGGATCTACAATTGGCCTCAATTTTAAATATTTCAAAACTATAGGTTGAAAGTGATTCTTTACTCATTATAAATTCATGTAGAGAGCATATGACTTGTAACTAGAAGCTATATTAAATTCATCAACAAGCATGGGAGATGTTGCAGAAGCTGGATGCTTATCAACTCTATCATACATATAGGGAGGGAAACCAATTAGCAGATATGCTTTCAAACATTATGTGCGAAAAATTGTAGAAGAAATATTTTATAATGTCTTAACAAACAACTTGTTGGTTTTTTTGCTAAATAAAATTAAATAGGAACAAGTTGGTGGCTTGATGATGTAAACTACAGGTGACATAAGCAATTAAAATTCAAGTGGTAATAATGGTACAGATGAAGCCACAATAGTGGTTTACAATTGAAGTGAGGAAGGAAAAATCACAGAAAATGAATGCATGGCAAAAATATTGATTTTAGGGGTTCGTATGAACATACTAGTTCGACCGAACCCATTAGGGGTTTGCTAGAACCTGGGTTCGGGTGAACCCTTTTAATGCTTTCTCGCCATAAATGAAAAGAAAAGCCCTTATAAAAGGGAGGTTCGAATGAACTAGGGTTCGAATGAACCCTGGTTTGAGAAAACCCCTAGTGGTTCACTTGAACCCCTGGGGGTTCATTCGAACCCCCCTTATTTCTCATCCCTCCTCTGAGACACTAAAAAACCCTAAATTTTTGCACTTCGGAGCTCGGGTTGATGATGAAAATGGAGGAATCTTCACAAACCCAATTGGAATCAGGTAGTCCTCGAAACAAGCATTCCAACGAATATAATCTTAATATGTTTTTGTTTTATTATGTATTTGGTTTTTTAGTTTTATTAAACATAGGTTTTTCATCAAAAAATGAAGGTCTATGTTCTACACATGTGGAAAAATAGCAGATTATCAATTTTTTTTTTGAAAAATATGAGTGCACCAAATATTGAAGTCCTTGATCCAACCAAAAAAAATTTGAATTTCAATATATACAAAAAATGTTATGCGTTATACGGTCGTGCTATGTCTGAATTGTAATTGGTTTGACTTCAAAACTTGATTAAAGAAAAAATATTCAATAAAAAACTGTCTAACCAAGTGGAAGCACTAGATATCAGAGTTACGAATCTAAATTCAAAAGAATTAGAATTTTATCCTTCATGGAAAAAAAGTTATGCGTTATATGGTCTGCATCACATTTTAAAAATGTTGTTTTTTGAAAAAAACCAGTTTTCGTGGGAGATGGAAAAAGAAGTGTAAAATGATTCCAAAAATTTTGAAAAAAATATTTTTAGAATCTACAGAAAAAATGTGATGAGACTCTAGTTTTCATTATCTTCAATTTTTTCATGGTTTAGCCCCTATAGCTGCTTGAATATGAAGATTTAGTTAAAAATAATAATTTCAGTGTCCAGTTTGGCCAAAAATTGTAAACCACTATTGTGGGATCACCCGGTAGCATACTCCAAGTTTAAGGAATTTAAAATAAAAAGTTCATTGTACAATGCTCTTTAAAATCCATGTGGAGTTTATACAGATGGAAATCCAATAGAAAAAGTTGTGTACAAATTTTCAACACATGGAGATGGAATAATAAAAGCATGTCAGCTTATTCATGTCAAAGCAAAGGGTGAAACAAGGAATTTTATTAACATTTTTGTTGTCATTTTTGAGGTTAAATATTTCATTCTATTTTCCTCTCTCCATAATAATGAAGTTTTTTTCAAGGTATAAAGGAAATATTTCATCTATGTGAAATATTTCAAGCATAAGAGAAAGGGGTGACTTTAATTCGAGAGTAATTTCCATGATTCACTGGGTAAAAGCACAAAGCTGTGTCACACTTTATAAAGGAAACGGCCAACACTGATCCAATTTTTAAACTTGAATCACTAAAAAGTGGCATATATGTTTTAAATTTTGAAATGATGTAAACTAATAAAATATGTATATTTTAGTATATTTTATGTTTGTATTTTTTTTTAAATATTAAAAATTATTTTAAACTAGTTTTTAATAAATTAAAACTATAATTTAGTTGCTAATAAAATGCTGAAAAATGAAGTTGTATGGGACGTCAAACTTTTATAGTAAATTTTATTTTTTTTCTTCCAATTTTTTTTGTGTATTTATAACTTGAAATTTTAGTGCATGGATATATTTTTTTCCAATTTTGATAAATATATATTTTTAAATAAATATTAAAATGTGTGTGAATCAAAATATAACTGTTTTCCTCAGACATCAACTTTCATATTAAATATTTATCTAAAATGGAAACAAAACTATACCATCTTAAAATAGATTCTTTTATCTTTTTTTTTTTTGAAAAGAAGGGGTAAAAATTTTATTCAATCAAAACAAAATTACAAGGCAAAAGCAAGATGCCCACCAAGGCAAGACCACAACAAGAACCACCAAAAACAACCTTACAAATTCATGTCTTCCACTAACAACCTCTCCAGAGTCTCAATGTAATCAGAAGGTAAGACCTCCCTTGTACTAATATCCCAACCATCCACATTCTTAGAAGCCCACTTAGCCAAACAATCAGCCACTCTGTTCCATTCCCTAGGGATATGACAAAAGGAGACAAAATCCAAAGAACTACATAGACTCAGAATCTGTCTGACCACAGAGGCTAATTTCCAACTAACATCACCCAGCCTCTGGTTGTTCAGCATATCCACCACAATCTGAGAATCTGACTCACAAATGATCCTCCTCCAGCCTAAAGAGCAACCACACTCAACAGCAATCATAATAGCAAGAGCCTCCATCAAATTATTAGAGTGCTAACCTTTGTAAATAGAGAAGAAAAACACTGCACCACCATCATTACCTCTACCAATACCCCCAACACCAACATGACCAGGATTCCCATGAGAAGAACCATCAGTGTTGATCTTAAGGACCCCCACCGGGGGAGGCGACCAACGCCCATCACGACAAACATGTTGCTTGGCATGACGGGGTCTTCTTCCCACAATGCTTCCCCTTCTACTATCCCCTAGGTTCAAATTCCGCAAGATAGCAAGATCACCAGGATCAATATTTTCAGACATATCACACTTAGCAGAAATAGTCTCCTGAAGCCTGCTAATTATCTTCTTCCACAACTAAAAACTCTCCAAATTTGAGCCACCAAAGACTCTATGGTTCCTCTCCAACCAAAGGTTCCAGAGGATAAGAACAGGGCCAACAATCCAAGCCACCTGCAAGAAAGGAGTCTTCGCTGGAGGCCTGCCCAAACTCTCCCATAATTCAATAAGGGAAGAAGCATGAATACAACCATGATGCCAAGCCTCCCACCATCTATGCCATATCTCTCTAGAAAAAGGGCAAAGAAAGAACAAATGGGAGGTACATTCCTCACTGTGCGAACAAAGGAAGCAAATAGAAGGACCCTGGAACCCTCACTTGCAGAGATTTTCCCAAGTGAGGCACTTCTTTTGAGCAACCAACCATAAGAAGAAATTGCATTTGGGCCAAGAAAAGTTGTCCCAAACCTTCTTCCACCAATGCACCTCTGCGGGGCCATATAAGTTCTTGTCAAGCACAGCATAGCCTTGGGCCATAGTAAATTTACCATTTGGACTAGGACTCCAAGCCAAAGCGTCCCTCTCATTAAGGGAGCTGCAAAGCCTGCCTCCAAAATTCTAGTAAGGGCAGCACGATCCTCCTCGAAACCTCCCATTGGCCACTCCTGCGGGTCCTTCCAACAAGCTACCTCCCCCTGACCAATACGCTTGACAGTTTTAAAATGCTCCACCTTTATCCAACCAGCCGTAGAAAAAATATGGCAAAGAGGCTGAAGCTGAGGGAAGCTATAAAGAATATGAGGGTGTCCATCCCAAGAGTCCTGCCAAAACAAAGCATCAGAGCCTCTACCACAGACCTAGAAGAGACCCTCCTTAATCAGCTGAGCTCCCTTGTTGAGGGTTTCCCAAATACAAGATCCTTTACCTGCCAAATCAAATCGCGGCACATCCAGGCTATCAACACCAGGAAGATACTTGTGGGAAAGAATCTTGGCCCAATCATGATCCTGATGGTTGCACCACCTCCAGTAAAGCTTAGCGGCCAAGGATGTGATAGAAAGAGCCATAGACCTAAGACCAAGGCCCCCAGCATGCTTTGGCATGCAAACAGACTCCCACTTGACTAAACTCCACTTTGAGGAAAGAAGGCTACCTGACCAAAGAAATTTCTGAGGCAAGGCATCAAATTCCTTCACAAAGGTGGAAGGGGGAACTTGCACACAACACCTATAAATGGGGAGGGCCTGCACCGCGGTCTTTAGAAGAACCACTCTCCCAGCAGAAGATAGCCATCTGTATGTCCAATGACTAACCTTACTCTGAAATTTATCCAAAATCCCCTGCTAGTAATCTCTACGCTGAGATCCCAAAGCCAAAGGGATCCCCAAGTACATCAAGGGAAGAGACCCAATCTGAAATCTAAGGATCCTAGCAATCCTGCTCTGAATAAGCCGAGGGGTATTAAAGAAATAAATGGAGGATTTGTCATCATTAATGCACTGACCTGAAGCCTTCAAGTAGATGTCTAAGGCTCTCCTGAAGTTCACTGCCTCACTAATTCTAGCCATGCCCATCAACCCAGTATCATCCACAAACTGAAGATGAGAGTAGGAAGGAAGATAATTGTTCCAGCTCCAACCTTGGATAAAACCCTACCGCACCTGAGACTTAATAAATCTTCCAAGACCCTCCGCCATGAGAATGAATAAATAAGGAGATAAAGGGTCCCCTTGCCGAAGACCCCGGGAAGCACTAAACAAGTCAGAGGGTTCCCCATTAATGAGAATAGAGAAGGAGGATGAGGTCACACAACTAAGAACCCAATTAACCCACTCCTCATCGAAGCCAAAAGTTAAGAGAATTTTTTGCAAGAACTCCCAGCTCACCCGATCATAAGCTTTAGACATGTCAAGTTTAATGAACATAGCCCTCTCCTTAGAATGAGCCATAGAATGAATAGCTTCCATTGCTATCACAACACCATCCAAAATTTGTCTTCCTTCAACAAAACCACCCTGCTCAGTGGAGATCAGAGTGCTGAGGAGTGGTTTGAGTCTCTCTGCAATCAATTTAGTGATGATCTTGTACACCACATTGCATAGCGCAATAGGCCTGAAATGAACCAACTGATTAGCCCCCTCCCTCTTAGTTATGAGAGCCAAGAAAGTAGAATTCATGGACTTGAGCATCTGTTTGTTCCAATGCGATTCTTGAACCACCTCGAGCAGATCAAACTTTATTATTTCCCAGAACTCCTGGAAGAACTCAATCGGAAACCCATCCGGGCCAGGAGCCTTACCTTTTTTCATATTAAACACCACTTTCTCCAGTTCAGGTAACAAAATAGGGCATAAGAGAGCTCCATTCATCTCAGCAGAGACCAGGTGGGGAATACATTCCAAGATGGCCCTCTCCTCAGCCCCAGCAGCAAGATCCTCCCTAGAAAATAGGTTTGAAAAATAATTGACCGCTTCCCTGGAAATATCCGCACTGGAGGAGAGTAGAGCCCCTTCAGGCAAAACAAGAGAGGAGATAGAACATCCTTGCCTCCGAGCCTTCACCGAATTATGAAAGAAAGCAGTGTTCCTATTCCCCCTCCTGAAGCCAATCAACTCGAGATTTCTGCTTCCAGAAGATCTCTTCCCAAAGCTCCCACTCTTCTAAACCCTTGAGAGCCAAGGACTCAGCTTTACTTAGATCAGAGGTCAACCCCTGGTCCCGAATCTGACAAGTGATGATATCCAACTTGGCCTGAGCTACCAGCTTCTGAGCATGAAGGTTCCCAAAACATTGTTTATTCCATCTCTTGAGTCTATACCTCACATGTTGAAGCCTCTTACTAAAAGTAAACATGTTTGTCCCATGGGCAGGCATCCCCTCATACCACCAATCCACCATAAGATCATGCAGAGACTGATCTCTTAACCAAATTAACTAAAATTTGAAAGAAGGGTTTTTGGTGACCCCATAAGCAGTGACAGAGAGCTTGATGGGCCAATGATTAGAGTCTCTCCAATCAAGAATTTCTGAACTGGTGATCAACCTACTGTTCATCCAATAGCACGAAACCAGAAATCTATCAAGCCTTTCAGAGATGGCCTCAACACCACATCTCCTATTATTCCATGTAAAGACACCATTGGTAGGCTTCACATCTATGAGATTCAAAGAGCTAATCATATCCCTGAGCAGACTTGCAGAAGGGTCAAGCCTAGCTAACCCACCCTGCTTTTCATCCAAGCTAGTAACAGCATTAAAATCACCAGCCATAATCAATGGGAGAAACAGGTCTAAGGCTCGAATAAATCTAATGTGAGCCTAGAGATTTGACTTACCAGAGAAATCAGTAGGAGCATAGATATTAGAAAAAAGACACCTCTCTCCAGTCTCCAAACTAGAGGCAACCAGAGAAATGGAAGACCGACTAGAGCACCACCATATGGGGAAAACTTTCCTTGGATTCCAGAAGCAAGCCACCCCCCCTGAACTGTTCAAAGCACCCACCCCCTGCCAGTTACCTTGGGGCCAGATACGTGGAGCACAATTATCCAAACCTTCCACGGTAAGCTTAGTTTCTTGAATAAAGACCACATCAGGAGACTGAGATTCAATTAGTCTGCGAACAACCTTTTGTCTAGGGATGCTGTTCAATCCCCTTACATTCCATGATAAAACGATCATTTATGGGGGTGGGAGAAATGGGAATCAATGGGTTTCACAGACCCAGACTCAACCAAAGTATCACCCATAATCTTGACCTTCTCTTGATCAGTCTTCCGTCCACTCCTTGACGGTTTATCAAGTGGCCCCTTTTTAAAGGATTTCTGTTGTAAACCTAAACCAAGAGGAGCTTTGTTACTCTTCACACAGTCTGAGGCCCCCTTAGGAGCAGGAGGATCAGGAGCCATCACTACAGAATCCTTTGTAGCTTGTGACCCCTGAAGGTCCCTGATATCCTGAACCTAGGAAGGCAAATCCATAGCCAACTGAACAACCTGATGGTCCTCTAGAGATAAAAATTGCTCCTCTTTCTTTGCATCCTCCTCCTGAATCTCATGCACACCCTTAGCCCCAGAAGAGAGCTCAACTGGAATACCTTCCTCTTGTACCAAATCCTCAAGAACATCAAACCTGTTAAAAGTGCCTTCATTTTGTCTATCCAACTAGGTTCTCTTTTTTCCCTTACCTTTGTTACGGGACTTAACCTGAGTAAATCCCTCATCATCCACCGGTTCATTGGACAAAGGGGCCTTCCCCTTGACCCCCCTAGGAGTTCCAGAGGATGCCGAGGGGGAGGATTTATTTCTAGGGCATTTGCGGTGTAAATGACCATATTCATGACAAATTCTGCATCTAAAAGGTAGGGTCTCGTAATCCAGTTGTTGGATCCAAGAAGAAGATCCCAAGCGAATTTCCATAGAATCTGGCAACGGGTTATTTAAATCAACTTCTACACAAATATGAGCAAAGGAAATTACCTTACGGTCTTGAGTTTGTGTAGCCGATCCCACCAGTTTTCCAAGAAGCAAAGAAATTGAGTGAAGAATATCTTCCCTCCAGAATTCCAAGGGAAGCCTCGGCAATCGAACCCACACAGGAACTCGCGAGGGGATCTCTTCAGTAGAGTTGAAGCCCATGTGCCAAGGCTTAATGAAGAGCCCCACCTGGTTAAAGAAATATGGCCCCCCTTCAAAAGCCCTATTCCTATCCGACATGCTTGAAAAGATAACTAGAAAATAATTATTAGCAGCCAAAATAATCTCCATATCACCTTCTGGGTTCCAAAATCGACGTGCCCAGGAATCCAAAATAGGTAGAGAAAGACGAAGGCCCAAAAATTTGCAAATAAGGGCATGATTACACCAATATTCGACATCCTCCACAACTTGTTCAGGTTGAATAACCAAAACTGGTCGCTCCTCGGATCTCTCCAAACATCCATTTATTTATTTTACTTGGAAAACCCCTTTTGAAGATGAAACCCCATCACTAGACTGGGGTTTACCCATCAGATGCTTACCACTGACATGCAGCAAAGAAGATGGCTCTACCATCTCCAAGTCCCCAGAGGAAACCTCAGAAATAACAAAACCCTGATTCTCCATGGATCGCATAGCAGCACCCCCCCAAAGGTGAGAGATGGCGAAGGAGACCCACAGTCTCAGAACACTGAACACACCCACCAAGGAAATGTCGTTATCAGATAAAAACGCTGAAGGAAGATCCGCCCACAAGCAAGACAAAGGCCGAGAACCCAGCCCGACCAGCGCACCCCTGAATAACAGCAAACACCCCACCCCACGAGAGCTCACCACCAGACTGGACGCCGCACACAGATAGAAAGCAGAAACGAAGAGCTAGGGCACGCGGGCCCTAGCTCTCACCCAGGCGCTACGCAGAGCCATCTGTGGAAAATCCAATTTCAAATGTGATGTGTACAACGTAAAATAGATTCTTTTATCTTGTGCATCATATTTTTTTCAATTTTTTCTAATAAGTTTTAGTATTTTTCCTTGGCATAGTAATCAACCTTATATTTTGTGCTGAAAACCTACTTTTAGTAAAAATAAAATATAAAATATAAAAAATAATTAAACTATTAAAATAAATATATTTTTGAAAACTAAGCTTATGGATCTACAAATGGGTATTTTTCTATTTTTAAAAAAAATTTGTTTACATTAGCAAGAGTTATTGAAACTTCAAGATTTTCAAATAATTTAATTTTTTTGGTAAATTGGACTCAAAGTGATGCTCCATACATTTTTAGCCAACAATTTTATTTGGAAAAGTTGTGGAAGCATCTAACTTAGCTAGAATGAATCTTACTAGATCATATGTTTGACCAAAATTGATTTTTAATTAGAAATACTTAAATTCAGTTGTGTTGATAAGTTGGCTGAAAGTGTGACACAACTTTGTGCTTTTACCCCACTATCAGTGGCAAGTAAAAGTGTGATGCTTTTAATTTCCACAACATTGTTTTCTTGGCATATATTTAGGCATTTCAAGAAAGTTCAAAGAAGGTTTATGGTTTTGGGTTTGGCCCTGTTGTTATGTGCAGTGCGAGTCTCTATGTACATCACAGACATGATGACTATCTCTTCTCTAAAATTGTTACAATATTTAGCTAAATAGTTGTTTTCTTCAAGGTTTTTTTGTTAGTAATAGGTTGGTTTTGTTTGCTATTAATTGGGTGCTATTTCATTTGGGCTTCTAGAGGGGTGGCCCCCTTGTTAGATGTGTTGGCATCAAATTTTAGGTTAAGAAAAGGGGTTCAAGCAATTCAAAAATTTGGTGTTCTTTTGGGTTGGTCTAGTTTGCTTTGCTTCAAAGCCAGGAATAGGTTGCACAAAATAAACTTTGAATAGTAGTATGCTAGGTGTAGTCTGCATATTTATACTAGAATTGTTTGGGTTTGTGTGAATTGCTTCAAACTTGGTTGTAGGCTGCATATTCTAAGCTTTGTGATTTCATTTTTTGGGTATAGTATGCACATTTTCTATCTGTTACTATATAATTTTAATGGATTACATACCAAAAAATCTTAAGGTGACAGTCAAGATGCATGTTGGGGAATTACCAATTTTAGGGGAGGTAAAGAATTTTGAATTTTCACAAGTGTTCAAAATGTTGTGTCTCAATGTTGTAGACAGTGTCCAAACTGACATTGGAGAGGAATTTGTGAAGCCTAATGCCCCCAGGTTGTTGTTCACTTCATAACATCTTTCAATTTTCGTATATAATTCCATGGATTTTTTGCAATATTTTAAACTGTTACAAGTTGTGGTTAAAGAAGTGGTGCAACCAAATTATCTAGGGGAGGATGAGATTTTGTAGTTTGTGTAGTTGTATAAATTGGATAAAGGTAAAGGTAATGTTGGTGGCATTTTTCTGAAGGGCTATCTTAAACACAAGCATTCATATGCAATGGTGTGTGATGTGATTAAAAAAGGTTTGAAGGCATATGACCCATGAGAAATGTATAGATCTTTGAATTTGCATTAAGTAGAGATAGGGCTTCAAATGGTCAATAAAATAAAAGAAAAATTTGTTGCTTTATCCTTTCTGCTTTCGTATCACACTTGCGATGGGCAGTATGTGGTAAGAGTTGCAAGGTTCAATCCAAGATTGCAAAATGCTATAGACCTGAATGAAGAACATGGAGGAAATGGAGTCAATCTTAATGAAGATCGAGGGGACACATTTGAAAATGAAGGATTCATGGAGGAATGAAAATATGTTTTGTAATGCTGACTAAATTTTTCTTTTGTACACTATGTTAAAACATGATAAGTATATAGCTACTTGACCACTAATCTGTTTTGGGAAAATCAACGTCAATTAATCTTCAATGGTTATGTTCACAAATGGCACATTTTGGCTAGTACTATAATTTTGGCATTCGATGTATATTTCCTTATATTAATATAATATATATATAGGCTATAACCTTTTACCTAAAAAAAAGAACAAAATTTGTATCAAATTGAATGTAGTTTCTAAGATACTATTCTTTTTTTGAAAAAAAGTAAATATATTTGGTGAGAATTTGAAATTTCAATGCAGTAGTACTAAATTTTTAGAAAAAAATAAATAAATCAAGTGTATTTCTAACCAACCTAAGTACAAGCAAAAAGTAATGTATTTTTTTGAAACTTTCAATATAAGTAGAGGAAACATGCCTGAATGTGCCACATTTTTCTTCTAATTTTTTTGCAAGTAAATAATTAGTTATGATATTTTTATTATAACTTCTTAATAATATTAAAACTTGTTTATCTGATCACCATAACCTAGTAAAAAAAATATGAAATTTATTTTTTCTTTATTTATCCTATACTATGGGAAACATAGAATGTGCTGCATTTTTTGGATTCAAAAAATGTGATTTTTTTAAAGAATTATAAATATTTTTCAATTAGCCTATCAATCAGGACTTTAGTTAGAATTTATGTATAAAATTAATAATAATTATCTATTTAATTCCACATAAGGGATATCTTATTTTTTTGAAAGCTAAGAACTTTATCAATAAACCCTTTTTGTTTTATAAAATTCGGATAAAAATAGTTGTTAGCCACATTTTTGTCATATCGTCACTTTTTGGACCCCCATGATCCTGTACTCACGCACCTAATAATAGTAAATATTGGTATCTATTCGATGATACAGTCATAAGAACATATTAATGGTAATTATTCAATTAATCCTTAACAATATTACCATTAATAAGTCAACTAATAATCTCAAGGATTATAATAATTTAGGTTGACCATTAAATTAGTAATGATGATTTTACTTACTCAAATTTTAATGTTTGAGATAATACTTCCATTTAATCAATATCAAATAATAATATATTCGTTTATGGGACATTTGGATCCTAATGATAAAGGTAATATTATAATTTTTCTGAGAACATGCCTATATTGAGGCATCAATAAAAATGATAATATTAATATTAAATTTCTCACTGAGAATTATTGAAATTACTTTCCTTTAATTAATAGAATAATTTATTAAAACCCATAATATTATTATGACTAATCAAAATATTGATATCATTATTTAATCTCATAATTTCAATATTAACATTATGATCATTTAGACAAATAACATTAATATTAAGTCTCATATTAACATTATTAATGTTATGTTTTCATTGAACCAAAATAATAAAAATATTATTATTAAATATTAAGTTATCATTAATAATATTTTGACATTTAATTTGTCCCATCTAATAACTATTATCTAGATAACAAGTGAATTGGGATAATAATATTGTTGTTTCTCCAACCCATAAATATTATTTTAATAAGAATACTACAAAAATATGTGACTAATAGCCATACCTATCATAAAGACTTAAATATTAACCTATCGTCATAACTTTCTCATGAGGGTTATTATTGGTTACACATAAGAAACACATAATTTCCTTGACTTCACCCTCATAGTAATGTTTAGTCATTTGTTACTGGTAGAGTAACAATAATTAATAGCATACCAACATTAGTGTTTATACTCAATCAAGCAAAGGTTCACACATAGAAAGTTGGAGGATATATTTTTTCTATTGGAATGACATGGTTATTCCTAAGGCAAGCTATTTCTCATGGTTAGCTATAAAAGAGAAGATTCTTATAAGTGATAGGCTCTCAAAACTAGGGATATTCTCCATATTCAAGTTTGTTCTATGTGATGAATTCTTAGAAGCTCTAGATCATATCTTTGTACAATGCTTGTTTGCTCAAAGTTGTTGGTTGTTCATCAAAAGAAAACTAAATTGGTTTGCCTCACTACCATAAAAATTATGGGAAATATTTTTGAGCTGGCCCATTCTTCATTTATCAACATTATTAGCAAGTATATGGTGAATCAAACCTCTAATTGGGTGAGTGTGGGATCATGGGGGTCCAAAAAGTGGCGATATGACTAAAAAGTGGCTAATGACTTTTTTTAATCCAAATTTGATGAAATGCAAAGGGATTATTGAGAAAATTTTCATCTTTCCAAAAATATACAACATTCCTTATTTGAACTTAAATAGGTATTATTTATTTTTTACATACATTCTGACTAAAATCCTAATTGATAAGTTGATTGAAAAACATCTATAATTATTAAATGATTTCACATTTTTTTAATCTAAAAGATGTGGCACATTCTATCCTTCCCATACTATAGTATAAAAAAATAAAAATTAAATTTCATAAATTTTTTACGAAGTTATTGTTGGAAGAATGAGTAGGTTATCTATATGTTTTCATTGATGTAGCCATGTTAGTAGATGTTGGTAGCTTGGTCTGGTACTCTAAAACTAGTGTGTATATCTGACTTATCTTCTTAAGTGGTTGATCCAGTATTTTTGGTGCCTCTCTGGTATTCTAGTCCGCATTTCTCTGTAGTTGAATATTTCTGATTGTAGTTTTGGGAAATTACTTATGAATGTTACAAGCATGCATGATCTAGTTATTTTGTGTTATGGTACTCGTACAAGGAAGTGACATTATTCTGGTTGCATTGAAGACTATTCCTGGCTGACTTGTTAAGTTAATTTTGATATGATATGAAAACTTATGTGTGATCCATTTCTTGGTCCGAGCCAACATAATGTAACATGCTAATGGTTAAATTTAATTTTTAAAATATTTTGTGATCTATTGGAGCCAATAGTTGATATATTTTATAAATGAATTGCATCTAATCAGGCTAACCTAATTGATGCTTGCGATGAAGATCGGATATATATATATATATATATATATATATATATATATATATATGTATGGCAAATAGTTTTTGAAAGTGTGAATGTGTGAATGGTAGACAATAAAGAAGAGATAGAATAAATAGTGAATGAGTAATGAATGTGAAGGCATGATCAGAAAGGTAGCAGTTGATGTGAAAATGAGAAAAGAATGAAGGGTGTAAATTCTGAATACTGAGCATCTTTGGAATTGTATCAACACATGATAGGCACATCTTTCTAGTTCATTTTGGGTTGTAAAGCCTTATTATGTTTTGTATAATATTGTGTAGGTGATGAGCCTCCTTCTTGGACAATGATTCCCTTTTTTAGGTAGTGAGCCTTCATACTTGGACAATGAGTCCTTCTTTTGGCAGTGAGCCTCTTTTGAAAAATACTATATAGTGTGAGTTAACCCTCACCATGGTTTTTCCCTTATTGGGTTTTCCACATAAAAATTTGTTGTTCATTGTGTTGATTTATTTTTTGTTATTTGTGTTTCATGCTCATAATTAATAACAAAATAGTGTGGTTGAAGAATTGATAAGTGATAATATTTTAAGTTTGAATTTTTGTGACAACTGATTCACCCCCCTCTCAGTTGTCTTGCACCTATTTAACAATTGGTATTAGAGCTTAACTAATTTAGGAGGATCCTGAAGGCTGTTTGAATGAATGATAAGGGAGAGCTCCAGACTGCTCTTGAAGATCTTGATAAAGTGGAAAGAGAAAAAAATATATGAAATAAAATCTTGATGAATCAAATGAATTTGTTTGAAAACTAAAGGAATAGTTGAAGAAATTTAAGGAAAGACACAAAGAAGTAAGTGAATAGCTCAATCAAGAGATAATTGGATTGAAAGTGATAATAGAAGAGAAGAAGAGGATTGAAGAATGTTTGGATACAATGGTGTAGAACAAGTCTAATGAATGCTATAAACTCAAGCAAGAGATAGTAAACTTAAGAGTGGAACTAGAGAAGGCTAAACTATGTGAAAATAATTTCAGATCTAGCTCCGGTAAACTTGAAGATTTGCTTGCAGGATATAAACCATGTAAAGACAAAAGTGGCTTGGGAATTGATATAGGTCAAAGTTCTAAAGATGTGAAGAAGAATTAAGGCAAGAGGAAGCAGATAAGAAATTTTGCAAGAAGGCTACCTATGAGATAGCCTAATGCATAGAGGTACCCCTCTTTTGATGGTGTTTTTTTTTCTTATAACAAATATGGTCATAGAGAAACTAAATGCAAGAGCAAGATAAACCAATTTTTTGGTTCTCTTTCTAGAAAATGTTTTGAATGTGGGAATATTAGACATAAGGCTATAGAATGCAGATCTCAAGTGAGAATGATTAGTCGGGTAATGAGGAACAAGTTTAATGAAGGCAGAATGAATCAATTCTTTAATGGTTACTGCCATACCTATAATAAATTTGGACATATAAAAAATTAGTGTAGATTGAGGAATAATGGAGGATAGTTTAATCAGAAAAGTGTGATTTGTTATAATTGCAACAAACCTAGACATGTATCTAAAGTTTGTAAGAATAAGAAAGGAATCAAGTCTACTACGGACGAGAAGAGTGAGCCAGTAAATAAGATTGACAAAGAAAAGATGAAGCAAGAGATGGATAAGGTATGGAAGAAGAAAGAAGATGAAGAAAAATATGAGACTCTTGATGTGTCTATGCCCTCATCCGATATAGATGACTTATTTGGAATTTAGACCTAGCATGGTCTTAGAGGGAGTGTTATTAGAAGAAATTTATAAACACCCCCTAGAAGAATGGCATGTTAGAGGTTGGCACATGGTTGGAATGTGAAGAATGTTTATTCAGAGGTTGTGGAAAAAGAATCAGAGGAAAATATGTTGGTATGAGGATTTAAGGACCGAATAAGGGCTTTCTGTGATAAGAGGACTATTTTTAACAACTTTTTTGTGTCTACTGCATTTAATGCATTTTAGAGTAAGTTTGATGGTTTATAAGATGAAGTTTGAAAGTAATTTTTGGTTAAATCATGCTTTTGAAGAGCTTGAATAGAATCCTAGAATAATTTTGGAGCGAGCCTGAAGCATTTCTAAAAGGAATTCGAAGAGATTATATTAAGTAATCTGGAAACCTTTTTCTTTGATTGCAAAAGGAAAGAAGAAAATCAAAGAAATTTTGTTTAATTTCAAGAAAGCATAGCAATGGACAATGGATCATGTGGTCTTACCCCTCTAAAGTTGAAAAGCGCCAAATTAGATGAATACGATCATAGGAAAATGAAAGGAATTGAACTAGGGTTAACCAAAGTCGAATTAAGGAACATAAAAACCCTAGGGATGGATTTATAGAGTGAATTTCCATGGATTGTAGATAAAGAGGTTATCTTGTTCTTGTTGAATCATTTCAAGGATGGAAGCATTGTTTTGGAAAAACCCTATTTGATCTCCAAGAAAGCAATCAAAGTGATCAACATATTATGCATCGTTGGAGAATTCCCTAGAAAGAAAACTATGAAGTATAAAGATGTGGAGGAGCTGACTGGCATCAATAGAGATATTAGAGCACTATTGATTGATACACTTGTTGATTCGGCTATTAGGTATGTTGCATATGGTATTTCATACAAAATTTATTTCAGAAACCATGAAAGTTCAATTTTGGCGATTTTCATACATATTTCCCATGTATGATGGTTAAGGAGAACAAACAGTTTAATCTATGTAGCTTGTTACTTGAGAATTTTCTTGAAAGTTTTTGAATATCATTGGTTGAGAATTGTCCCTTTCATTTTGGATCTTTATTGGTGTGTCTGGTGTTTTACTTTCTACATCAAGTCGATTTGAAGTGGGATCTTCCTCTAGAAAAAAGATAATTGGAGGTTCTTATCAGTGATTCCCCTCTAGAATAAAAAAGAAGATAATAGATAATTGAATACATCATTGAAATTTTAGATAAGAAGGAGAAAAAATCTCTAACAGGAACTAAATCCCCTAATCCTAATGGCATCCATTCTATGATAGTTGAAGGAAAAATGAAGAATATTGGTGAACTGTGGAATGCTACCTTCCCTATTGAAAAACTAAAAATTGATGATGCTCTAGTAGAATATCTACTTCAAAAAGGTATTGAAGTATCTGTTGTTTCTAATTTCTTGCTAGAAAATCTGATTGAGATTGTTGAAGAAAGGATGTTTCTTGAAGGTCCAGAAGGACATAAGATGGGAATCTTGGTTGAAAGGAGATGTGAAAAGGCTAAGTAGAGATTGAATAGATTGATTGTGGAAACAAATAAGTGTATTAAAGAGATTTAAGATATTTACAAGTATTATCTTTGGTGGTCTGCAGGTGTAGATAATTTCAATTGAAGCAATTGAAGCTAAAGTGAATAACATTGGAATTTTTTTTGATATATTTGAAGATAAAGAAGGGAAGAAAAGAATAAGATTTGGTGAACTATAGGATGAACTTATCATTACACAAAGATAGAGAGATGGTGTGATAAAAACCTTTTGGCTTCTTAAAGAAACTGCTGAAGTCCAGTTAGAACATCTTTCCAAAATTCTTATTGATGTAGAAGATGTTGAGAATCAATGTTCTGTTACAGTTTGGCCACCCTCTTTTACTCTATTGGGATTATTGGAAAGTACATGCACAAGATTGAATTTTGTTGTATTCAACTAGAAGAAGTTGTATCTAGTTCTCAAGGAAAGGTATAAGAAGGTATTCCAGGTGAAGAATGTCATATTCGCTTAATTTTTGTTTGCTTAAATGTTCTAGATTGTTGGAAGTTTTTGAAGTCTTTGGAAATATTTTGAAATTTTGATGTCCCCATGTTTACACTCATTTTTGGCACCCTTTTTCATTGATGTCAAAGGGGAAGTATGTTGGAGATAGTGGAGAAAGTTAAAAAATTTTGAGGAAAGGAGGATAATTTTGTTTACATGTTGCCATCAATGACAAAGGGGGAGCTCGTTGGAAGAATGAGTAGGTTATCTATATGTTGTCATTAATGTCACCATGTTAATAGATGTTGGTAGCTTGGTCTATTACTCTAAAAATAGTGCCTATATCTAACTTATATTCTCTGGTGGTCGATCCAGTATTTTTGGTGCCTCTCTGGTATTCTAGTATGCATTTCTCCACAATTGACAATTTTTTATTGCGGTTTTGCGAAATTACTTATGAATGTTAAAGGCATGCATGATTAGGTTATTTCATGCTCTGGTGCTTGTACGATGAAGTGACATTATTTTGGTTCCATTGAAGAATATTCCTTACTGACTTGTTAAGTTAATTTTGATATGATATGAAAACTTATGTGCGATCTAATTCTTGGTTTGAGACGACATAATGTAACGTGCTAATGGTTAAATTGCATTTTGAAAATATTTTGTGATATATTGGAGTTGATAGTTGACATCTTTAATAAATGAATTGCATCTAATTAGGCCAACCTAATTGATGCTTGTGATGAAGATTGGATATATATATATATATATATATTTGGTGAACAATTTTTGGAAGTGTGAATGTGTGAATGGTAGACAACAAAGAAGAGACAAAAGAAATAGTGAACGAGTAATGAATGCGGAGGCATGATCAGAAAGGAAGTAGTTGATGTGAAAATGAGTGAAGAATGAAGGGTGTAAAGTCTAAATACTGAGCATCTCTAGAACTGTATCAACACATGATAGGTGCATCTTTCTAGTTCATTTTGGGTTGTAAAATCTTATTCTGTTTTGTATAACCTTGTGTAGGTAGTGAGCCTCCTTGTTGGAAAAAGAGTCCCTTTTGTAGGCAGTGAGCCTTTGTACTTGGACAATGAGTCCTTTTGGAAGTGAACCTCTTTTAAAAAATACTATATGGTGTGAGTTAACCCTCACCATGGTTTTTCTCTTATTGGGTTTTCCACTTAAAAATATGATGTTCATTGTGTTGATTTATTTTGTATTATTTGTGTTTCATGCTCATATTTAATAACAAAATAGTGTGGTTGAAGAATTGATAAGTGATAATGTTTTAAGTTTGAATTTGTGTGACAACTGATTCATCCCCCCTCTCAGTTTTCTTGTGCCTATTTAACAGTTATGATGGTCAGACAATCAAGTTTTAATATTTTTGAAAATTTCTAATAAAAAATTCATAACTAATTATTTACTTGCAAAAAAATTATTAAAAAAATGTGGCACATCCGGGCATGTGTCCTCTACTTATATTTAAATATATATATATATATATATATATATATATATATATATATATATATATATATATATATATATATATATATATATATATATATATTGCTTGTACTTGGGTTGGTAAAATATACACCTATTTTTTTCCCTGAAATTTTAGTACTACTGCATTGAAATTTCAAATTTTCACCAAAGAGATTTACTTTTTCCAAAAAAGGACTAGTATCTTAGAAACTACATTCAATTTGCTACAAATTTTGTTGTTACAAAATTTTCAAATTATGTTAATAACTTATTCAATTAATAACTTATTCAATTTTTTATGTCATGTTTTCTAACACTATTTTTCTAAAATTTCATTGCCACTTAAGGGCCTAGTTTTGAACCCCCATGATCCTGCACTAACCCAATTATCATATGGAATATTTGGTGGGAAAGAAACAAGAGGATATTTAGAAAATAAATGAAATTGAAAGATCAGATTCTTTTAAATATAATGAAATCTATTACAAAAGTAACCAATGCAAATGTTGAAAAATAAAAAAGTGTGGGCTCTCCTTTCATAGATTGGGATTCAAATATAATAGAGTTGGGTTCATCTTTCTCTTCCATTTCAAGAAAGTCTTGTTTAGAATATAAAAACAAAGCTAGATAGGAGTAAAATCTCTTGGATTCAACCTTCCTTGGAATGTTACAAGGTAAATTTTGATGGTGTGCAACAAAGGGAAATCCAAGAAAATCGGAATGGTGTATAATTCATGATTTTAATGGGTTTATTGTTGGTGCAAATTCAATTAGCCTTCCTAATTAGACAAATAATATTTTAGAATCCCAAGCTCTAATCCATGGTTTAAGTCTAGCCAAAGGTCTCAAGTTAACCAAAATCCAAATTGAAGGGGATTCTCTATTGATAATCAATGCTTGCAAAAAAATGCATGCTCATAACTAAAAAATTTCTTACATATTGCAATAGGTTTGGATATTAATGACCAAGATAGAATCGTACCATATCACCCTCTACTATAGGGAAGGTAACTAGTTAGTGGATTGCTTTGTTGATATAGGTTGTTATCAACCTAAATTCAAAATTTTCTATGATCATAATTCAATCAAGATATTTAAAAATGTGGTAGATATCATTGTTTGTGAAGGTCCTAGTGAGGGTTGTAATTAATTTTTTGATTAACTTAGGACAAAGAAAGGGAACGCAATTGCATTGGAATAGGTAAACAAACAAAACTATAGTTGATTATTACTCACACATTTTTGGTTTCACATGTACTCTAATCATATCAAAGGTTTAAATATTTTTGGTGCTAGGTTTACCTCATACTCACTTTGAGGTTTAATTTCCTAGCTAGATAAATCACCAAAACTCATGCTATTTCAAATGGCCTTGCTTTGAAATGACATTAGAAATTAAATTGAGGTATTTTCTATTCTCTCATTCATTATCAAGCATGGCAACCTCTCTTTAAAAATGGTACCTCTCCCCATTCAACATTGTATTTTTTAGCATTGTGGCATAAAATTGCACCTTAGTGCAATTTACCACAATATACCCTTACCTTAGCCTTATAAAATTGATAATGAAAAAACCCACCACCTTAAACCCTTTGTCTTATCCATACTTTTGTGTTTTTTGTTGGTGGAGGGAATTTTATCGAGGATAATTTTGCATTGCTAGACATTTGTACGCCATTAGGGCATCTGTGATAGATTCCCAAGTTAGTGGATGTTGAGGTGTTATGTTTCGTGGTATCCACAAGTTGTAATGTCTCCTGTGATTGCATACCTTCCCAAGAACATATGCTTTTCCTCCAAATCCTCAATTTGAACTCACTTCTTCATTTTATTCAATCTCTCTCAATCACTCACATATTCAAAACTTTATTCTTGCAACTTCACTTCACTATCTCCATTTTTTCTTCTTTCTACATCACTTTCTTATAGGTTTCAAGCTATTGGCAAGCACTATGTTCTTGCACATCCATCTTGCAGTCTCGAAGATTCCATCCTTTCTTTTAGCTTCTCAAGCTTGCCAAATGGAGGGTACCACTCTTTTTGCATTATTAATATTATAGATCATGTATATAGATTATATTTGCTTTCTATTCATGGAGGTGGAAACACCAAATTAAGGGTTTGAATAAGGTAAAATACAAAACACAACCCCAAAATTTGTTCATCTTCATGTGTGTAGGCACTTTATTCATGTGGAACTTTCAGGAGGCTAGACCAACTGTAAGTTGGATTTATGTTACCCTTGCTTGTAATTTTGGTCATAGTTAATTTATTTCATTAATGGTATTCTTCTTGTTGTGGTTAGTCTATCTATTTTATGAATTCATAGCATTCTTTTATTTTTATTTAAACTATCAAATTAAGGTTCTTGGGTCATTAGCATGCCTTGTAAATTTCAAATTTTCAACTCATCTCTTTGTCTGTATGAGACACCAATTTTTTGTTGAGATGATATAAATATGCTACACTATTGTTCGTCTCCCACATTGACATCCTCTAGTTTAGATCCAATCAATTATCATCTGATACCTTTGTGGTCTGGTCAGCTGACTCCCAAAATCCTCCACCCTTAAAAACCCCAAAAACATAGATTAGTTCATTCTTCATTTGTTGTCATATCCCGTATCCTTTATCATTGAGGTGATTGAGGGAAATTTTCTCCCTTTAGACCTTATTTATCTTGGGACTTGGGAGTAGTGAATCTATCCTTCACATTTTGGTGAATTCATTGTGAATATTCCATCTCCTTCTCTTTGGTCCAAAATTTTTTCTCCCGCATCTAGGGCATGTTGTAGATAGTGCATTGTGAGGCTTTTATGATATTTTTGACCCAATCTATGACCTCTAAGCATGTTTTAAGAAGTCTACGGAACATTAGGATGGGATCTAGAAGATATAGTCCCCCTTGAACTAGTCCAACTTTCAAAGAGCTTGTTTAAGGAGTCTCTACTGGTTTCTCTTCTCCCTTTGGTGAGACAACTCATGTTCCTACTGTGTCACCTCACCCTCTATCTCTTTCATGGAGGATGATGTTTCTCTCAAGGTTCTTGTAGATAAAATCTATTCCCTAGATATAAGACTCGAGGAGCTTGAGATATTTTTGGTATAAGATGATGGCTTTGCCTAAGTGTCCCATGTCATTGAAAAGATAAGAACCATTTTGGGTAAGGATCAGAGAGGCATAAAGATTCTTCAAGGGATAAAAATATTTGTAGATATCCATGTCTCAGCCTATACTTCTAACTTGGTTGTTACCCAAGACCGTGGCTCAAAATTTTCTAAAGAAAACTAAATGTATTGATTCCTGGTGTGTCAGTGTGTATGATTGGCAGGAGTCCTGCTACTAATACCAATTTTTTTCTTGAGTATAGTATCATGCTTAAAGGAAGTAGAATTCCTTTAGATTTCAATTATTCTATGCCTAAGACTCATAGTGTTCCTATTTTTTCACTTTGGTGTTGGCACTAGGGGCTCTACTGGTGTAGGTATTGGTGGTTCTTTTGGAGGTCCCTTTGGTCACACCTTGTCTGTTGATCTAGTGCTCAATAATTTGTTACAAAACATGGGACACATGCAAAATTAGTGAGTGAATTTGGCTAGTTCTTCCTCCCAACCCATGTTTTAACCCTTCTATTGTCATATTCCTCTTTACATTTTCATTTTTGAACACTCCTATCCCTCAGGGGTGGGGATCCCAGAGTTTGAAAAGTACAATTTTAATGCCTGGTCGCATGGATGCATGTCTCATCTGTCAATGTTCAATGTACTAATTTCTTTCATAATGATGATTTGTTGGCAAAGGTATTCTTGTGTTCTCTCAAGAAATCTACCTTGGTATAGTATTTTTATTTTCCTAAAAATTCTATTTTCCCTTTTGACCAACTAGTCAATCAATTTCTTGAACATTTTTATCCCAACATTGAGCTGAATATTGCCTTTAATGATCTCATTCAATGTAACCAAGGAACCCATGTGAAATTGATTAACTTCATAGCTTAGTATCAAACTATTCTTTCTTATATTTCCTATCCTTTACATGACTCTAATGTTCAAAAGGTTCTTATTAGGAACTTGCAACCTTTACTGCAAGAAAAGTTTATTTTAATGAAATATCCTTTTTTGCATCTTTGTGCTACTTTGAGAGAAAACCACCAAGTGATTGTTCAGTATGGGGACTCATCCTTGTGCTCCCATGAGGATGGCCAATAAGTCATGTTGGTAACAAGTAAGCACAAGGTTGTGGCTAGTATGGTATGTGTTCCTTCAGATAAAAATAATACAAGATATAACATAAAGTTCACTAAATTATACAAATTATAAACTAATGTCTTGCAAAAATTATTAAAAGATAAAGTAATAAAATTTCTCGAGATTAGATTTTTGTTCAAGTTGTGTCCTCAATGGTACAAATTTGAAAATTTATTTCAATATCATCAAGTTTCTAGACATGATACCAAAAGATATGTCCACCTGCATCACGTGATCCAAGACCACATCGATGACAAGACCATATGCCTCAATGGTAGAAAGTAGAATTTCAATAAATTTGTAGCCAAACCTAACAACCAACTAAAAATATACATAGATTTTTCCCATTGTAATCTATGTACTTGATTACTCATTCATTGACTTATGATCCTACCTCATCTAAATATGTGAATGTGGTCTCATTCACGCATATTTCTCCTATAGAGCATGTGGATGTTGTTCTTGATATTACATTCATCACATGATCTACCCTTGAACAAGTATCCCTCTTCACTCTATGTTCCTACTTGAATCAATGGTAACATCATAACATGTGTTATGGTTGATCCATCGAACGGTATGAACTCTTTCATAGAGGATGCATTATTTATCAACAATTTACACAAGAAGTATGATGAATCATAGGTCACCCTTCACACTCATGATGGGTTTTCTACCACCCCTATGGGATCTATTTCTTTGTTTATTTCATTTGGTGTTAAGTATGTGGATGCTCCATTTGTTGTGATCTTAGAGTCAAAGTTATTCAAAGCAAGGATAGGCATTCCATGGCTAGCCTTATCAATGCAATCACTTTTGTGATCCAAAAATTTTAGAATTATCCCCATGAGGGTACCATGCACATTGTTTAGGGCACAAGATACAAGCCACTGGTAGCATGTGGTGGCTTCTCCCTCAACCATTTTTGGCCCACCCTAGTTGGACCCCTCACTTATAGAGGATACTTCTTGTATCAAGCTTATTATAATTATAAGACTATTGTTGCAATGTTAAAAGGCGGTTTTTCTCCATTTCCCTATGTTGTATTTCATCTTTTGCACCTCCTTATGCTTCTTAGCCCTTGGTGGCATCCTTTTTTCTTGGTCTTATGCCTAGCACAAGCAAAGGAAAGGCACCCATGCTATGGAAGTCAAAGCCCTCAATTTTCTAGCTTCCTATTTTCCCCATAATCTCCCAACCCACCCTTTAAAACATGGGGAGGAATTCTCATGGGGTTGTTCCTGCATCTTGATGTTTAAAACCTTTGTTTATTCATCCACCTACTCTTAGGGAAAAGAAAGGAAAGAGGACCATCATCAAGACATTGGTCTATATTCCTTCTTCTATGTCTCATGCTCCTCCTAAGGAGTCTTTCCTTCCACTGACAATGGTTTCTAAGGTTTCTTTTGTGGTAGAGAAGGAGCCCCCACTAACGTAAACATCTTGCATGTGAGCATAAATTCCGGAGAAAGGCTCTAGCTAAGGAGCACCTGGCCTCACAAAAAGAATGAGGGGGGTTCTTTTTTCTTTTCTTTTTCTCTTACTTCTTCTATGGTTTCTTCTACTCCTTCCTTTTTCCTTTTCTTTAGTTCCTATCAGTTCCATTCTTCTTCCAGCTTCATCAAAAGACCTTGATGAACCTCACCCAAAAAGGGAGTAGTTGTTCATTACTCTTTCAGTGGAGCCTTCCCTTACCTCTGTTCTTTACATTCCTCCTTTTAGGCAACCCATGGACATGCCTCATATAAAGGTGGTGTCCTTTGTGACTCCATATCCTTCTTTTGCTTCTACTTATTCTGTGGTAGAATCCCTTATTGAAATGCAAGCTTGAGGATGACCTTGCTTCAAGCGATGGTCATAATAAATCCTCATCTTCTATGGAGTCTATTTTTTCTTTGGCTTACATCTTCCTTGTGATAGAAGCAGCCCCCATGCAAAGTTAGTCACTGCTCCTCTTCTTAAGGTTAGTCATGAATCTCGGGTATCCTATCCTCCCCTCACTTAGTTGACATATTGCACTCCTATCAAGTGCATGCTCAACTTGTTAGAGGATATCTCGACTCTATCATCAATATTTGAGAGATCAATGACCCTAGTCTCACAAGAGCTTCTAGAAGAGGTCCTTAATGGGAACTTTTCCTTGGCCTTTTTCATACAAAATTTGGTTGCTGTAGCCCTTGATATCCCTCCCCTTAAGGCTCATCCTTTCTCCCCCTATAATAGTCTAGATTAGGAGTAGGATGACCTATTGGTGGATTCAAATTAGGGTCACAACTCTTCTACATTTGTAGTTTATATTTGTGTGCTTGCTTGTGTTCCCTCATACTTTTTTGTATGTATTTTTTCTCTTTCCTCGATGACCCCTGCTACTCTTGTAGGTGCTTGGATATAGGCATGAGAATCTATGGTAACCATCTCCTATGTGTTTCATCATTCTTCTATATGTCATACTCAAGATACATTTTCATGTTAGAGACAATGCAAAGCATTGGGGGCATTTATGCCTTAATCCATGTTGACCTGATTTTTATTTTTCATTTTTCTTCATGTGATCTTCTTCATGTTTTGATACATTTGGGGGTAAATGATAATTCATATGTATATTATACTATATCTATCTATTTATATCTTTGATTATTTTTGACCCAAAACTATTAGATCCCCCCATCTCTTGATTTCTTCATCTCTTCCTATCTTGTTCATGATGTTATGGTTTCTATGTGTTGTCCCTATCGTGTGTGAAAACATTCCATGAGTACATATCACTATGTATCCCATGCCACAAACTCTCATATTTCTTTTCTCTCCTTCGAATGACATGTAGTCATTTTTGTAGCACACATCATTCTAAGGGGGGCTCTCATATTTACTTAATTTTCAACATAGAGTATTCTTTTAAAAGGATTCCTTGGTGAAATTTATTTCAAAAATACTTCTTGATGAAAGAATCCCTTGCTGAAAACTTCCTTTCAAAACAAGAGTATTCTTTTAAAATGATTCCTTGATGAAATTTCTTTCAAAAGAATTCCATGATGGAATAATCACTTACAAAAAAATTTGGGTCTTTCAAAAGGATTCCTTGATGTCTTGATGTCTAGAATGAGAAGGATTCCATGATGAAAGAACCCCTTTCTGAAAGTTTAGTTCAGAATGATTCCTTGATGCTTGTGTTCTTATGTCTTAGTGTCTTATATATAATATTTGATATCTTGTGTCTTGATGTCTGGATATCTTATATCTTGACATCTAGTTTGGGGGCAACCTAGCTAGACCTATTTTTTCTATGACTATCCTACAATGTAGTTTGTAGTAGCCACAGGCCTACATGCTTGTTGTATGGAATCTTGCAATGCTAGCCATACCTATCAACATCATCTTAAAGTTGATCAGATTGTGTCTTATTGTGTCTATTTTTTTTTCTTTTTTGCTTAACATGTTTGACTATAGTTAACATGTTTGTGGTGATATTGCAACTAGCTTTATAGGATCAAAGGATCATGTCCTCTTCACATCATGATGAATCCCCTTTCACATCATGGTATGCCAGATTGAAGGATTGTTTCCTCTCATTTTAAGTATATTCTCTTCAATCTCTTTCTACTTTAGCTCGTACATGCTTTGACATGTATGCTCGCCAAAGTGGGAGGAAAATTTTGTAGCATAAAATTTCACCCTAGTTCAATTTCCCATAATATACCCCTACCTTAGCCTTATAAAATTGATAATTTAAAAACCCACCACCTTAAACCCTTTGTTTTATCCATACATTTCCACTTTCTATTAGTAGAGTGAATCATCTAGGATGGTTCTATACTATGCAAATGTCCCTAAATGATTCCCAAGTCAGTGGACATTGAGGTCTTATAATTTGTGGCATCCAAGAGTTGTAATGTCTCTTGTTACTACAAACATACCTGATAACATCCCCTTTTCCTCAAAAATCCTCAATTTGAACTCACTTCTTAATTCCATTCAATCTCTCTCCATGTATCACACATCTAGCACTCCATTCTTGCAACTTCACTTCACTTTCTCCATTCTTGCTTCTTTCTGCATCACTTTGTTTCAAGTTTCAAGCTATTGGCACTACATTCTTGCACATTCATCTTACACTCTCAAAGCTTTCATCCTTACTTTCATCTTCTCAAGCTTTCCAAATGGGGGGTACCACTCTTTGTTATTTCCATTATACATATTATAGATAACATATAGATTTCCTTTAATTTCTATACAAATTGTCTACTACTTTTCTTTAACATATTTTCTCTATTGTGGTCTATTGATTGTTCGTGGATGCAAAAACACCGAAGAGGGGGTTTGACTAAGGAAAAATCTATAACATAACCCCAACATTTTTTTGTCTCCATCTGTGTAGGTACTTCATTCATGTGGAGCTTGTGGGAGGCTGGACAAATTGTAAGTTGGATTTCTACTACCCTTTCTTTTCATTTCATTCATAGTTAATTTATTGCATTTGTATTAATGGAAAATGTATCCTTTTTTCCTACATTTGGAAATAATTAAACAAATGAACCTAATGTTGCCTTGCTTTAGTGTTGTAATGTGTTTTAGTATTGTAATGTGTTTTACACATTCACATTGAGTCTAGGGACCTTTTTAATGATAAAATTTACTTAATTTGTGCCTTATTTAGTGTTTTGTAAAGTTTTTTTATGCTTTCACACTAATCTAGGGTTTCATTAATTAATTATGGTTAATTGAGATCAATTTTCCCCTTTAATTCAAATCTAAGCCTTATTTATTGCATTTTTTAAGGATCTATCCCAACACCCATTAATGATATTGCATAACATTTACATTAGCAAAGTTGGAGTCCTAGAAATATGTGCTAGGACCCATTCACCACTTTAGGTGAATGGGTCCTCCTAACATTGGACACTTGTCTCTTGACATATTTGAAATGGGTTTTTGATGCTATTTCATTCCCCCAAAGTTTGGTCCTAGGAAATTGTGCTAGAACCCATTTGCCCAATGTGGTGAATTGGTCTTCCTCACTTAGGATGCCCCTTTTTGAATTCATTTGTTCCAAGATCTTAATGATTTTCAATCCTAGATCCCATGTTGGATTAGATTATTTGAATTTTGGGGTTAATCCTTATATTTAGTCTAAATATAAGGTTAATTCACATAGTTTCATCTAAGCATTCAAGTATTTAAGCACTATAGTAAAACTATGATCTTCAAGAGCATTTCAAAGGAATTCAACAGAAAATCATCAAGGTTTTATTGTAGTAATTAAAGATCATATCATCATGTCAAATTCATAGTGCATAAAACATTTTTTTTGAGCTAATGTGTGTTGATGTAGCATTGAAGATCTAAGTTAATCATTATTTCACATCTAATTCAAGATCAAGATCTACATTCTACATGGACACTTCATGTTAGTTTGCAGATTTACATTCGAAGACATCTTCCAAGGTATCATCATTTCATGGTTCACGTTTCATGCTTCAATTTCATTGTTTCATCATAAGGTTTAATTACCTAAATGAGGTTAGACTGAGGAAAACCCCTATCCTCTAACAATCAACAATTTTTTCTCCCCTTTGATGTGTGTTTACAAGTTCATAGGTTGAAGATCATGTGGAGAACAAGATTGAAGCAAAATTGTCAAAGTTGTCATCCATATTGCAAGAACACAAAAACAAGGCTACATAATTGGTTTTAGGTTTCTGGGAGTTAAGCACCAAGGAGCTGGAACTATAGATCTTGAAGAACGAAACCTAGATCTCAACTTTCAAAAACCCTAACAAGGACCCATTCACCACTAAAGGAGAATGAGTCCTTTGTGACCTAAGAACAATAAGTTTTCTCTAAAGTATACATTATTTTAGCCTTCAAAAACTTCCCTTATAGTTTCTATAATAGTTAGGAGTCATTTATGATTGTTATTTATGCATTTTGGCCTTTATAATTGTATGTTTCATAGAAAAAACATGTGGTTCATCATCTTGATAAATTCATTTTGATAAGCCCTATTTTCTCTTAAACATAATGGTGAACCCGCCTTATTGAACATTGTAGTTTTTTTTTTATTTTGGAGTCTTTCCTTGCATCTTAGGTTAGATCTTACATTCATTTGCATCGAATTAGATCTCATCTAGGGTTTCCTACTTGGAATTAAAACTTGCATCTCATATAGGGTTTAAAATTGCATTGTCTTGCATCCTTTAATTTAAAAAAAATAAAAAATAAATTAGTCATCTTGCATATCATTTAGATCTCATAAATTTTCATTTGAAAATAAAAAAAAACATGCATTTCAAATCTATTATTTTCTTTCATCATTTTCTCACCTTTTCAACTTACATTTCATATTGCATTTCTAGAAAATCTAAAATTGAAGGTTATTGTTATAGACCTAAAATTGGAAGAAATTGGAAAAAGCTTGAAAATCAATCAATAAACAGTTAAAAACCCTAATCTAGGACTCATTCACCACTTGGGGCAAATGAGATCTTGATCATGCTTGAACTACATTTTGTGGCATCTGAAACTCATTGAAAAACATTGAAAAATCAGTAAAAAAAATTCAAAAATACTCATCTAGGACCCATTCACCACTAAAGGTGAATGAGTCGTTGATCAGGTGCTAATCTAAATTTTCTAGAATTTGAAATCTTTGTTTTAGGCTTCTGTTTAGTCCTCTTACATTTTTGTTTCAATTTACTAATTTTTTGTTTCATCAAATTCATTGCATCTAGCTTAATTTGCTTCAATTAGTGCAATTCCAAAATTAAAAATTGCATTTACTTTATCTATTGTATTGTGTAAACAACAAGTTAATTTTTTAAGATTTGGAAATCTAAAAATGGATAAGTATTTTAGCAATGTATGAAAGTCCTTGTTCTCTTTGGTTTATGTTTCAAGTTGTGTTTTTGGAAATGACCCTAATGCAATTGAACCTACTCATGCTCCCACAACTCCTAATGATTTTCCTCATGAAGTTTACATCATTGTAGAAGATGATGATAGCATGAAAAAATTCATAAACAATTTCCTTAACAATCTTGAGAATAATGCATCCTTCTATCCTTCCATGAAACAACCAACACAACTTCAGATGTTTGGTATTTTACATCCTAAAATTGAGTCACAAACTAAGCCTAGTTCCTTACAATAGGTGAATCCATCGCCTCTATTCAAGTAAACATTCAACCATCTTATGTTATCAAAGTGACCAATACTCCCATCAAACTTGAAGAGACTTATGGCCAAGGCTTTAAGATTTTAACTAACCAAGGATGTGACATAACCAATGAGCATGAAATTCATTAAATTTTAGAGAAAATTCCTATTGAACAAACAAAAGAGATAGGATATCAATATCCTCCTCCCAACATAAGTGTCCTCCTTCCTAAAGAACAACCAATGCCTCACAATGATGATAAAGAAGACAAGGTCATTTCAAGTCCTCTTGCTCCATATCCACCTAGAGAAATTGGTGAATAGAGCAAGAAACGAAGGCCTTACAAACTAAAGAAATTACAATTCCCTTATCCACCATTTGAAACTGAAAGAACTTTACACATACTTCTAAGTCAATTAATTATTACATAACCACCTATAAGAGAAAATTGAAAACTAAATCCTAAGAATACAAACACATCACATTGTTAATATCATAGAGTTATTGAACATAGTAGAGATGAATTATGTGCTTTACAACAAATATTTAAAAAAATTTATATCATAAAGATTGTACCTTAAGGCCTACATTCTACTCCTTGTCATGTAATAGTTGTAGGGTCTTAAACATTCTCACTATTACATGTTATACATTCATTTCATATCATTCTCTTTATCTCAAGGAGCTCATTCTCATCACCTATCTCAGCCCATCCTTGTCTTGCACTTAGTCGGGGCATGGGTTAGTTAGCCTTGTCCTAGTTTTGGTATGTGTTGTTGTCCCTTTGGCTAGTTGTCTGCCTTCTATTTATATAGACCAAGATTGGGATGCGGATGACCTACTCTAGGTTTCAAATCACATGTTCCTTACTAGTCTTTTGCTTTTTCATGTTTCTTTATGTGATTGCATGTACATAATGTGATCCCCCATGATTTTTCATTTGAAGTCCCTCTCTCTTTTTTTGTGCATTTTTCTATACATACCTATTTTCTTCTCTATGTCGTAAGCATTTTATATTTTTCCATTTGTATTGTGTTTTCCTTTCGGGGATGATGCAAGGCATCGAGACATTTTGGTCTCTTCCATGTTGACCTGAAAGATTTTCCTTTATCCTTTTCATTTGTATTGTGTTTTTTTTTGGGGGATGACACAAGGTGTCGATACATTTAGGTATTTTCCATGTTGACCTGAAAGGATTTTTCTTTGTTTTCAATCTCTTCGTGTCATTCTTCTAGTTTTATGAGTATTTGGGGAATGATGATAGTTCTAAGCTCTAAAACAACATTATAGAAAAGATATACTAACCATGAATCGATAGATCCCTTATGCATTTTTTAGGGGAACCCTTCCTTCCTACTTCATGGCATAACTTTATTTCAAGAAACATATGACTTGGCATAGGGTTTTCTGAGGAAAGCTCTCATGTCTTAGGAGAAAACATTGGCTACTTTAAAGTAGTTGCTCACAATAATGGTGTTAGCAACCACTTTAAAGTGGGGGCATATGTCGATGACATATTTTAGCATATTTAATGGCATGATTTTATTTTTTCTTGTGACATGTCCTTTTCTTGGTGATGTCATTAGGTTTTATGTCCTCCAAGAGTGCGATATTTCTAAGCATATGATCTCCCTTAGTGTCATGATGTGAAGTGAGAGGCATCCCATAAGTGGTGATTTGATACTCTTTGACTTGTCCTCTCTTGGAGACATTAGGCATGATTTTCCCTAAGAAGAAGACCTTACATGAACAAAGCAAAATCCGCTTTAACAAAAACCTATAGACATAATATTGAAAAGCATAGCATTGTGGTACCTTATTGAAGTTGTTAGGAGGATAAATTTGATATGGTATGTGATGCTAATATGATTCATTTTCGACCTCATTGGGATAACTCACCTAGCAAAAAGACTAAGGTTCCACTACCCCAAAGTGAGCAACACATGCTATGAACAAACAACCTAGACCTAGTCCATATAGTGTTGGATAGATTATCGAAGCTTGATCCTTTTTCTCAAAAAAACTACCCTGTTCCTCATTGTGGTGGAATGGTTGTGCTTGATCCTTTGTTTTTCTTAGCCTTTTATAGGGTATAACTATTTATCCTTTTATTACTGCATACTTAAAAGTGTCTTGAATGTCTACTTTAGTGTGAGTTTGTCATGGGGGAAAATTTTCAATAAAGCGGGGGAAAAATGCATTAATAGAAAAAGTATACCTTTTTCCCTTTTTTGGAAATAATTAAACAAATGAACCGAATGTTGCCTTGCTTTAGTGTTGTAATGTGTTTTACACATTCACATTAAGTCTAGGGCCCTTTTTAATCATAAAATGTACTTAATTTATGCCTTATTTAGGGTATTGTAATTTTTTTTTACACTTTCACACTAATCTAGGGTTTCATTAATTAATTGTGGTTAATTGAGCTTAATTGGCCCATTTAATTCAAATCTAAGACTTATTAATTGCATTTTCCAAGGATCTGTCCCAATATCCATTGATGATATTGCATAACATTTACATTGGAAAAATTGGAGTCCTAGAAATTTGTGCTAGGACCATCCACCACTTTGGTCGAATGGGTCTTCCTAACATAGGACACCCCTTTCTTGACATATTTGAAATGGGTTTTTGATGCTATTTCATCCCCCTGAAGCTTGGTAGTAGGAAATTGTGCTAGGACCTATTTTCCCAAGGTGCCAAATGGGTTCTCCTCACTTAAGACACCCCTTTTTAAATTTATTTGTGGCAGGATCTTAATGATTTTCAATCCTAGATTTGATGTCAGCTTAGATTATTTGAATTTTGGGGTTAATCCTTAGATTTAGTATAAATATATGGTTAATTCTCATAGTTTCATCTAAACATTCAAGTATTTAAGCACTATAGAAAACTTATGATAAAGAGAGCATCTTCAAGAGCATTTCAAAGGCATTCAAGGGTAGATTATCAAGGTTTTATTACAACAATTCAAGATCATATCATCATGTCAAAGGAATAGTGCATCAAACATGTGGTTGAGCTAATGTGTGTTGATGTAGTATTTAAGATCCAAGTTAAGAATTGTTTCACATCTAATTCAAGATCAAGATCTACATTCTACATGGCCACTTCATGTTAGTGTGTATATTTACATTCCAAGACATCTTCCAAGGTATCATCATTTCATGTTTCATGTTTCATGCTTCAATTTCATTGTTTCATCATAAGGTTTAATTAACTAAATGGGGTTTGACTGAGGCAAACCCGTATCCTCTAACAATCAAAAATTTTTTCTCCCCGTTGATGCATATTTATAGGTTCATAGGTTGAGTATCAAGTGGAGAACAAGATTGAAGAAAAATTGTCAAAGTTGTCATCCATACTGCAAGAACATGAAAACAAGAATTGGTTTCAAGTTTTTAGAAGCTAAGAACTAAGGAGCTATAACTATAGATATTGAAGAACAAAACTCAAATCTCAGTTTTTAGAAACCCTAATAGGGACCCATTCACCACTAAAGGCGAATGAGTCCTTTGTGACCTAAAAACAAAAAAAATTCTCTAAGGTACACATTGTTTTAGCCTTCAAAAACTTCCCTTATAGTTTCTATAATAGTTAGGAGTCATTTCCAATTGTTATTTATGTAGTTTGGCCTTGATAATTATATATTTCATAACAAAAAATTGTGATTCATCATCTTGATAAATTCATTTTGATAAACCCTATTTTTCTTTGAAACAACATTTATAGTATTCTTCTTGTTGTGGTTATTTTATCTATTTTATACATTCATAATATTCTATCATTTTCATTCAAACTGTAAGATTAAGGTTCTTTGATCTTTAGTATGCCTTGTGAGTTTTGGATTTTCAATTAAGCTCTCTTTCCATATGAGGAGCCAATGTGTCCCTAAGATGAGAGCACACCGTGTTGTCATCCATCTCTCACGCTGGAATCCTATGGTTGAGAACTAGTTAGTTCATCATCCAAGACCTCTCTTGTTTGCTTACCTGACTCCCAAAATCCTCCATCCCTAAAAACACCAGAAATATAAAATTAGTTCATTCTTCTTTTGTTGTCATATCCCTTATCATTTTTCATTATGGTGATCAAGGGAAATTTTCTCCCTTTAGACCTCGTTTGTCTTTGGAATTAGAATCTACTTAACGAATATTTTCCTTCACATTTCAAAAGTTTCTTTCATAGTGATGGTGGGAATTCTAAGTCTAGTTTCTTCAACAAATACAAGTATGCCTCCTTTGGTTACCATTTCTCTTCATCTTCTTTGTGTACCTTGTAATAATTATAGTGAATATTCTTCTTTGGATCAAGATTTGTCTTGAATCCATCCTTGCTTAGTTCTATATCATTCTTCTCTTATGCATGCCATCTCATATGCCAACCTTTAGTCTTCCCCTTCTCACTACATGTCTTCCTTCTCTGAGTCTTCTTTCCCTTCTTCATGAGGGTTTGTGTAGGATCATTATGGAAAAAATAAGCCCTTAAGTGGCAAAAAATTTAGAAAAATCAGAGTTAGGCAACTTGAAGTAAAAATTTGAATAAGATATCTATATTATTTGTAAAATATGTAAGAATAGAATCTGTAGAAAATTCAATTTACTTTCTAAAATAGCAGGTTTATTTAAAAAAAAAAAATCTATTAGGTGAAAATTTGAAATTTCAATGTAGTAGTACTTAAATTTGAAGGAAAAAATAAGTAGATGTCTGTCTGACCACCCTAACCACAATAAAATGATAATTGTATTTTATAAGATTTTAGATGTAAGTAGAGAACTCATTTCCAGATGTGATGCGTATTTTTTTATAATTTTTTTCTAAGTAAATAATTAATTATGATTTTTTTATTAGAAATTTTAAAAATATAAAAACTCATATGTCTGACCACCTTAACTTGGTCAAAACTTCATGAAATTCAATTCCTTTTTTTTTAATATTATAGTATGTGAAGCATAGAATGTGACACATGTTTCGGATTCAAAAAATGTGCTACCACTTGAAAGCTATAGATTTTTTTCAATCAACCTATCAATTAGGACTTTAGTCATAATTCAAATAGAAAATGAATAATAATTATTTATTAAATTCAAAGTAAAGCATAATTTGTATTGCTAGAAAGTTGAGAATATCCTTTAAAAACCCTTTTTATTTCATCAATTTTGGGTAAAAAAATTCATCAGCCACATACCCTAAAAATACCCATCATATCACCACTTTTTGGCCCATCATGATCTTGCACATACCCACGAGTCTCCCACCTTCATCCCTGTACCAACCAAGGTGGTTCACTGACCTATGTTTCTCTGTTTCCTTCTCCTTTCTGAAAGATCTAAAAAAAGATCACTTCTAGGTTGTTGCACACTATGCTTCAGGTCCTTCTCCCCTCACCCATAAGCCTTAGAATTCTCCTTCAATCCAATATTACGATACTAAATTAGTGGTCAACTTGTCCAATGTTATTTTAGATCCTCATGCCATAAAGGTTCTAAAAAGAGGTATTGGGCTTGCAGTGGCTCCTTGTGCTATCTCACATGTGGAATTCCTTATTAAGATTGAGAATGGAACCCATTCTCTTCCTTTAGATATTCCAAAATAAGTCAAGAAGGATTGTGGCATAGCCCTTACGTATTCCAAATTGTTGAAGTGCAACATCCCCAAAGCTAATCTTCTTGCCTTGAATAAATTATTAAACAATAAGGAATTAGTCATCTCCAAAGCAGCCAAAGGTAACACCATAGTTATTATGAACAAACATGACTATGTTTCCAAAATGATTTTCCTCCTCTCTAATTCAAATAGCTACAAAATATTATCCCACAACCCCTACTTCAAAATCTTCAAAAAATTCAAGGCTTTGGTCATGTCTTTCTCTTTTGATGAGCCAACAAAAAATCATCTCCTTCCCCTCAAGGTGGTAACCCCTTGCATTTATGAGGTGCCCAAATTTCACAATGAGGGCATTCCTTTGAGACCCATTGTTGACACCATAGGGTCCCCTACTTATTATCTGGCTCAGTTTCCTTTCAAAATTATTATCCCCTCTTGTTAAGAAGTCAAAATCCTTCATAAAAAATTCCAACCACATTTCCATTTTGTCAAGGATAAGAGTCTGGAAAAAAGTGATCTCTTGGTGAGTTTAAATGTTGTCTCTCTTTTCACCAAGGTTCCCATCCTAGACTCCATAGAAGTTGTTAAGTGAAAATCTAATGAGGAGATTTCCACCTTGGTAGAATTCTTCTTAAGATCAACATTTTTCTCTTTCCAAGGTGTTATCTATGAGCATTTTTATGGAGTGGGAATGGGCTCTCCCCTTTCTCCTATCATTACTAACCTTCATATGGAGCATTTCAAATAATTGACACTCCATTCCTTTCCCCTCAAGCCAAGATGGTAGAAACGATATGTGGATGACACCAATTTGTATTGGCCACATGGCTTGGAAAAGTTAGAATATTTCCATACCCACCTCAACAACCTATCTCCTTGTATTTCTTTCACCAAGGAGATAAAAAATGTAACCAAATTCCTTTCCTTGACATATTGCTTCTCAAAAAATTTGATGAACCCCTTGGCCATTGTGTGTTCCATAAGGCGACCCATACTGATCTTTACTTTCACTCCTCCTCTCATCACCAACCCAACCAAAAAATTGGTTTCCTTAAAACCCTTTCCTTGAGAGCCTATAATATTTGCGATGAGGATAATTTAACCCATTTAGTTAACCAACCTTTGTCAAGTTTTCAAATTAAATGGGTACTCCAACAAGAAAATTTCTAGAGCCTTCAACCAAGCCAATGTGTGTTTCCTTTCAATCTCTAAGCCTAACCAAGTCTCTAACCTCCCTGGTGCTTCCCTCTCATACATCAACTTCATATCACAAAAATCTCCAAGATCCTCCATAAAAGAGGCCTCTATTGTGCTTTCAAGCCTTGTGTTAGTCTGATAAATTGTATTCATTCTCTCAAAGAATCCAAGGACTTTTTCCTTGACTCAAGATTCTCTAAGGCTTTTTGTTCTTGTGACACACCTTATATAGGTGAAACTAACTACTCATTAAACAATAGAATCAAAGAGAAAAGTAACAACATAAAACATGAATGAGTTTTCAAATATTCCCTTACCAAACACTCTTCTTCTACTAAACACCATATTTTTCTTCAAAACACCCAAATTCTTTGCAAGGAAGATAATTTCTTCAAAAGAAATCTCAAAGAAGCCACCAAAATAAATAATCATCCCTTGAACCTCAATCATGATGAGGGGTGAAAGTTGACTTTGTCTTGGAAACCTTTGTTAGCCAACCTGAGAACCCACCTTCTTCCTTCCTCGTGCTAATTTGTGTATTTTCCTTTCCCTATCATTCTTTGTATCCCTCGTGTTTCTTTTTCCTCTCTTGGATTTTTGTGTCTCATTGTCTTGGTTTTGGGTGTCATTTTCTTGTTCTTGTTGCCTAATTCCATGTTCATTGTTGTAGTTTGTTGGTTTTTTAACATTATAATTCTTTAGTTTATGGTTCTAAGTTATTTTTGTTTGTTTTTAGCTTGGTTGTAATTTTTAAGTCCTCTTGCTTAATGTTAGCTTGTTGTAGTTTTCAAAAGGATAGTAATTTTTGGTTAATTTATTTATTTAATTTTTTGATATTTTGTGCGGTCTCTTATTATTTATTTATATAGATTCATCTTCTATTATTATTAAAGCTTATATATAATAATAATAATATTAGCATTAATTATTGATTATTTTGATATTTGCAATTTTATAATTATTTTTTGGATTAATATAAAGTTCAAACTATAGATTTTAATTTTAATAATATCACAATAATTTATAAATATTAATAATTTTAAAAGAATATCATCATAAATTTAATTCATTAAAGATATTAAAGATAATAAAATATTATTCTCGAATATTAATAATAATAATAAAAGATCATTTTCTTTTCTTATTTTCATAATAAAACAAAACAATGGGATTATTATTGTAACATCATGAAAACAAAGTGGGATTAAAGCAATATAGATGCAATTAAACTCGAATCATAAACTAAAGCTAAACAACAAAGCACAAGGGAAATTATAAACATAAACATAGAATGATCTCACCTAATATCTACATCCTTCCATGAATGACCTCAATTGTCCTTCTCCATTTCTCTGTGATGGTATTCTTGCCCTCATATTTTTAGTGTGTGTGCAAGTATAGCCTTGATGCATGTGATTATAGCAAAATATCAAATATTAAACAAGTGCTCCAAAAGTCATTAGATTTCAAGAGGTGTTGCGATGATGAAAGACTGGTCAATTTATAGAAAATTGATCATTCAAATGAGAGGTCGACATTGAAAGATAGACGAATGATTCAGATTAAAATATTTGACATGCATTGAGATAAGTGTTAGTACTAACGTGAGTGATAAAACCTAAGAATAGAGATCAAGATTAAATAATGATTTAATCTCTAGTTGAAAGTATTTGAAAATTAGAAGAATAATGTTTGCATGACAAAGATAGAGATAGAATAACATACATGATCTGTTTGAATGCAAATATAAATAAATTAATTAAATAAAGATATTTAATTAATAAATGTGTACATGCATATGAATTAAAGCTAGATAACTCACTAGTTATGATAGAGAGTTTCTTCCTGAAAGACACTCAGACATTAAATTAGGAGATAAATGACTGATTTAAATAGATCTTGAGTCGAGTGGGAATGAATACTTAGATAACTTAAACAATTATCTAAATATAGAGGAATATGTTCAAAATGGACTTTTATGAATTAAATGATTATTTAATTCAACATTCGACATTTAAGGATTAAATTATATAAATAAGATTTATTTAATTGACTAAAGGAAGGGTTAAATGAATAATTAAATAATTAAAGTATTTATTTAATTATAGTAAAAAATATGATTATGATAAATTAAATAATAATTTCTTTAATTTAAGAAAGAGGATAAAGTTAATTACTGACATAATTAAATAAAGAACGTTTATTTAATTAATATAAGAATAAATGTTAAAGTGAATTAATTAAATAATTAAGAGTTATTTAATTAACATATGAGAAAGGACTTTAGAAAGTAATTAAATAATTAACATTATTTAATCACAACCATGACAATACGAATTATGAAGAAATTGAAGTTGCAGGCTTGGACCAAATTTCAGTATCTACAATTATAATTTTTTTTCTTTAATATATACAATAATAAATTTATATAAATATCATAATATAGATTTTTTATAAGATTAGTCTTTCATTATTATCTTTGTTATTATTAAAGATTTTATATAACAACATTAATAATATTTATTAATAAATAATATTTTATTAATTTTATAATTATTTTAAAATTAATCTTTATGTATTAATATATAGATTATTTTCATATTAAGTGGTATATTTATAAGCATAAATTATTTAAGTGTCATTTTTTCCTAATCATGTCTCTTGTCAATCATAAATCCATGCTAGCTAATATTTAGCATGTTAAAACTTGGAGCCACATCCTATGCATTAGGTCAAGTGTATAATGTAGTGGAATTATGCAACTACCCATACATTGTATTTCCTTTGAATTTATGGGAGGAAATTTTCTTAATCTTCCACCACTCATATGAAGCCACCAACCATGAGCCTCACCAAGCCATCACAACTTTAGGAGCTCATTCATTCACTCATCTTTAGGAGGATCAACTATGAAAACAAAAATAGATTATCAATGTTCATTTAGCTTGTGGGGCCCAAATCAAAGCTCAAAAATATACGCTCAAGGTTTGGAATAAGGTCACGAAGGAATTAATTTAATATTTATGATATTTTCACACCTCCCAATCTATTAAGTAGATTTAGGAAGGCCAAAAACTACTCTAGGAATATGTAACATTTTTCAAGATTTTGTTCAACACTGTGAGTAGGTGTTACGGGTCAAGACTGCATGCCTTATCAACTAATTACCATACAACAGTTCCTTGATAAAATCTTGTATTATTAATCTAATTTGCAACACATTCTTTCTAACTAGCTGCTCTCTCAAGTTAATCTTAAGGAGGCATTTTTCTCTATGGCCAATGATAAAGACTCTAGTTTAGATGTATTTTAATTTGAGTTTTATAAAACCTTTTTGGACTCTATGTTCAATGACTTGAACAATGTCTATCTTGAATCCATTTAATTAAATTATTTGGGTAATTTTATATTAAAAAAAGAATTATTAAATATATGTCTAAAGATGGTAACCTCTAAGACATCAAGAATTGGTGGCCAATCACTCTACCAAATGTTTCCTACAAGATCATTACTAAGGTATTTTGTCTTAAATTCCACTCCATGCTTCCCTTAAATGTTTGAATAGAAAAATATAGCTTCAATAAGTCCATATTTATTTTAGATAATATCAACACCATTTGGGAAGGAATTGATTGGCCCCACTATACTCAATAACCTATCATATTTATGAAAATAAAACTTGCTAAGGCCTATGACTATATTGAATAGTTGTTAATTCTTACCATAATACAAGCACCTAGTTTTGGCCATCAATAAATTTAAATTATTCACATTCTCTTTTAGATGATTCTACTTGCATTACCATTTCTAGCTAGAGATCCAATTCCTTTGGGATCTACATGTTCATCTGAAAAGGTTTTCCTTTTGCCCCAACCCTAAATATTTTGGGTTGTGCAAAGATTCAAGTAAAAAATAAATTTTAACTATGGGAATAACTATAGGTCAAGCCAACCTATCTTAATGGGTTATATGATTTGGTATCTTTTGTAAGGAATGTATGGTTTAGTTTTGAGTTGAAAATATGAAGTGTTGCATGATACATATTTTGGGCCAACCTAATTAATGTTTTGGTTGGTTGTGATATATATACAAGGTTAATTCCTTATGTGGTGTAGATGAGATGTGAGATAATTAAGTGTGTATGTGAGATTGAGAGAAGAGAATTTGGAATTGGTTTTGCGGTGAAGAATGAAGTGTGTTAAGTTATTATTTTGAGATTCAATGGAATTATATCTCCAACATAGGTAAAATACATTGTTAGCAGTTCATATTTGGTAGTGAGCCACCTTTTCTTTTATCTCTATCTATTTTGGGTAGTGAGCCACTGATAGTGAGCCTTTATTCTTTTGGATAGTGAATCCACCAATTGTATCAAACCTTGTAACTTCTTATAATATCTATATTGTGATGTAATCCCCACTATGGTTTTTCCCTTTCTGGGTTTTCCATGTAAATATGGTCTTCTTGTGTTCTTCAATGTGATGTATGCTTTCTATGTTCCTTTCATTCACTGCAAGTTTAATTTGATGCATTGAATGAATGCTTAAGTTAATAGGAATATAGATTCACCCCCCTCTCAGTATTTTGGGTGTTCAACAATTGGTATATGATCTTTGTTCCTTCAATTAGCCTAATTGCTAAGGTAGATCTTGGATTTAAACACATGGCTACAAGGAAGTATCCTATTCATTTATAAGAGAATATCCCTAAAGGATTTACTAAAGAATATTGCATAGTGGACATGGAAGGAGAACTCAAATAATCCCTTGATGATTTGGATAAAGGTGAAGCTGGGAACAGAGATCTAAAAAGGGATCTTGGTGATGTAGATGAGTGCATCAAGAAGTTGAGAGAGAAACTCAAGAAAGATACAAATAGAATCAAGGAAACAAATGAGAAGCTTCAATAATCTACTGAGACTATCAATAGTTTGAAAGTACAAGTTGAAGAAGGTATAAGAGTTAAATACTTCCTGAATGCTAAACTAGAAGATAAATTTGAAGAATGCTCAAAGCTTGAATAAGAGGCTGTGATTTGAGATCAAATCTAGAGAAAGAAAAGATCTAAGAAGAGCTCTAAAATTATTGATGAGATGATTGAAAATAAGAAAGATTCTAAGGAAAAAGAAAGATTAGAATTTGAGAAAGGTGGAAGTTCAAAGGTAGATTAGATTCTAAAAAATACTAAAAAGAAGAATGAATAGAACAAAAAATACCAAATAGATCTAGAACCAAAATAATTATTTCAAGAGACCACCTATCAAACAACCAAATGCACAAAGGTATTCATATTCTAGTGGTTATTTTTATTATTACAATAAGTTTAGATATAAGGTTGTAGAATGTAGAAGTAAAATGAATCAGATTATTCAATAATTTCCCAGTCAGTGTTATACATGGAATATATTTGGTCATAGACCAAGTGAATGTAGAACTAAGAGGATGAATGGTTGCAACAATGGCATGATGTTTAAATATTTTAATGGTTATTTTTATGCATGCAATGGATTTCAGAATAAGGCTAATGAATTCATATCTAGAATGGGTGGAAGTAAGCTTGTTCAAAAAAGTGTCACATGTCACAATGCAATAAACTAGGAAACAAAAAAGTTTTTCAAAAGCAAGAATATGAAACCCTTTGTTTCACTAAAGAATAATGATCCAATAAAAAATGTGGATCTAGTTGAGATAAAGAATGAAATGAGCAAGCTATGGAAGAAGAAAGAAGAGAGGGAAGTAAAGAAAGAGTCTATGCCAGCCCTAGTACAGATGTTTACTTCAAAAAATAGATGAAGAACTTTGGCTTAGGGGGAGTATTAATAGAGAATATTTAAGCCCCTACCAAATATGTTGTGCTCATGCCTTCATCACTTAGGAACATATGTAATTCAAATTTCTCAAGAACTATTGTAGAAAACACCAGTGAAATTTTTCTTAATGGAGAGATTTGCAAAATAATTGAAGATGATTTTTACTACATAGTTAGGGTTTTCCAACTTTTGACCTAACAAAAATCACTAAAATCAATGTACTTTAGGTCTTCGTATTATATGTGTGTGTGTGTGTGTGTGTGTGTGTGTTTGCATATAAAGGTCATTTGTAATTAAGCATATAAGAAGTGAAGAGTAGAGTAGAGGTGGAGTGAAGTGTTTCCAAATTTTTGTGTGAAACCCTACTAGTGGAAGAACTCAAAGGTATTTATAATTCATGCTAAACCCTTTGTTTTAGAAGGTGCTCATGATTTTTACCTCTCAAGTGAGTGATGTCTTGGAATGATCAAGACCTAAGTTCAAGAAACACCCTTTCAAATCTATGGAGATGGATCTAGAAGGTTCATTTTCAAAATTTCCTACATAATGCATACTGATGATGTGAGAATTTACATTAATGTGAAAATGGAAGAATATTATCATGGAAAGTTGGGAGAGCATTGGGTAAATGGGCTCACCAGAGATAATTTTGAATTGAAACCAGAATTTATGAGCTTACCAGAGAAGAAGCTAGACATATGGAACACTTTTCTAAACTTTTGTTATGAAAATGCATAGGTTAAGTACGCACTAAGGAGAATTCATGATAATTTTATGTAGTTGGATATGCCACATTTAATCAACAAGCAAGCTATTAAGGAAGTTGCATGTTTATATTCTAAAGGACCTATTCCAGTGATGAACACCATTAATAATGAGATGGTTATGAAGCTAACCAATGAAAAATTCAATAAGTTTTCCCTGATAGTGAAGGGGGTGATCCCATAATATTGGTTCACAATTCCCTTCATGAAGAAAATTTGAAAAAATGCTCCAAATAATTTTTTTTTAGGTTCTCTTGAAAGGGGAGGTGGGTTCGCATGATTCCAAAAAGGGGCCCACTCAAACCCCCCTTCAAGTGAACCCATTTGTTATTTCATCCCATTTTTGGAATTTTTTTTAATGAAAACAAAGGAAAATTACAAAAAATGGGGGTTGGAGCAAACCCCTCTTCGAGCAAACCCCCTTCACTCGAAGGTTCCAAGGGGTTTGCTCGAAGGGGGGTTCTCTTGAAACTCCTTTTTTTCCCTTCTCCCTCTCCTCTAGCACTTTTCTACAAAAAAAATCCTTTTGAGCTTGGGTTGAAGATGTAAATGGAATCAACTTCACAAACCCAATTGGATGATGGTAATCCTTAGAACGAGCTATCTATCAAATATAATTTTAATATATTTTGATTTTATTATGTATTTTTTAGTTTAATTAAACATATATTTTTCACCAAAAATCAATCTCTTTGTTCAGCTCATGTGGAAAAATAGTACATTATAAAAAAAATCTAGAAAGTATGTTCGTTTTAGGTATTGATATCCTTGATCTAGTAAAAAAAATTGAATTTCAATACATACAAAAAAAATTATGTTGTATATGGTTAGCATATGTCTAAATTGTAATTGGTTTGACTTCAAAACTTAATTAAGAAAAAGAATTCAATAAAAAACTATGAAATAAAATTAATGTGCTAGATATCATAGTTACAAAGCTAAATTAAAAAAAAAAATGAATTGTATCCTTCATGGAAAAAAAGATATGTTGTTTATGGTGAACATCACTCTTTAAAAATGGTGTTTATTGTTAAAAACTATTTTTAGTTTGCATCATCTTAAAATTCCTCATGGTTTAACAACTATAGGTTCCCGAAAGTGAAGATTTAGTTAAAAAAAATTCAATCCAATGTCTAGTTTGGCCAAAAAGTGTAAACCACTATTGTGGGATCACCCAAGGATATAGAAGATTTGACAATTAAATATGCATTAATGATGATTGGTTAGAAGATATACTACAATAACAGAAAAAAATTATTTTGGAAATGGCTATTTATACTACTCACCAGATGGTGAAAGAAGGTTTGGAAGCATAGAAACACATAATAGAATGCTATGGGGTTTCTTCAAGACCTTCCAAGAGAAGATTCAAGAAATAAAATGGATTCATAGAAGTGTTTTTGAGAAGTACAAGAAGGCTATAACCTTTATGGTTACTAAAGATGAATGCATTATAGATGCAGGGGAACCCATAATAGTTTGAATTCCTGAAATGGGTTATGTGGTATCATTAGACATAATCACAAGTTGTGTATATCTTATATTGAGAAAATTGAGAGAAGCTCTTGTAGATAGGTTTGGAACCTATGAGGAGATATCTGGTGAAGTGCACTTGAAGCATAAAGAAAATGAAATAAAGAAAAATGAAGGTTGAGTTGGACGAGATTATTGGTTCTTCCAAGAGGAATACAAAGAAGATTAAAGCCCCATCTATGGATCCATAGGTGAAACCAAGTACAATAAGGTCCATCAAGACTTCTACTCCCTCTATAGATGTTCTAAAAAATTCTATAACAAAGTCTATAGTTAGTTCCAAGAAGAAAGTTACAACCAATGCACTTGCAGGACAAAAAAGTCTCCATGGAGGAAAAAAAAATCCACAAGAGAGATATGTAGGCTATGATGATGATGAAAAAGAAGAAGAAGAAGAAGGAACCAAGTTGGTCCGAAAAGGAAAATATAGTGTCTCTCAAGTATAGACAAGTGAAAAGAAATCCAAAGTTGATACTATGGATATAGAGAGTGAAGTAGAGAAGTAGAAGAAAGATTTTGTTATTCAAAAGAGAGAAAAGAAATCTAGTGAAGGAGAGAAGTATCCTAAGAGAAAGGGAAATAGCAAGAAGGAAAAATACCGTCTAGTAAGGGAACATAGCCCTCTAAAACTAGATGCTTTGTTTAATGGTATTGGAAATTTTGGTCTACTAGAAGAAACTGCACATATGTGTCTTGATGAGAATGATGAAAATAAGGCCACAATTGAAGAGGACATTATAAAATATATGGTTACTTTTAACACCAATTTGAGTGATATTGAAATTCAGCTTCTAGATGACTTGAAAGGAGTTTTGTGTGTAAGAAGACAAGAGGAATTTGATGAGGATGCAAAAATAAAGACCTTTTCTTTGGAGAAGATTGGATCGTCTCTCACTAATGAGGATAGAGATAGATTGGCTCAAATATACAAGGAATTAGAAAAAGAGAAAAGATTCAACACCCTGATAAGTAGGGATAGAGAAGAAATAGAGAAGATGAAGAATGAAACACTGCAAAAGTTGTAGATATGGTGAAGGAATTAGGCATGTCTCTAGATGATGAGACTGAGATGCAACATGATGTATCTTCTCTAGACATCACTGAACCATATAATGCTAAACATATGTATGTGTCTAGAACTGAGGGTGATCAAGAAGTGATAATAATAGATAATGCCCCTTCAATTGCAGATAATATTGTTGAGGAAGATAAGAATGATGATTCCTCAAAGAAGGAAGAAGATCAAGAATAACAAGAATTTCCTCTATCAGATATGCAAAAGAATGTAGAGAAAAAGGATGAAGGAAAATAGGAGGACCCAGAGAACTCTAAGGCATAGAAAGATGAAATATGCCTCCTTTAGATGGCGGGAAAGTCACAAAGGAAGAGAAGAGTGCATAAGATTTATCTAGTTGTGGAGAGTAGGAGAAGAAGGGAGAGAAAAGGAAAGAAGGAAGCACTAAAATGGTTGGAGAATCCTCAAAATATTTTGGGGATTCCTTCAATAGTTTACTAGAAATATAATTTTAGTTCCAATCGGTTGTGTTAGCACAATTGCTAAAAATTCCTCTGTAGCAAGGGCAAGTTGATATGAACAAAATATATCCCTTGCATAAGTTGCAACTTGGTGATGCATTTCATGCCTCTGTGAGAAAGGATATTTTATAGTTTCACCTAAATAATGTTGAGGTGATAGATGAGGTGGTGACAGTACTATAAGATACCTTTCTTGGTGCACAAGTTGACAACTCTTTATTCTTTGTGCAGCAATTGAGGCTCCTCCTTGATTCCTTTAAGGAATATTCTACTAGTATAGAGGATAAATTGGAAAAGGAAGTGAATAAGAAGATAAGTCATAAGTGGTTGGTAGAGGATTTTGAAAAGTATGCTATCTCACATGGTAAAATGTAAAGAAAATTGAAGGATATTTAGAATTGTGTTCAAGAATCAAAAATTTTGTTCCAATTTTGTTTAAACTAGCATGTTTCTACCAAGAGCATAAATGACCAAATGGACTCAATTGAGTCTTCATATTACATAGGCCATTGAAGTTTATAATCTAATGAAATATGTAAATAGAACTACAAGGATTGCAACTGAAAATCTTCATGGACAACATTTCCAGCTACAAGAGTAGAAATAAAATATAATAATGCAATATTGTTAGCTTAGAGACCTGGTAAGTGCAAGGTTTACTTCTATGACTAGAATTTTGGTTGATGTAGAGAAGATGCTACAACAGAATCTGTTACCCAACTCTCTAGAAGAAGGTAAAGAGCTCCATTTGAGGTTTGAGAATTATTGTGCAATACTTTCCCTCACTAAGATGGAATGGGAGAACATTTATAAGGATCTAGAGGCACACCTTGTGAAATTGAGGGTGTCTAATCAGGGAAATTCACCCTCGACAAGCTAAGTTGTACATTTTTGTTTTGTATGGATATCTTTCTAGGTTGCAAAGTACATATGTGAATGTATTATATATTTTTGTAATACCTTTTTGGAGAAGAGATGTGTATAGGAGTGAAATAGTAAGGGGGAGTCATTCCCATGTACATACAAATATATATCTTCAAAGGGGGAGAATAGTAGAAATATGAAAAAGGTTGATATTAAGGGCCCCTTTTCCCTTAATTTAAAAGGGGGAGAAGATTGGAAAAGTTTGGAGAAGTTGGAGTAGTGTTGTCATCAATGACAAAGGGGCAGATTGTTGGAAACTTGAATTATTAGGAGAGCTTGTTGGAAGTTTTTCATTGAAGACTATGTGATGGAAACATGAGTTGAATGGAGAGATTGATGAGAATATGATGTTACATGGTGTTTTCATTTATGGAAACCCATTATAATGGAAATACATGGTTAAGATGTAGAAGTGTTGGTCTAGTGAAGATTAGATGATTGGATATTTTCCTAAGTCTAGAATGCAATTTTAGTGTTTAGAGAACCAGTCTTTTGGTCTGCATTGGTCTGCCATGAAGAATTTGGTTATGTGATTTTGAGGTAATTTTGGTAAATTTTGGAAGACACTAAATCCAATGTTTCATGATCTAATGTCTTCCATAATCAAAGATAATAGTGAAAGAGTATACATCTAGAAATGCCAGTGTGACTATGATAGAGTGGATGATTGGAATGCTTTGCATTCTACCACAGATGAAAATTTGGGTATGAAAATTTTAAAAGTATTTGAGGATTCCTGTAGTATGTTTTCTCAAAGTAGTAAGTGTTTTGGTTGATCACATGTAAAGTTTTGAGTGAACAAATGGTTCATTCTATTGGTCCTTCACCTATTGTGTTGACATAAACATTTTGGGTTGTATAGAGATGAGTAAAGTATGGAGTGGAATTATGGGAATAATTATAACTCAATATGACCTATCTTAATGTGTTATATGTGTTGGTTTCTTCTTCAAGGCATGTATAGTTGAGTTTTGAGCCAACAAAATGAAGTGTTACATGGTACATGTTTTGGGGGGAACTAATTAATGTTTTGGTTGGTAATGATATAAATACAAGGTTAATTCCTTGTGTGGTGTGGATGAGATGTGAGATAATTAAGTTCTTATAATAGATTGAGAAGAAAGAAGTTTGAATTGGGTTTGAGGTAAAGAATGAAGTGTGTTAAGTCAATATTTTGAGCTTTAGAGTAATTTTATCTTTATTAGATGTTAGATACATTGTTAGCAGTTCATATTTTGTAGTGAGCCACCCTTTCTTCTATCTCTTTCTACTCTGAGAAACAATCTCTTTGGAAGTGATCCACCGATAGTGAGACTTTATTCTTTTGGATAGTGAGTCCACTAATTGTATCAAACCTTGTAACCACTTACAATATCTATATTGTGAGTTAATCTTCACCATGTTTTTTCCCTTTTTGGGTTTTCCACATAAGTTTGGTGTTTTGTTCTTTGATGCGATGAATTTTTTCTATGTTCCTTTCCATTAATGCAAGTTTAATGTGATGTATTTAATGAATGCTTAAGTTAATAGGAAAATTGATTCACCCCTCAGTATTCTGGGTGTTCAACACTCATCTCATTTCTTCATCAAATAATTCATCCTTGAATTTACATTACACTTCATCTAGAATCTCAATCAACCATCAATCCATCTCGATTATTCTATTCCACATCATAATCCAAATTCTCATCCCAAATATAATCAATATCCATATTCTAATCCTTCATAAAATATATCCTAATCCACTCCCAAAATCACCTCTATCCTTCATCCACTTCAATCATCTTATTCCAAATTTTATCTTAGTCAAATCCAAAATCTAAAATGTAATTAATCAATCCTACATCTAATCCAACTAATACTCATCTAATCACACTTCTAATATATTTTATAACATAATAATAGCATCCAATATCATATATCCACTCTATATCTCCCTTTCCATCTTTGATGATGATGAAGCTATTATTTTTTATGAACCCAAATATGATCCCTATGATGGTAATTGGATCCTTCAAGACCAATATGTGATTCCCCATCCTTAGACATCATTTCCAATCCCTATTCCACCACTTTCCAAATCCAAAAATCTACTATTTTAACTCCCAATCACAAGAATATCTTAGCCTCCTTCCTCAACCGATATCTGATGCTATACTTAGCTGCCTCTTAATTATTGGTGCAATGGTGCATCCTCCCCATATCTATCCAATCCCAAATCATCTCCTATTTCTCATCCTTACCCTTTTTGACAATGGAAACCAACCTTTATTAAAAAAATTCCTAAAGCCCCACCCACATCCAAAAGCCTCATATCCAATTCCCCGTCAAGATCCCTATCCTCACCCTCAATCCATGAATTCATTGATGTCACAAATTGTTATTCCACTTTCTCATATGTATCCAAAATCCTTACAATCCACACTATCCCAATCCAACAAATAACCACTTCATCAAAATATTTTAACCACATCTTGCAAGTACTATTAGAGAAAGAGACCAAATCCCCATGCACAAACAAATTTATGCAATATTTCCATATCACTCATCCTCATCTATCCCCTTACCTCCCATTATCAAATCTAAAAAATTCCTTGAATCCGTTAAACACATCAAATCCTCCATCCATAAATTTATAAAATATTTTTCCCATCCATGTGCATCACTCCAAGAATCAATCCACTTACTCATTACTATCACCAATATTTCATCCTCACTCATCTCCTCCAAACCTAATTCAAATATAATACTCAATTTATCTAGAGAATTATCCCATAAACTCCCATCCAAATAAATATCAAAGTATCCCTTCCACTTCACCTCATGATGCCAACATCCCTAGTAATCCCTCTCATGATCCTAATCCATCTGAAGATCACAACATCTATCCTAATCACCTTTATGTTCCTAATCAAGTTCTCAAGATCATATAACCTCCATAAAACATACCCTTGAACCCCACACCTATTGATTGGGTTCCTCCATCTTTATCCAATCTATTTTCATCCAAGAACCCATAATCCCTCCCATCTCCTACCCCCTAAAAAAATGTACATATTATTTCTTAAAAATAAGTATCCCATTATCAAGTGGATTTATCAAAATGTGTAACATTAGATAAAATGATTAATCTTTCATTAGAAAGGCACCTATAATTTATTAATATCAAATAAAATCCAACTATGACCTTACCTATGTAGCTCATTCTCAAGATTTTTGTATCCCTCCAAAATCTCAAATCCCCATCTAAATCTAAGCATCCCCATCTTTGGTCTTCCAAATTCATTTTAGGCCCATATGTCCTAAAGGCTATTCTATTCTCTTTTAAATATATTTTGGGACTCTACATCCCAAAACCAAATTATTAATCCCTTTAATCCATATCAAGTCTTTACATCCATCACCTCCATCACTCCTATCATAAAATACTTTCATTGTACCTATCCATCACATCTCTCCAAGAAATACCCACAAAGGTACACATCCTTGAATGTGTTCAAAATAATCCCTCCATAACCTCCTTCATAAGTTATAAAATTATTCCATCATCCACACCCATACCCTTGACATTTCAAGAAATTTGGATGCTAAAGAAAAAATGTAGAAAAATAAAACCCACACAAATATAAGGTTCACCACATATCCAACAAAAAATAAATGCTAAGGAAAATAAAAATCTTATTGAAAAAAAGATAAATAAAAAGGTCACAAAATCCCATGAAGAAAAAAAAACATATGAATTTCAAAGAAAATAATGAACACATTGCAAATAAAAATCTCCATTGGTATCCAAATTTGCTACTCCCAAAGCTTCCTCTATCTAAGAACTTCTCAACTTCCAAATAAATTTTGGGTTGTATGAACCAAAATCCACTATCTTAATTCCTTCATCATCTCCTCCATCCATTTTGGGTCCCTGTGTCCCAAAATCCACGTGTAGTCCTCCATCTAAATCTAATATTTCAAAATCTAATTCTACTCCACAACTCCACCACCACTCAAGGTATGTGTCAATATTGAAATTGACAACATTCCCATCCTCTCATCCACAAGTCTTCTAAAAAAATTATTTCATCCATCACATCACTTTACTCTAGCCTTATACATAAAATCCTTATCCCCCTCCATATTCCCATCCATTTCACCTCCCTTGCTATCATTATACCAATTTATATTAACATACTTCCAAGTTCCATGGTCCATTGTAGTACTTCTTCAAGGAATTACCATCCATTAAATTAGATGCTTGAATCCTTCCTTCATATCACTATCACTTGGATCCACTATCTTTGAAATCCACTTATCCACATCCTTATCCTCATCCCTCTGCATCCATACTATTCCAAATAACTTTTAAAAAATAAATTAGAGAAATAATTTATCCAAAGGTGAAAACCACTTCTTGTGGCACCTGACACAAGTATCACAATGAAAACATAGCACACATACATCATTTGTAATCCCCCACCTCTTGCAATCTACACTTAGGTGCAAGATTCATCCACTTTATCCTACCTACCACATATAAACCACATCCTCCAATATCCTCAATCCCATATACATAATCATATCTCCTTCCTCCTATCATATGCAAATCCATTATCACTTCACACATTTGAGATCTTGACAAGGCTACTTAGGAAAAATGTCCATGCAATATTTGGACAATACAAACCTTAATTCCTCTACTATCCACCCCACTTGTGAACCATCATCCCATATCATGCATCCTTTACTACCATTGATCCTCAATTTTACTTCCTCTAGTGTGGAGAATTTTATTCCTTTACAACATATTCCTTGGAGGTACACCCTCCCATCCTCCATCCTCCATTTTCCTACCCTCCCTCCAATATTCCTTCATCTTCTTATCCTCCATCCCAAATATCCTCCTATCTCATATTACAATTCATATCCTATCCGAGTCACCTTCGTAATCTATCCACTCAATCCATTTATCTCATATTTAATAATTCCCTCTATCCTTCCATACTTATCCCAACTCTTGGTTCTCTCATGTCATTGGTTCCAATCCATTCCACTATCCTAACCATCATATCTACTATATTACCTTCTCTCTAACCTTCCATACAATCCCATCACATCCAATTAATTTATACTCCATTTATCCCCCCAATATAAACATAAATAACAAAATCCTTCATCCAAATACAAGAAATCCTAATTCATCCTATAAAATTATACAATCTATCTCATCATCCAAAAGCATCCATTAATTTTAATCCTATGAATTAGTTTTTAGCTTTAAGAGGGGCACAATTTTGGATTATTTTTGAATTGTTTTGTATTATTTATTGTTTCTTCGATTTTTTATCATTTTTTGCATCTATCATGGTCTTTGCACCATATTCTAACTAGGGTATCATTAGTAATCAAGATTTCTGGATAAAACTGTGTGCAATTTTTTTCATCAATGTTTCGGATCATACTCCATGATCCATCATCAGGATGATAAGCAGATAGATCATGGAGTATGATCTGAAACATTGATGAAAAAAATCGCACACAATTTTATCCAGAAATCTTGATTACTAAGGGTATCATGTTATTCCATATCATGGTTTCATAAGGTATATATTTTTATTTGACCTTTCTGATCAAGTACTTGGAAAATGGTCACCTTAGTTCCTTAAGACTTGATGAATAACATCAATTATAATACCAAATTTAGGTCTCGTACACCATTGAAGAATGAATATCATCATCCATCCAAAGTCTCCAAATATATCTCCATCATCCCTGGGTGTTGCCACAATAATGGTTTACACTTTATGGGAGATCCTAATTTTTACTGAAATCACATATTTTTAGAAAACATAATGATTTAAGCCTTGAAAAATTCCATTTAAAGAGTTCCAATTCAAGAGAGATTTATCAAACCACCTTAGACCAAGGCCCCTTGGATATAATCTTTCTAGTTTTAAACCATACCTATAATAGAGTCTCCTTTACATCTATCAAAATGCTAATAAAAAGCCACTTTTGATTTACCTTTTGAGGGATCAAATGAATTCATTTAATTTTTATTTTTTTGTAAGTATGCAGTCCTTATTATAAGCTTCCAAAAAAAAAGAAATTAATTAAATTTAATTTGATTATTATATTTATTTTTTATTTCTTGTGAATGTAGGTTTTTCATTGAAAATCAATCTCTTTGTTCTGCACATGTAGAAAAATAGCAGATTATCAAAAAAAAAATTGAAAAATATGAGTACACTAGATATTGAAGTCCTTGATCCAACAAAAAAAGAAAAATTGAATTTTGATATATACAAAAAAAGTTGTACGTTATACAATCTTCCTATGTTTGAATTGTAATCGGTTTGACTTTGAAAATTGATTAAGGAAAAAATATTCAATAAAACACTATGAAACCAATTGGAAGCACTAGATATCATAGTTACAAAACTAAATTCAAAATAATTAGAATTTTATACTTCATGGAAAAAGATTAATGCGTTATACGGTGATCGTCACTCCTTAAAAATATTGTTTACTAAAAAAAACTAGTTTTTTAAGGAGATGGAAAAAGATGTAAAATCTGATACCAAAACTTTTGGAAAAAATATATTTAGAATTTGTAAAAAAAATGCCACAAATCACTAGTTTGTATCATCTTCAAATTCCTCACGGTTTAGCTGTTATAGGTGCCTGAAAGTGAAGATTTTGTTAGAAAAAATCATTTCAGTGTCCAGTTTGGCCAAAAATTGTAAACTAGTATTGTGGGATCACCCCCCTATCTCCTTCTATGCAATTCTCTTGTATTATTTTCTTCTTTGTCCTCTAACCCTCTCATCATTTTGAGGACACACTCATATTTTTAAAATCCATTGTTCCTATTGAGGATGCATAAAAAAATCATTCCTCAACATCCCTCATCCTTTTAGCGATTGAGAGATCATTCCATTAATCCCCATCCCTTTCCACCCACTATGTTTTATTCTTCTTTGATAAAATGCCACTTATAGTAATGATACGATATCAAAGAGGTGCAATAAAAAACTAAATTTATCCATACCCAACCACATTTGGATTTATCCTATCCATGTCATTATTAAATAAAGAATAATTATTTATTTAATCAATTCATTCATCTTTTACCTTTATCCTTTACTTCTAATTAAATAAAATTTTATGTATTTATTTAAACTTAACCTTATCCCCTTAATTATCCATCTAAATTAATTAATTAATAACTACATAAGTGATTTAGGTTAATTAATAAAGTTATTAATATTTCTTTCTAATATTTAATTCCAGAATATCCTCAAATATACCAACTTGTAATCATATCTATTAATCCATTTACATGGATTAAAATATAAACTCACCATAATCAAACAAGTGTCCCTACCCCCCTCATGCTTCCACATGTGTGAGGTTTCCTAATCACCCTACTCCTTTCTCACACATGTGTGATCATTTATATCTCTTACACCTAATATGACAAATCTATCCATATTTTGGTACTTTTCATGAGGATAATTCCTTAATCAATGCCTTAACAACTTCTTCAAATCCTAGCCATCCACTAAACAATGCATTTTAGCCATTTATTTTTTTCATCGAGAATCTATAAATTAGAGACCTATCATCCCATTTCCATCATCCACTCTTATGTTGTCATTCTTATTTCCATTTGATCACCCACCTACACACCATTATTATGACATTTTATTAATAAACCATCCTAGTCCTACTATCACATTGCTAGTCTACTAAGCAACTACATTCTAAAAAATAAATCCATCATCCAAAGATTAAATCAAGTGGAGCATTGGTTGAAATCTATTTCCAATCAATCAAAGGAGTAAAGAAGAAATCAAGTAAAATGTTTAATTATTCACATTAAAATATTTACTTTTAATCCTTTTTCTCTTGTTTGTGGAGTATACACCATGTAAAGGTCTAATAAAGTGGCACTAAATATGTTGTACACACAATATTTATTTATCATTGGGACCCATGTATTGTCGAATGAGTTCCCCCTCCTTTGCAAACCCTTACTAGGTGGCTCCCACTAGGGAAAGTGACATATGTACCTTGATTAAATTACTTATCATTACTTATAGAGCCACTACATATCGTCCTTTTCTCTATTGGCTTGTTAACACACTAATTGGCAGCCACCACCATAGGCAGTGTAACTCTCTTGGGTGTCCAAGCTAAAAAAAAATGGTCTTCTCTTTGTGTATAAGAGAAACTACCTCATTTGACTTTGCTAGTTTACTTGACCAAAATTCTAGTCAACTTGTAATATATGCACATAATTCATAGCCTCGTGGGAAAGAGAATGAAAATAATCAGTAAATGGGAGTTGATTGAAGATGGAAAGAAATTTCCTAAGTGAGGTTGGGATAATGCTTATCTAGAAGTTCCTTTAAATACATGCTTTATAGTTTCAACTACTCAAAGCATGGCCCTACATGATTTTTTAACTTATTTTGTTTAGCAACCACTACTCAATTCTTTAAGGAACCTTTTGTGGAGCTAGTAGTCCCATGTTTTTCTTTTACTTATTATAGTGTAGAAAAATGTATCCCTTTACATTTTCGCACTTGTTTGGGCCCTCCCTGCTAAAATTGTGCTTCTTTATGCCTTATTTGGTTCTATTTTGCATCCACAAGCCTAATTTAATGCATTTGTCTAAGGATATTCCCAACACTTAACTAATGACCAATCATAATTCATTTCTTGGGTTGTGTGTCCTATATTTAGTGATCTAGGACTCATACACCACCTTGGGCATATGGTTCTCACCTAAGTTTTAGGGCCTAATCCTGAATTTTCCATAGAACTTAGCATTTCTTGAAATTTGTGTCCCATGCTTAGGCTATTGGAACTCATATGCCATTTGGGGCATATGAGTCCCGCTTTATCTTGGACCTTTTTTGAATTCAATTCTTGGTGATATTTTATTCTCGTAGATCTGATGTTGGCTTGTAGTGTTCTAATTTCAGGAAATTTGGAATAAACAAGTATAAATATAATGTTATTTCACATAATTTCTCCTATAAAATTGATGAGAGAATTCTAGAGGAAATTTTATGAGATCAAGAGCACATTCAAGAGCATTCAAGAGCTAATTATCAAGAATTTTGGAGCTACATTCAAGATTCAAGCATCATGTCAAAGTCATCATGCATCGTGTATGTTTTTGAGCTAACATTCGTGATGTAGGTTCTCATGATTCAAGCAAATATTTAAGATCAACTTTCAAGTATTCGATCAAGAGTCAAGATCTACACTCATGCTAGCCATTTCATACAAGATTACAACATTTGTTCCAAGGTTTTAGTGAGTTGCAATATTGCATTTTGTTCATTCATCATTCCTTTCATGTCTCTATTCATTTCAATTTTTGATTACCAAAACGGGGTTTGACCTATTCACTAACAAAAAAATAGTTTTTTTCTCCCCTCTACATGTGTGATTGCAGATCTAGGAATTTTTAGGTTTGAAAATCCTTTGAATACAAAGTGGCAAGATTGAAGAAAGTTGTTAAGAAGTTGTCATCTTCATGGAAAGTCACCTACAGGCCTAAATTCAGAGTTTCAAACTTGGAGATCAGATAGGGGAGAAGTTATAGAAGATCACTAGAGGATACTAGAGTTTCAGGAAAACCCTAATACTAGGACTAAATCACCACCTTGGGTATATGAGTCTGAGTACCACTTTTTAGCCATTTTTTTGTAGATCTTGGTTTAGTAGTTGCAGATTCTAGATTTAGCTTGAAACCTTAAATTGAGACTAAATTTCCCAGCCTGGCATATGAGTTCTAGTGTGCATCAAAATTCATAATTTCAGGATTTCAAACCTTCTTTCAAGCATATCTAATCTTCTAGGTACTTATCTATCTATTCACAGTTTATTATTCTAATTTTAAGTTTCATTTTCTAAGTTAAATAGCTAGATTTGTATATCACTTGCATTTCCTTATTTTTAAGAATTTGCTTAGTGTTGAACCCCCTTTATTTAATTGCACTCAAGGATACCTTGTAACAACCCCTCCTCTCAATTGAATCAATAGGTTGATACTGCTAGGGTTTGCTTGAATGAACTAAGAGAAAAATAGGAGGGATCTCTTTCCCCTTTTGTGTGTGTCATCTCCTAAAAGGCGGAGCACCATATTTCCTTTGGTTCACTTTGGTGAACCTAGCCTTTGAACACCTTATTTCTTATTTGGAGTGCATTCTATTCCTAGATCTAGCTTACTATATTTGCATTAGATCTTGCATTAGTTGATTTGCATTTAGGGCTTCTAAACTTTCCATTAGTGAAAAGTTCATATAAGTTGCATTTTTCAATCTTAAATCATTCAACTTCATTGAAAATCTGTAATTGCACAAATTCAAGACAACCTACAATTTAGAAACCTTAAACACAACTCAGAATTTGTTGAATTTGGTGTAAAAACCCTAATTTAAGACTCATTCACCCCTTTGGCTGATTTAGTCCCTATATAGGTTGTTTTACCTAATTTTTGGGAATCTTGTGTTGTCTATTTTTTAGTATTTGAACCTTCAAAAAATCCTAATTGGGACTGATTCACCCCTCTTGACGATTTAGTCCCATATCAGGTCTACATCTCCATTTTACAACATTAAAAGCTTCATTTCTGTGTTTCAGTTTCTTGTTATCGAATCTCTATTTTAGTTTGTTGATTTTCTATTTCATTCATCTCATTAGATCTAGATTAAATTGCTTTCATTTTAAGTACATGTTTCAATTGTGGATATAATTATATTATTTCACTTTTGTTTCATTTCTAGCATTAGTTCATAGTTTCATAAGATTGGATTACATTTGGAATTCATTAGAAAACAAAAACAAAAACCAAAAACATCAAAAGAAACAAACAAAAAATGGTTAACCTTGGAGGAAGCATATCATTCAAACCCTTTAGTAATGATGAATTTGACATGTTAGATGAAGCCCTTGAAAACTTCATCTGCCCTATATCATCCACTAAAGCTTTGATACAAGAGGATGCAAGCATTGAAAATCATGACAATTATAATTGTTCTCTTGATACCTCTCCTATTAGTGACGAGGGTATCTTGGTGAAAGAATATACAATAATTGAGAATCATGAAATTCTTTTTTGTCATTCTCCTCCTCCCCCTTGGGAAGATATTATGACACAATAAGATGAGATCATTTCCACTACATTACCTGGTCTCCATTCATCTCCTAACACCTCCCCTACTTGTGAGAATGCTTTAGTGAAAAAGGATACAATCATGAATGATCATGAAAATAAATTTATGTGGAGGATATGTTGATATTAATAGATCCAACTATTGAGATCTATGACAATCCTACCTCTCCTACTTGGGAAGACATTATAGGATATGGGGATGTAATTGTAGATAACCATGAAAATCAATTTTTTCCTTCTCATAATATCTCTTCTAGGTACGAAGTAGATAGTTTGGTGTTCGAAAATATCCTTATTGAGACTCATGAGAATCTTGTTCCTCCATTTCTGAATGCCCCTACCATTTGGGAAGACCTATTTGAACAAAAAATTTCAATCATTGGTAAGCATGAAAATCATAGTTATTCTTCTCTTGATGTCTCCCTTATTTGTGATGAAGTTAATTCACAAAATCTAACCATGGAATGTAATGAACCTCTTGTTTGTCACTTTCCTAAAAGATCTCCTACTAGGGTAGATATTATGTCACAAGAGAATGATACATTAGAGAAAAATGATGAAATTATGGAAAACAATAAAATTTGTCCCTCTCCTAATATATCTCCTAGTGGTGAAGAATATATTGTGGTGTTAGAAGATCCAATCGATGATAATCTTAGTGAAAACATTATTGAACAATAGAATGCCATCATGGATAAGTAAGAAAATTCAACCATAGATAACTCCCTTGTGATGAAGCTATTTTAGAAGATCTAATCTTTGAATGTCATGATCATCTAGTTTGTAGCTCTCCTAAAAGCTCTCCTACTAGGAAAGATATCATGGTGAAATAAAATGACAACATTGACACATTAATTTCAAACAATAGTAATATGACTTAGTTAGATGAAGATGATGAAGTGAAATTAGATTCCTCTTCACTAAGATATCATGAAAATAAGGATAATTCTTTTGAGGTTATGCACATTAGATATCCCTTGACACCAACCAAACATGTAAAAATTGTACAAGAAAAAGAAAAAGAAAAGAACATTGAAGAAGTCACAAAGTTATTGGAAGATGCTTGGGAAACCTTTGATTTCATACCTACATTTATGGAAGAATACAAGATCATAACAAAAGAGTCTAAAAAGGGATAAGAAAAAAGCAGTAATTTCAATACAAAATTCAAAAGAATCCACTTCAACCACTTTAGAAGAAAATAAAACATATAAGACAAACTCTAATGATAATTATGAACAACCATTGAATCCAAAAAAAGTGAAAAAGCTTTATGGAAGAGGTTATGAACTTATGAAACAACTTAGGTATAGTGGAAAAGGACTTGGTGCTAGAGAACAAGGTATTTGTGTCCCTATAGAGCCTAAAACACAAAAATGACTCATTTTCTTAGTTATTGTCCCTCAAAAGAAATAAACAAGCCTTCACTCAATGTCAACACTCTTACAAAAGATTCTTCCAAGACAAATTTAACTTTGGTGTATCCTAAATTGATAGATATCTCATTATATTTGCATCAAGTTGATACTTTTCTTATTCATCATAATCAATAACAATAGTTGCTGCTCATTGCCATGTAATAGTTGTAGGATCATAGTATACTAACTATTGCATGTTTTACACTCATTGCAAACAATTTCCTTTTGCAAGGAGAACCATATCATCATCCATTCTAGGCTCACCCTTGTCTTGCACTAAGTGAGGGAAAGGGGTTAGGTAGCCTTGTCCTCGTATTACACTTTCCATTTTTTATTTTGACTGGTTAACCTCCTTCCATGTATATATAAGAGCAAGCTTGGAATGTGGATGATGTTCCTTAAATTGGCTCACATGTGACATACTTTTATTTCTATGTTTAGCTTTACCTTTTAGGGACAACCCCTTTTCATGATGTAGCTTTATTAGGAATCATATGACTTGGCATATAGGTTTTTCCAAAATAAGTTCTCATGTCCTCTTTGTTGTTAGAATTTATCATTTTCTACTTTAAAGTAATTGCTCACAGCATGGTATTTAACAATTTCTTTAAAATGGGGGCATACATTGGCATTATTCTTTTGCATTTCTTTTACAACTCATGTTTTATTGTGTAGTCTTCTTACTTCATTCAATGCATCTTTTGATTTATGGTGACATTGGGTGTAATTTCCTTCAATAGTGTGATCTATCTTAGCATATTATATTCCTCTTAGTGGTTTGATTTGACACACTACATCCCCTAAGTTATGAATCTTCTATTCTTTGATTGGTATTCTCTTGGAGACATTAGGCACACTGTACCCTAAGTTAATACCTTACATGAACTAAGAAAAAATCCTTTGAACGTACCTTACACTATTTTGCATTTACAATATATATTATATGGCCACCTTGCACAACACACTTTGCTTACATATGGAGCCATCTTTTTTGTTCATGGCTGTCAAGCATATGAAATTTTGCTTGCCTCATGAACTCTATTGTTCATGTTTCGTGGAACTTTACTGAAGTTATTGGGAGGTATAGCTTTGGTATGGTTAGCATATGGGAGCTGAACTTAGGTGTGGCTTTCCCATAGCCACTTGCTTGTTTGTGTGAGCACATATCAATCACATGTGTATGTGTCTTGTTGGGGGCTCACCTATTGGATGGCCTGAGGTTCCACTAGCCCTTGTGAGTGTGTGTTTGGCTTGCATAGTGGACACCATGTTCGACTTTTAATTTTTTTTTGGAAATACAACTTAGATCTGATCTACATTGCATTGGACAAATGGTCAAGGCTTGATCTACCCTCCTTTTTTCTTCTTTTTCTTTCCTCTTTATGTCTTTGGAAGTGTATTCGTGTACCTTGTTGTTGCTCCTTATATTATTCACCTATGTGTTCTTTTGTTCTTATGTTGGTTTTCCATAGGATCTTGATCCTAGGGGCTTGTGCAACCCTCTTGATTGTTGTCATCCTATCTCACTATAATTGGTACACTTAGACCCCACTTGATGTGAGTGTGTCTACTATAGTGTGAGTTTGAAGAATGTTCCTTCTCTCACTAAAGTAGGGGCTAAATGTAGTGTATAAAAATGTATCCCTTTATATTTTCACACTTGTTTGGGTCCTCCCTGCTAAAACTAGGTTTTTTTGTGCCTTATTTGGTTCTATTTTGCATCCACAAGCCTAATTTAATGCATTTTTCTACGGATAATTTTTACACTTAACTAATTTGATCAATAATAATCCATGTTATTGGGTTGTGTGACCTAGATTTAGTGATCTAGGACACATACACCACCTTATATGTATGGGTCCCATCAAAGTTCTAGGGCCTGATCCTGAATTTGACATAGAACTTAGCATTTCTTGAAATTTGTGTCCCAATCTTAGGTTGCTATGACTCTTACACCCCAACTGGTGTATGAGTCTTTCTTTAGCTTGGATCTAGTTTGAATTCAATTCTTGGCAAGATTTAATTCTCCTAGATTTGATGTCAGCTTGTAGTGTTGTAATTTTGGTAAATTTGGCATAAAAAAGTATAAATCCAAGAATATTTCACACAATTTCTCCTAGCAAATTGATGAGAGAATTATTAAGACAATTTTATGAGATCAAGAGCATTCAAGAGCATTCAAGAGTTGATTATCAAGCATTTTGGAGCTACATTCAAGATTAAAGCATCATGTCAAAGTCATCATGCATCATGTGTGTTTTTGAGCTAAAATTTGTGATGTAGGTTTTCATGATTTAAGAAAGTATTTAAGATCAAGTTTCAAACATTCAATCAAGAGTCAAGATCTACATTCATGCTAGCCATTTCATACAAGATTGCAACCTTTTTCCAAGGGTTTGGTGAGTTGCAACATTACATTTTTTTTATTCATCATTCATTTCATGTCTCTATTCATTTCAAGGTTTGATTACCAAGATGGGGTTCAACCAAGAAAAACCCCTATTCACTAACAAAGAAACATTTTTTTCTTCCCTCTACATGTGTGATTTGAGGTTTTAAAATCTTTGAAGACAAAGTTGCAAGATTGAATAAAGTTGTCAAAGTTGTCAAGAAGTTGTCATCTTCATGGAAAGTCACCTATAGGCCTAATTTCAGAGTTTTAGACTCAAAGATCAGATGGGAGAGAAGCTACAGAAGATCACTAGAGGATACCAGAGTTTCATACAAACCCTACTACTATGAACTAAATCACCACCTTGGGCGTATGAGTCCCAGTATACCACTTTTTAGCCATTTTCTGTAGATCTTGGTTTAGCAGTTGTAAATTCTAGATTCAACTCAAAACCCTAAATTGAGACTAAATCACCCAGCCTGAATTTTGGGATTGTAGACCTTATTTCAAGCATTTCCAATCATCTAGGTACTTATTTGTCTATTCATGGTCTATTATTCTGATTTTAAGTTTCATTTTCTAGGTTACATTGTTAGATTTGCATACCACATGCATTTCCTTCTTTCTAAGCATTTGCTTAGTGTTGAACCCCCTTTGTTTAATCACACCAAAGGATACCTTATAACAACCCCTTGTCTCAATTGAGTCAATAGGTTGAGACCTCTAGGGTCTCCTTGAATGAACTAAGAGCAAAATAGAAGGGATCCCATTCCCCTTTTGTGTGCTTCATCTCCTAAAAGGTGGAGCACCCTATTTCCTTTAGATCACTTATTTTAGGTATTTGTTAAATGAGTATATACATGTGTGCTTATTTGTGTTAATGTGAAAATTTTTGGAAGGAAAGGTAGAAAAGAATGGAAGAAAACATTTGCAACCATGTGGCATATTGTTTATTTCATGCAATAGCTACTTAATTTCATCCCCCAAAATTTTTTATAGCTTATTTTTAATCTCTAAACTATAACATCTCTATCTTTATATAATAGAATATTCCAATTATCCTTTTTGCTCAATTCAAAATTTACATGGGATTGTTAGCACCACTACAATTTAATTAACATACCTAGATAAATAGGTACATGAAATCACCTTACTATTTTTCTCAATAATGTTATAACATTACGAATTTATGATCATGTGATCAACTATTCCTTATTTGTCATTGTATCAAATTTACATAGCTTCAAAAAAATCATTTTCATCTATTTAAAAAATAAAAATATATTTTTAAAAATAATATATAAATCTATTTTGTTAATTAGAAAGTAGATTATTTGTGTACACATGTCTATCATGTTTCTCCTATTCACTCTTGTTTTGATTTCTTTAATATTCCATTCAAATCAATGTACTATGACTTTTATATTTTTCGATGACATTATGCTTTCCCAATCTAATTTATTTTGATTGTGTGCATTTAAAAAAAATGAAGTGCAATATATTTGAATTGTGTGTGTGCTTAATCAATGTTAATGCCAACAGTCCATTATATGACTTTTGGATCTAATTTACCTCCTTGTGAATTTCCAAACCATCATTTCCTATTTGCTTTCCTAATCATGTATAGTAAGTAAAAAGTCTTTAGAGTATAATATATTTAAATTTTGTGTGTTTGACACCATTTAAAAAAAAAAAATTTAATCAATGTCAATGTCAACACTCCATCATACACCCTATCATATGACTTTTGGATCTAATATACTTCATTCTAAATTTCAAAACAACCATTTCTTAACAGCTTTCCTAATTATTATTTTTTAATTATGTGCATTTTTAATAATTGTTTTTAATATGATCTATCCCAATTGTGTGAAAGCTTGACACTCCAATTTTGTTGAAATTCCTAATCAATATCAATATCAATATCAATACTCCATCATACGAGTTTTGAATCTAATTTACTTCCGAATTTGCAAACCATCATTTCCTATCAGTTACCTAATTTCCATGGAATTTGACAATCCAAAAAAGTTGTGTAGGTACTACACATTACGATAGGTTGTAGTTTTCTTGAGGGGATGTGATGAATGGCAGACAGGCTGAGGAACGGTCGTCTATACACCCTCTCTTTCATAATATCGCCCACCCCGCCAGCTGTTTCTTCACCATACTATTCAAGCCAACACTCTATATCATGCCTTTCACATCTCTTATTTTTCTTGGCATTTCCAACTTATACTGCTTGAAGTGAGCGTATTTGATAGTACAAAATTTTTGTAGTACGCATTGAAAGCGGATTCTGCTTGTCTTCTTCACAGCATGCGATGAATCATTCTAAGCTGTTTCTTTCATGTCTCCCACTGCCCGCACACAGATTGCTCATAACTCTGTCCTGTCAACTTACTTTTCATTTTCCAATGACAGGAGAATAATATTAAGGTTAAACTAAAGTAAAAACTATACATAGAAACAACAATAACAGTAATAATTGGTGTACTGAACGGTGTACATGCACTCAAGCTATCTTGATGACAATATCATACCATATATATCAGTAACAATTGGCGTACTGAACGGTGTACATGCACTTCAAGTTATCTTAATGACAATATCATAACATTTTTTTTTTTTTACAAGTTTACATTTCACTAACATTTTACTAAGTCTTGTGAGGCGCAACCTAATACACATTTGCATTGATTTGTGAGGCACAACCTAATACACATTTGCATTGATTTGTGAGTTATGTTGTATTTAAAGATAGTCTTTATTCATTTCAAAATAATATAGAATTTATGAAGGAGCATGCATTTATAAGAACATTCTAGTAGTATCATTTAGAACACATTATCTTAAGTATGTAGTTTTATCGCTTGACGTCCTTGGTTCATCATTGTTGAATCAATCTAGCTAAGGGTATGACTAAGGAGAACATGGTACTTTTGATTTAGTGAATTCCCAAAAGATATTTGTAGACCCCACTAATCCTTAACTAAACAATTAGACATTATAAATTGAGGTGAGAAAGTTACAAGAATCCATCTTCTACCAATTTGGATTTATGAGTTACAGTTCAAGTCAACATGTTAGTTCAAAATTGCACTCATAGGGATCAATTTCACATCCATGTGGATGAACTTGGAAAAAATACAACCAATTTATTTACAAAGCTTGAGATTTTCATTTTGAGTAAACAATAGACTTTGGCTTGCAACATTACCATATCACTAACTCCCAAAATTTTGTTCCTAATCCATAGATCTCTTATCCATCAATTTGGGTTAGATCATAAATTAAGAATTCACCCAAGTAACTTCTATGGTCATAGATATGAAAGTCGAGATTTTAAATTTACACCTCATCAACCATCTCACCAAGTGTTGTTAGCTAATATCCAAGTGTGCATTTGTGTTGATTTGTGCATTATTTTAATCACTCATTCAAATGAAAATAATCTAGTAGTTGGTGACAAGCATGTTAGGGTCATTTATAAGAGCATTATAAAAATATTATAAGAGCGCTTATGAGAGGATTCTATAAACATAATAAGGCATTACATTAAACAACATCATCTTAGCTGCCTTGCATTCATGC
>VDFB02000013.1:233802112-233896441 GCA_007258455.2 Sequoia sempervirens
ACTGCGTTCACCAGGGAGCTAGTCAGAGCTGGAGAGAGAGAGAGATACTATCGAGACCTATATGAGGCAGAGGTTCCCCTAGAGAGATGGGATCCCAGTTTCTCAGCAGCACGCAGTAACAGGTCTTAGACCAGGACCCACACATGGATAGTTAGGACAGAGGGGGTGGATCAGCCACGTAGAGCAGGGCCATATGACAGACCTCACACAACTCAGAGATCAGCGGGTTCCTAGCATCATTTTCCCACACACTCCTGGCATGATGGCAGTGGCAGTTCAGGATAGAGATATTGCTTGAGATTCATTTGAGACATTGTATTTTGATCTTATAGCCTTCGAGCTTCCATGTACTATTGATACATTATGACATTGTGATGTGACATAGTTGAGCAATATATATATATATGATTTTGGTGGTGATTCTCATGATATGCATTTCCATTTATTGATTATGTAGTCCTTATTTGTACATGTGATGTTTATATGATATGCCTATATGATGAATGAGTATATGTATTTTATGATGTTTATGTATGCTCCTATATGATGTATGATTCTATATGGTGTATGATTCTATATGATGTAAATATGTATAATTGATACTGCATGTGTGTTATACAGACGTAATGTGATGCATGTATTTACAGTTGATTTGTACATGGAATGCTTTGAATATGTATTGTTTTGATGATTATCCATTATGCCATGATGATCTAGATATGAAATATGCCTATATGTATGTATGTTTCTAACATGTATGTTGATGCATGATGATGTATAATGTGTTGTGTCACAGGACTCCGTCATAATGTAAGAAAGAACTTGTTAGTGCGGAAAGAAAGATCAACAAAGAATGAAAGATAGAAGATAAATGTTAGTATTAGGAATCTTCGATATTTTTTCGTATCACAAAAGGTATTGCACTTTATCATCATTGGGCGGGACTACTACAAATGGAGAAAAACACCATGATATGACATAGATCAAGGTGTGCAATGTCATCCACTTGCTAATAATAGAAAGTCGTAGACAAGGATTGTCATGAACTCATACTAAGGGCACAAGTTGCCCCAGTCTTTTTGTCAGGACAAACCACAGATAGCAAAAAAAAGACGGGTCATCAGACATCACTGCTCCTCTAAATCCTTCATGTGAAATCCTTGAGGAAACTAGTAAAATGACTCAAAATCAAATTTAAAAGACAGTCGACAGACAACAGTCAAAGAAAATAGAATTCTGATACATCGTTGCTTCTCTAAATCCTTCATAAGACATCCTTGAGAAAGCTAGTAACATAATTCCTAGTCATCAATTCAAGATAAATGATAAGATAAATAAGCCATAAAGTCAAAAAGCTAGTAAAATATTTTCCAAAACTTGATCTTGTTTGTTTGATTTGTTTTGATTGATAAAGGGATTGATTGATAGAGCCTGGTGTCAGGAGATACACATACTGGATAAGACTGCGAGTTTGGTTTCAATGTTATGACTATCTATATAAGGCATGACAAAGCCTGGTTTTAGAAAGACATGTATTGTATAAGACGTTGAGTCAGATGCCATTGATGTGATAACCTGTGTAAGGCTATGTTTAACCTTGTCGATTATGCAGGAAGGACTCATCCTGAATAAGACATAGGTTGACTATTTTGATAACGTCTATTTCCAAGAAGGACACATCCTGTAGCAAACTGTAGTTGATCTATTTTGATTGTTTTGTTTGGCAAGTTGTTTGATTTGACCTAGAGACATTACTGACCTATTCACCAGATTGATGCATGACTTGAGACAATGCATTGAAAATTGACTATGTGTGACAAAAAACCCTAAAGGACTGACCTAGTGCGGCCTCAGGGGCTCATCGATTGATGGCCTTGCCTACGTTATACATGCAAAGACCTCGTAGTTTGACTTGACTGCGAGTGACAAGACTGACTACAAATAAAAGATGTGTGTGAAGGTGAATGTGACGAACCCTAATGGACTGACCTAGTGCGGCCTCGGGGGCTCATCGATTGATGGCCTTGCCTACGTTATACACGCAGAGACCTCATAGTTTGACACGACCAATGACCTTTTCATATAGACATATGGATTAAATCATGAATTTATATAGACAAACCTAAATGTACGGACCTAATGCCTCGGGGGCACATCGGAAGATGGCCTTGCCTACGTCCAGTCGTAGAGGCAATGTAGTTCAACAAACGACAAAGACTGACATGCGACTGACTTTGAATTATTTTTGGATTTTTGAAAATGTTGTGATTTGTTTGTCTTTTTGAAGCTTTCTGATGTTTTTTGTGTTTTCTCTGGTCATTTTGCGAGGTTTGTGGATTTTCCATGGTTTTACGTCTTCAACACAACCAATGTAAGAACCAATATGACACATGTCAAGTGTTTGCCCCCAGTTGAGTATAATACCAATTGATTATGAATAGGGTAAAATGAGAGATATGAAATGCGTTCGATGTCAATCATTCCAAGTTATGGGAAAGAATACCACTTATTATAAATGGTATATACAAGCGATGGATATGAAAGATAAGGGATATGTACAGGGATAGGTAGTATGTACAGGGTAGTGGACTATGTACAAGGTAGTAGACTATGTACATGGCCATGGACTATATACAATGATAAGGACTATATACAATGTAGTAGACTATGTACAGGGATAAGGGCTATGTACATAATAATAGTAGACAAAGGAGCAGAGTTAACTACACATGGTGCCTGTTTGCCAGATTTTCACCATGGTACTTATCCAAAGCACCACCGAAGTGGTTTTCACTATTGGATGAATGATTTGTCTTTACTATTTTCCAAATTATCTAATTTTTTTGGTGTTACCAAGACGCCTGTTTGCTAGGTTTTCACCTTGATAATGATTTTTTTTAATTTTTTGATTTTTTTGTATTTTTGCTAATTAAGACAAAGGCTTCTAGAAGCTGTGTAGAACTTCTTCAAATGCACACTATTGATTGGTGAGGACAATGGTTCCCCTTCAGGAGTAGAGAGTTGATACGCTCCTGATCCAAAAGCTTCTGTAACAACATAAGGTCCTAATCAGTTTGGTTCAAACTTTCCTATTTTTTCTCTTTCTGCTTGATTCTTTGGGTTCTCCATTAAAACCAGGTCACCAATGTCAAAGTTTATGTTCAATACCTTCCTGTTATAGCTATGATGAAGGTGATTATGATATGCTTGAAGATGGTCTAATGCCTTCTGTCTTCGCTCATCTAGGAATTCTAGCTCATGGAGTCTTGACACTCGGTACTCTTTATCATCAATGTGGCCTTTTAGGGATACCGTTAGGTAAGGAATCTCAACCTCAATAGGTAGAATAGCTTCAGAGCCAAATACAAGTGAATATGGGGTAGAACCAGTGGGAGTGCAGATACTTGTGTGATAAGCCCATAAGGTAGGGTTAAGCTATAAATGCCAGTCACGACCAGCATCATTGACAGTATTCTTGAGGATTCTAATGATGGTCTTTTTAGATGCCTCTACTTGGCCATTACCTTGTGGGTAGTATGAAGTAGAGAAGTGATGTTGGATATGAAATTATTCACACAGATGACAAACTTCTTGGTTCTTAAAAGGGCGGCCATTATCAGTGATTATGGACTGAGGGACACCATATTGACAGATGATATAGTTCAGGATAAATCTAGAAATTTGTGTGCCGGTAATGTATGTCATAGGAATGGCTTCAATCCACTTCGTAAAGTACTTAGTGGTAGTGATAATGAAATTGTGCCCATTAGATGATGTGGGGTGGATCTTTCCTTTGAGATCGAGTCCCCATTGGGCAAAGGGCCATGGTGATGTGATAGGATGGAGCTCCTATGCTGGGGCATGTATCAAGTCTCCATGAACTTGGCATTGGCAGAATTTTGTTACAAAGACATATGAGTCTTTTTCCATAGTAGGCCAATAATAACCCAGTCTCATAATCTTTTTGGCTAAGGTAGGACCACTAGAATGGGAACCACATATACCCTCATGCACCCCACGCAAGGTTGCTTGTGCTTCAATAGAATCAAGACATCTCAGTAGGGTATTATCTAAGGCGCATCTATATAGGGTGTCTCCGATGATGGTGTATTTGGCTGACTTGTAGAGGAATGTCCTACGTTGGTTATTTGATAGGCCAGTGGGTATGACTTCGGCATGAAGGTAATCATAGATTTCTTTGTACCATGGGAATCAGGACCAACAATGTCACACACCATTTTAGAATCTGGGAGATCATAGGCTAGGACCAAAAGTTATTCTACCAAGAACTCAAACTTAGGCATGTTGTTAGGAATGTCAAGAAGTGATGCAATTGTAGCCATAGCGTCTGCTGCCCTGTTTAAAACATGAGGTATTTGATGAAACTAAACTTTGTCAAAGTACTCTTTAAAGCTATCAGCCATGCGCTTGTATGGAGCAAGCTTCTCATCCTTAGTCTCATAATCATCATTTACTTGTCTAATTACTAGTTGAGAATCTCCATATACTTGTAAAATCTTAATTTTCCACTTGACTGCCATGCATAATCCTGTCACTAGAGCTTCATACTCTGCTATGTTATTAGTGCATGGGAATGCAATCCTGAATGAATTAGGGATAGAATCATCCTATGGTGTAATAAACATTATACCAGCCCCTAAACCATGATTTGTATGTGAGCCATCAAAGTACAGTTTCCATGTTATGTTTGTGTCAATTGTAAATATGAACTCATCAGGAAAGTCTACAACCAAGGGGTGATCTACCTGTATGGGTGCATCAGCTAACTGATCAGCAATGACCTATCCTTTAATAGCCTTTCTTTCTACATACTGGATGTCATACTCACTAAGTATCATAACCCATTTGGTCAATCGTCCTGTTAATGTTGCCTTGCTAAGGAGATATTTCAGAGGGTCTATTTTAGCAATCAACATTGTTTGATGGTTTAGTATGTAGTGACTCAGTTTTTGGGTAGCAAATACTACTGCAAGACATGCATGTTCAATGGTATTATAGTTGAGCTCATAACCTACCAAAGTCCGACTGATATAATAGACTGCCCTTTCATGACCTTCATCGTCATTCTGTGCAAGCAATGCTCTGAGTGATGAATGGGTTGCTGTAATATAAAGAATCAATGGTCTTCCTTCAATAGGTGGCATTAAGATAGGTGGTGTGAGTAAATATTCCTTAATCAATTGAAAAGCATCTTCACACCTAACTGTCCATGCAAAGGGTACTCCTTTCTTTAGTAGATGTTGAAACGGATGTGTCTTATTGGCTAACTGCACTATAAATCTTCTGATAGATTGCAACCTTCCCTGTAATGTCCTTAGTTGATTGAGATTAGTGGATGGTGGCATGTCCATGATTTCTTTCACCTTAGCAGGATCCACTTCAATGCCTCATCTAGGAATAATATAACCTAATAGCTTTCCTGACTTGACTCCAAACACACATTTCTTTGGATTAAGTCTCACTTTATACTTCTCTAGCCTCTGAAATATCTTGTCTAAAACTTGTAAATGTTCTGCCCTTGTCTTGGATTTTGCAATGAGGTCATCGACATAATCCTCCATAAGAGTGTGTACTAGGTCATGAAAGATAGTAGTCATGGCACATTGATAAGTTGCTCTAGCATTCTTGAGTCCAAAGGGCATAACAATCCAACAATAAGTTCCCAAGGACAGGTGAAAGCCATCTTATGTTGGTCTTCAGTTGCAATTATGATTTGGTTATATCCTAAGAATCCATCCATAAGGGACAACATCTCATATCCTGTTGTCATGTCAACTATCATGTCTATGGTAGGCAAAGGAAAGTCATCCTTAGGAAAAGCTTTATTGATGTCTCTAAAGTCAGTGCAGATGCAGATGCCCCCAGCTGGTTTAGTGATTGGTACAAGATTGGAAATAGAATCTAAATAGTTGATAGATTTGATGAAACCAACGTCTAAGAGTTTCTTAAGTTCTGCCTTGACTAATAAAGAAATCTGTGGGTGCATTTTTCTCAATTTTTGTTTCACTAGTTTGGCACCTGGTTGTAAGGGAAAATGATGCAGAACAAGATCAAGATCCAACCCTGGCATAACCGCATATGACCAAGAAAAATTTATCTGTCTTTGTGCAAAGAAGTTATGAAACTCAGGCTGCTCTTCTGTTGTCAATGACGCTGCAAAATAAACCAGTCAAGGATTGTCCTTGGTACCTATGTTGACTTCTACTAATTCTTCCACAAGCATGGGTGACTTTTCCTGTGCAATGGGGAGAATTTTCAAACCTCCATCCTTAGGTGCCTCAGAGAGGTTTTCACCTTTGGATGCGTCCTTTCTTTTTACTTTTTCATTGTCTAAAGGTGCCTTTCGGTTTTCACCTAGAGACTCATCCTTTTTATCTTGTTTATTTTTTTTCTCATTTTTGTGACTGGATGGTTGAAAAGATTCCCCAAAGTATGCTTTATTGTCCAAGTCAATGGTAAAACCAACCTTATGATCACCGTTTGGTATGCCTTCTCATTATCCCAGGAACTTAGCAATTGCTTCGTCGTTCTCAAACACATCTAAGATGGGTGTGTCTTGTTGGTCCCAATCAATGAGTTGGGGGTAGACTAAGGGCATGTCATCGTCAGAGATATCAAAGTTTAATGGAGTCAAGGTAAATATTGAATTATTCATGTGGTTACAAAATTCTTGTACCAAATCCATTTTTCTCTTAGGTTTGGGTCCAGGTGGATTGATAGGTGGGCCTAATGCCAAGGTTTGACTATCATAAATAGGTGGCTCAGGTTGCCAAGAGGTAGGATCAAGTGATTCCCAATAGTAGTGTTTAAACCACTCCTCTTTTGTCATTTTCTTTGGTGGACAAGAATTTAAGGGATTTGGTGAGGAACTTAACATCAAGTCAAGTTCTCCAAATAACTTGTCAAGGTCCATAGAAGTAGAGGATAAGGAATCCCACTCATAATCGTTAGAATTGGGGGAGTCATATTGATATTGGTCTAGTGGTTCATGAGATGTCTTAATATCTTCTGAAGCACATACTTCCTAAAGTAAGGGTAATGGAGTACTAGGAACGCCAATCTGAATTGGTTGAAACCCTAGCCCTACTCCTTTTGGCCACTGAGAAACAAATATTGGTTCAATTCTGCCATCTTGGTTTAAGCCTAAACCACTTTGTCCATCATATCCTTTGCTTTGCATGATTTTGAAACCCTTTCCATATAGACTCGTAGGAATATGAGAAAGTAAAAGGGGTTCCTCATCATCTTCCTTATACAGCCAGGAAGTGACATCTTCTACCTCTACAACCTCTTTTCTTAATTCACCCCATTTAGTGAAAGTTGTTGTGGGAGGAACATGTATAGTAACCATAGATTTTCTCCTATCCAATGTAGGTAAACCATATGACTTGGGAATCAAATGGCTAACACAATAAGAAGTCTTCATGTAATATTCTCCACAACCCTTGTCTTGGATCTCAACCCTAGGTGTGATAGGAACTGAGGGTGAAGTAGTTGCTCGAGTGAGTGTGGATGGATCAACATAGGAAGATGAACGGGATGATGAGGCTTCTTGATTCACTGGCACTTGGCATTGGGGGATCTCTTTTAAATTGGAGCTATACTGGAAGGGATCGGGATTGCCATCTAGAGTTATTTCTATGCCATTGTATAGGAATTTAAGACACTGATGATATGTGGAAGGGACTTCCTTCATGGCATGAATCCATGGTCTACCAAGCAGAAGGTTATAAGAAAGGGTGAGATCCAAGACTTGGAATTTTGTCTCCATCACCGCAGGACCAATTCTAATAGGAAGTGTTACCACCCCCTTTGATTTTCGTTCCTCATCATCATAAGCTTTTATGACAATAATTTTGGTCATGTTTATGCATGCTTCTGAGATACCTATTGCCTTAATCAGTTTTAAAGTGCATAGATTTAACCCTGCTCATCCATCTACCAAAACTCATCTAACCTTGGTGTCATCAACAAGGACTTCTAGATGTAAAGGGTCGTTATGATTCATTTTTTCAGTGGCATAGTCTTGTTCAAAAAATGTGGCATGGTGATTATTGGTCAAGTAGCCCACCATTTCTTAGAAATGATTGAAATCAAGATCATTAGGGACCATGGTGTTCTGTAAAGCCTTATCAAGGATAGATCGATGCTCAGGGGAAATGCGCAGCAATTCCAAGATTGAAATTTGGGCTGGGGTCTTCCCCAACTGGTCGAGTAGGTTATATTGTAAGGTGGAAGGTTGTGGTGTTTGCTATGACGGAGGGCCTTGGATAGTGAACTTAGTATGGCGAGTATTGACCGCACACTCAGGATTAGTATGGATGGTAATGGTATTGATATTCTCATCAGCGGCATGAAGGCAATGAATGATTTTGCCACTATCATAGTCATGCTTGATACTCGCATAGTTGGATAACATATTGGTCTTAGTACTCAAACTGGGGACAGCCCTTTCCCATGGTCATGTATTGTATCAAAAAAGACTTGATGATTAGTGTTTGATGACTTTTGTTTTTGTCCACTAACTTCAATAATTCTCCTTTCGACAAGATCCTGTACGATATTCTTCAGTTGTCGACAATTTTGTAAGTTATGTCCCTTAGTCCTATGATAGTCACAAAAGGCATTGTCATCCCACCAAGCTGGTTTAAACTATCCTAGATCATATTGTCTTGGTTCCTGTAGTTGTATGAGGTTATGTTGTAACAGTTGTTTGAACACTAACTCAATGGGTTCCCCTAAGGGAGTGAACTCACATTTATGAAATCTCCTTTGTTGTGGACATTGAGTATTTTGGACCATGTTAGGAGGTTTACTGACAACATTAAGAGTGTTTTCAAAAGTATGAGGTCCTTGTAACATGAGGAGGGGTCCCGCTTGTAGCATTTTACTGTCAACCACCCCATCATTGGTGACATTTTTGTTGCGAGACCAAAATATGTTTCTGTCAGTGGGGGTGTTTTGTATGATTGGGTTTTGATTGGATGTTGTTGTCTTGAGTTCACCCTTTTCAATGAGATCCTTCTCTATTATCACCCCTTTTTCCACTAGTTCCAAAAAAGACGTACAACAATGTACCCTAAGTTACTCCTGAGTTTTGGATGAAGGTTTTCTTGGAACATAGTAACTTTTTGTTTCTCAGATATCTCGACAGGACACCGACTAGCTATATTCCTCCATCTCTGGAAGAAAGCAATGAATGTTTCCCCTTCATCTTGCATTGTGTGACACAAGGTTGCTATGTTTATCTCATGATCTATGTTGAAGGCGAATTGTTCCACAAATTTCTCAACCAGTTCACCCCAAGATCTAATGCCAAAATCTAGACCCAAAAACCATTCTAGTGCAACTCCTACAAGGATTCTTGGAAATAGCCTCATAAGATACATGGGGTCATAAGCAACATCTATGCATATGGTAGAAAATTCCCTGATGTGTTCTATTGGGTTTCGTTTGCCATTGTACTTAGGGAGATTCGGTATGACATATCCGTGAGGGAAAGGGGTCATGTACAATGATCTATCAAAAGGGAATGGGATATGTGCTTTGGTGAAAATGATTTCTTAGTTGACACCGACATGTTAGCCATTTGTGTTTGTAATTCCTGCATTTGTGTTTGTAAGACGTCAACTTGGGTCAAAGATGTGCTAGGAGGATTCTGCAGATCTGGGTATGTATTCTGAAATCCAAAGTCTTGTGATGGGTTTTGATTAAACATTGGCATCTGAGGTGGGTTTGGATTCATAATGTTGGTAAATGTGTTCTGATATGGAATCGGCATAAATTGGTGTTGACCTGAGACCTGTGTGAATGGATTCTGAGTACCACTTTGGAAAAAAGGATTCTGATTCAGAATTGATGTAAATTGGTTTTGACTTGGAATCTGTGTGGATGGATTTTGACTACCAATTTGTGACAAAGGATTTTGATTCAGAATCAATGTAAATGGGTTTTGACTTGGAATCTATGTGGACGGATTCTGACTACCAATTTGTGACAAAGGATTTTGATTCAGAATCGATGTAAATGGGTTTTGACTTGGAATCTATGTGGACGGATTCTGACTACCCATCTGTGAAAAATGGTTTTGATTGCCATATTGGAAGGAGGGAATGCCACCTATTTGTGTAATCCTTGGTATAGTTCTAGTGACTTGAGCACTAGGTATGGCCATCGACTATGGTATGGTACTCGTGATACTAGCATTGGGTATGGTCGTTGACTGTGAACTTGTGGCACTGACATAAGGTGTAGAGGCTAAGGTTTGAGACCTTTTATTCCCAACAAGAGGATCGAAGGGAGTTGATGATGAAGCCCCTATAGTGAAGTCAAATCCTGATGCCATGCTAGATGTACCAAATGGGGACGTATGTACTGTCGTACTCTGTGTAGATGTGCTAGATGGCATAGTCGTGCTACCTTGAGGTATAGTAGTACTAGCAGTCGTGGTATTTGTCCCCTGTGTAGGTTGAGTTTGTAAGGTGCCAATATCAAATCTTGGAGGTAAAGTAGCACCTTCAGCTAGCAATTTGCCTAAAAATCATTGACGATCATTTGCTAGGTACTCATCTACAAAAGAGGCAAACTCAGGGTCTTGTGCGACAGCCTCTATGTCCTCTACTACAATATGTCCTTGAGTGTTTCTAGTGGTGAATTTGTCTAATAGAGTCTTATGAGCTCTTGAAAAAAATGGATTGATGAACTTGTTTGGGTTCCACATGTTTTCTCTCTCTTCTCTTAGACCTAGTTTCAACCATGTAAGACAAGCTCAATATGCGGGATATGCAAGACTATATCTATGAACAATATGACTCTAGTCTATGTTTTTGGGATTTTCGTATGCAAAATAAGGAATGTCCTAGGATGACACTAGTCTAGACTCTAAAGATGCAAAATTCTAAGCAAGACCCTAAAGTGATCAATTCTATAAACCCAAGATGAAGGGACCAAATACCGAAAGTCTAACCAAAGCGTTAATTTAGTTTAAGTCAAGGAACCAATGTAGGACAAGGATCAAAAGACAAGTTGAGTTTCCTAACTAGACTGATGAGCTAGGAGGACTCTACGTAGGACAAAATATATACTAATAAAACTAGGTTCAATGACAGATTTCGTCGACGCTATGACTTTTCTAGAGTGTAGATGGTGAACTAGTCTTGAAGTTTGTAAAAGTAGCCTTTCTAGAAGTCTAATGCAAGGTAATATGTACCCTAAGATGAAGCTAAACTCCTAACTAAGACAACTATGGTAATGACTAAATGAACCTTAAGAATGCAAAATTGAGCAAATCATTTTAGGTTTCTATTCAAGGACTGTTTGTGTGAAGACAATTGAAACTGGTGTAATCATGTTGACTGGACAGTGACTGTGAATTCTGGTTTTCTAATAATTAGACAGATGCGTTGATGGATCTAACATATGCGGTTCAAGTTCACAATTGCAGTTTTCCAGTAATCAATTGCATTTCTCTGGTAAAGTTTAGTTTGACCCTAACAGATGTGGTTAGCCTTTTAATAGATATGACTCGTATTGACAGTTGTGACTCATAATATAACGCATGCGGTTTTTTCAAAGCAATTGCGAGCTAGACTGGAAGATGCGACTCTAAACCTGACAGATGCGACTCAAGATTTTACATATGTGACTTAAAATAATAGTTGTGACTCAGAGTTTAACAGATGCGACTCAAGATTTAATAGATGTGACTCTAAAAATCAATTGCAAGTTTCTGGTGAACAGTTGTGACTCTCTATGAATTTTTAGTGACATGAATTTTAAACTGACTCTATTTTCTGTGATCAAATTCTGACAATCAAAGACAATCATAAGACAAAGTGTTTTCAATTTTGATTTTGGACTCAAAGAATGTTTAAATTGAAAACAGACAAGCACATCCTAATAGGCCAAAGGCCTAGGGTTTGTATACTTGGTATAGCCCACCGAAATACCCCGGATTGGTGATGAATGCCTTTCCTTCTCGAGAGTGGATAGCTTAGAAATTTGGTGGCATTGGCTCCCCTCCACGGCTCATTAACGTCTTTCGAGCACACCAATTTTGAATTCTTTGGGCAATGACCTCCCAAGAACTGCTATCTCTACTCAAGGGGATCAGTAGTGAGTATCTTTGGGCATGATACTGTACCCTGCACTATACCAAGCAATGGCCACAAATAGGTTGGTCTCTAAAACAAAAGGCATTTAATTCGGGCATTCCATTCGTAGGGCATGATCCATGTAGTGAAAGTCCCCTTTGGAATCCATCTCATTGGAACCATACGCGTGATTCTTGAACTTTCCCCAAGAATCCTCTTTTATATAAGTCCCTCAAGTTCAAGGTGCTATCGGTCTGAGTCGTCTTGGGGTGAGTACTTTTTCCCACCATAACAGGCCCAAGTTCTAGAGTTGGTAACCATTTCTCTTACACCCAGGATCACACAGATGCGCAAGGGGAGAGGATACTTCGATGTACCATGTCGTAAGGGTGACCAAACTTGTGCTTTCGCACCAAACACAGTAGACACTTGTTAATTTTAATCAAACTAAAGATTTTCTACGCTTCCAAACAATATGTTTCAAAATTAACTAGCGTCTTCGACAAGCGTCCTATAGAAACACTTGTTAGTAGTTTTCAATATTGTCTTCATCAATCGTCCTAAAAAAGCTTGTTAACTCCAAATCGCCACACACTAAAAATTAGATATCAATAACACAAAATCTAATTGAAAATTTGAGATTTCTGAAAATAGAAATAAAGTTTACCAGTCAATTGCGTCGCTGTGTTACAAGTCAGATGCATAGTTTCATCTTCAATTGCAGTTCAAGAATTCAATTGCAGTTCAGGAAAATACAGATGCGTCATTTCCTCTATCAGATGTGGTTTAGGAAGTCAATTGCGGTTCAAAAAACTACAAATGCGTCGTTTCATACGAAAAATCTGCACAAACCAAAAATAAAAGATCTTCAGATTCGCGAAGATGGTGTCTTCACGTCGGGTTCACCAAATGTAACGCCATAGAAAGTTGCACAATAGAAAACAAGAGATTAGAAGCAAACATGCATGCAATACTAAATCTAGAATGCAAATCTAAATGTTAAGCAATGAAGAACATAGGAAAGTCAGAAACATAAACAAAACTAGAACAATCTCACCAATTTTGAATGTATTTCCATGATTCATCTCAATTTCCCTTCTCCATTTTTCTTGTGTACTATAATTTCCCTCATATTTTTCACAAATTCGTGCAAGTATAGCCTAAGATAGTGATTAGCAAAATATCGAAGATTCAAGACAAAGTGCTCTCAAAAGTCATAAGATTTCGCGAGAGAGATTGGAATGAAGAATGACAAATCAACTTATAGAAAATTGATTATTCAAACGACAGGTCAGGATTGAAATATCAATGGATGGTTGAGATTGACAGATTAGACATGCATTCTGATAACTGTCAGTAGTGACATGAGTGATCCAAACTAGAAATAGAATTAAAGATTAAATAAATGATTTAATCTTCGAGTTCAGTATTTGAAAACAGAAGAATTATCTTTACATGACAAAGATGAATATGGATTAAAGCAACTGTTGTTCCAATGCACGCATAAGGTTTAATTAATTAAATATGAATATTTAATTAATGCACATGTACACACAAATGAGTTAGAACTAGACGATTGAATGATTTGACGAAGAGATTACTCGAGAACGCCACTCAGACATTAAATCAAGAGTTAACTGAGTGATTAAAATAGATGTTGAGTTGAGTAAAAGTGAATACTTAGATAACTCACATAATTATCTAAAATATAGACGAATGCATTAAAATAGAATTAATGAATTAAATAATTCATTTAATTCAAGATTTGATATTTGAAGAATAATTAAATAAATAAGATTTATTTAATTAAATGATGAAGGGATTCAAATGAATAATTAAATAAAGAATTTATTTAATTATAGTTGAAATATGATAAAGGTAAATTAAATAAAATGTTTATTTAATTTAACAAGAAGAATAATGTTAATTAGTAAAATAATTAAATAAAAAGCATTTATTTAATTAATCAGATAGAATACAGAAAAGTGTGAATTAATTAAATAATTAAGATTATTTAATTAATAGAAGAATTGATGTTAAAATGAACTAATTAAATAATGGACATTATTTAATGATGACCGTGAAGAATAGAAGTAATGAAGAAAATGGAAGTCGCAGGCCTAAACCAAATTTCGATGTCTACAAACATCTTTTAGCATATTTCATGGCATGATTTTATTTTTCTTGTGACATTTCCTTTTCTTGGTGGTGTCATTAGGTTTTATGTCCTCCAAGAGTGCGATATTTCTAAGCATACGATCTCCCTTAGTGTCATGATGTGAAGCGAGAGGCATCCCGTAAGTGGTGATTTGATACTCTTTGACTTGTCCTCCCTTGGAGACATTAGGCATGATTTTCCCTAAGAATAAGACCTTACATGAACAAAGCAAAATCCCCTTTAACAAAAACCTATAGACATAACATTGAAAAGCATAGCATTGTGGTACCTTATTGAAGTTGTTAGGAGGATAAATTTGATATGGTATGTGATGCTAATATGATTCATTTTCCACCTCATTGGGATAACTCACCTAGCAAAAAGACTAAGGTTCCACTACCCCAAAGTGAGCAACGCATGCTATGAACAAACAACCTAGACCTAGTCCACATAGTGTTGGATAGATTATCGAAGCTTGATCCTTTTTCTCAAAAAAACTACCCTGTTCCTCATTGTGGTGGAATGGTTGTGCTTGATCCTTTGTTTTTCTTAGCCTTTTATAGGGTATAACTATTTATCTTTTTATTACTGCATACTTAAGTGTCTTGAATGTCTACTTTAGTGTGAGTTTGTCATGGGGGAAAATTTTCAATAAAGCGGGGGCAAAATGCATTAATAGAAAAAGTATACCTTTTTCCCTTTTTTGGAAATAATTAAACAAATGAACCGAATGTTGCCTTGCTTTAGTGTTGTAATGTGTTTTACACATTCACATTAAGTCTAGGGCCCTTTTTAATCATAAAATGTACTTAATTTATGCCTTATTTAGGGTATTGTAAAGTGTTTTTACACTTTCACACTAATCTAGGGTTTCATTAATTAATTGTGGTTAATTGAGCTTAATTGGACTATTTAATTCAAATCTAAGACTTATTAATTGCATTTTCCAAGGATCTGTCCCAATATCCATTGATGATATTGCATAACATTTACATTGGAAAAATTGGAGTCCTAGAAATTTATGCTAGGACCATCCACCACTTTGGTTGAATGGGTCTTCCTAACATAGGACACCCCTTTCTTGACATATTTGAAATGGGTTTTTGATGCTATTTCATCCCCCTGAAGCTTGGTAGTAGGAAATTGTGCTAGGACCTATTTTCCCAAGGTGCCAAATGGGTCCTCCTCACTTAGGAAATCCCTTTTTGAATTTATTTGTGGCACGATCTTAATGATTTTCAATCCTATATTTGATGTCGGCTTAGATTATTTGAATTTTGGGGTTAATCCTTAGATTTAGTATAAATATAAGGTTAATTCTCATAGTTTCATCTAAGCATTCAAGTATTTAAGAACTATAGAAAACTTATGATAAAGAGAGCATCTTCAAGAGCATTTCAAAGGCATTCAAGGGTAGATTATCAAGGTTTTATTACAAAAATTCAAGATCATATCATCATGTAAAAGGAATAGTGCATCAAACATGTGGTTGAGCTAATGTGTGTTGATGTAGTATTTAAGATCCAAGTTAAGAATTGTTTCACATCTAATTCAAGATCAAGATCTACATTCTACATGGCCACTTCATGTTAGTGTGTATATTTACATTCCAAGACATCTTCCAAGGTATCATCATTTCATGTTTCATGTTTCATGCTTCAATTTCATTGTTTCATCATAATGTTTAATTACCTAAATGGGGTATGACCGAGGAAAACCCCTATCCTCTAACAATCAAAAAGTTTTTCTCCCCATTGATGTGTGTTTACAGGTTCATAGGTTGAGTATCAAGTGGAGAACAATATTGAAGAAAAATTGTCAAAGTTGTCATCCATATTGCAAGAACATGAAAACAAGAATTGGTTTCAGGTTTTTAGAAGCTAAGAACTAAGGAGCTATAACTATAGATATTGAAGAACAAAACTCAAATCTCAGTTTTCAGAAACCCTAATAGGGACTCATTCACCACTAAAGGCGAATGAGTCCTTTGTGACCTAAAAACAAAAAAAATTCTCTACAGTACACATTGTTTTAGCCTTCAAAAACTTCCCTTATAGTTTCTATAATAGTTAGGAGTCATTTTTGATTGTTATTTATGCAGTTTGGCCTTCATAATTATATGTTTCATAACAAAAAAATGTGATTCATCATCTTGATAAATTCATTTTGATAAACCCTATTTTTCTTTGAAACAACATTTATAGTATTCTTCTTGTTGTGGTTATTTTATCTATTTTATACATTCATAATATTTTGTCATTTTCATTTAAACTGTAAGATTAAGGTTCTTTGATCTTTAGTATGCCTTGTGAGTTTTGGATTTTCAACTAATCTCTCTTTGAGAAGCCAATGTGTCCTTGAGATGAGAGCATACCGTGTTGTCATCCATCTCTCACGCTAGAATCCTATGGTCGAGAACTAGTTAGTTCATCATCCAAGACCTCTCTTGTTTGCTTACCTAACTCCAAAAATCCTCCATCCCTAAAAACACCAAAAATATAAATGAGTTCATTCTTCTATTGTTGTCATATCCCTTATCATTTTTCATTAAGTGATTGAGGGAAATTCTTTCCCTTTAGACCTCATTTGTCTTTGGAATTAGAATCTACTTAACAAATCTTTTCCTTCACATTTCAAACATTTCTTTCATAGTGATGGTGGGAATTCTAAGTCTAGTTTCTTCAACAGATACAGGTATACCTCTTTTGGTTACCATTTCTCTTCATCTTCTTTGTGTACCTTGTAATAATTGTAGTGAATATTCTTCTTTGGATAAATATTTGTCTTGAATCCATCCCTACTTAGTTCTATATCATTATTCTCTTATGCATGCCATCTCATATGCCAACCTCTAGTCTTCCCCTTCTCACTACATGTCTTCCTTCTCCGAGTCTTCTTTCCCTTCTTCACGAGGGTATGTGCAAGATCATTATGGAAAAAATAGGCCCTTAAGTGGCAAAAAATTTGGAAAAATTAGAGTTAGGCAACCTGAAGTAAAAATTTGAATAAGTTATCTATATTATTTGTAAAATATGTAAGAATAGAATTTGTAGAAAATTCAATTTAGTTTCTAAACTAGTAGGTTTATTTAAAAAAAAAAACAAATCTATTAGGTGAAAATTTGAAACTTCAATGTAGTAGTACTTAAATTTCAAGGAAAAAATAAGTAGGTGTCTTTCTCACCACCCTAACCACAATAAAATGATAATTATATTTTATAAGATTTTAGATATAAGTAGAGAACTCATTTCCAGATGTGATGCATATTTTTTTGTAATTTTTTTCTACGTAAATAATTAATTATGATTTTTTTATTACAATTTTTAAAAATATAAAAACTCATATGTCTGACCACCTTAACTTGGTCAAAACTTCATGAAATTGAATTCCTTTTTTTTTAATATTATAGTATGTGAAGCATAGAATGTGACACATGTTTCAGATTCAAAAAATGTGCTACCATTTGAAAGCTATAGATTTTTTTCAATCAACCTATCAATTAGGACTTTAGTCATAATTCAAATAGAAAATGAATAATAATTATTTATTAAATTCAAAGTAAAGCATAATTTGTATTGCTAGAAAGTTGAGAATATCCTTTAAAAACCCTTTTCATTTCATCAATTTTGGGTTAAAAAAATTCATCAACCACATACCCTACAAATAACCATAATATCACCACTTTTTGGCCCATCATGATCCTGCACATACCCACGAGTCTCCCACCTTCATCCCTATACCAACCAAGGTGGTTCACCGACCTGTGTTTCTCTATTTCCTTCTCCTTTCTGAAAGATCTAAAAAAAGATCACTTCTAGGTTGTTGCACACTATGCTTCAGGTCCTTCTCCCCTCACCCATAAGCCTTAGAATTCTCCTTCAATCCAATATTAGGATACTAAATTAGTGGTCAACTTGTCCAATGTTATTTTAGATCCTCATGCCATCAAGGTTCTAAAAAGAGGTATTGGACTTGCAGTGGCTCCTTGTGCTATCTCGCATGTGGACTTCCTTATTAAGATTGAGAATGGAACCCATTATCTTCCTTTAGATAGTCCAAAATAAGTTAGGAAGGATTGTGGCATAGCCCTTACGTATTCCAAATCATTGAAGTGCAACATCCCCAAAGCTAATCTTCTTGCCTTGAATAAATTATTAAGCAATAAGGAATTAGTCATCTCCAAAGCAGACAAAGGTAACACCATAGTTATTATGAACAAACATGACTATGTTTCCAAAATGATTTTCCTCCTCTCTAATTCAAATAGCTACAAAATCTTATCCCACAACCCCTACTTCAAAATCTTCAAAAAATTCAAGGCTTTGGTCATGTCTTGCTCTTTTGATGAGCCAACAAAAAATCATCTCCTTCCCCTCAAGGTGGTAACCCCTTGCATTTATGGGGTGCCAAAATTTCACAATGAGGGAATTCCTTTGAGACCCATTTTTGACACCATAGGGTCCCCTACTTATTATCTGGCTCAGTTTCCTTTCAAAATTATTATCCCCTCTTGTTAAGAAGTCAAAATCCTTCATAAAAAATTCCAACCACTTTTCCATTTTGTTAAGGATAAGAGTCTAGAAAAAAGTGATCTCTTGGTGAGTTTAAATGTTGTCTCTCTTTTCACCAAGGTTCCCATCCTAGACTCCATTGAAGTTGTTAAGTGAAAATCTAGTGAGGAGATTTCCACCTTTGTAGAATTCTTCTTAAGATCAACATTTTTCTCTTTCCAAGGTGTTATCTATGAGCATTTTTATGGAGTGGGCATGGGCTCTCCCCTTTCTCCTATCATTACTAACCTTCATATGGAGCATTTCAAAGAATTGACACTCCATTCCTTTCCCCTCAAGCCAATATGGTGAAAACGATATGTGGATGACACCAATTTGTATTGGCCACATGGCTTGGAAAAGTTAGAATATTTCCATACCCACCTCAACAACCTATCTCCTTGTATTTCTTTCACCAAGGAGATCAAAACATGTAACCAAATTCCTTTCCTTGACATATTGCTTCTCAAAAAATTTGATGGGCCCCTTGGCCATTGTGTGTTCCATAAGGCGACCCATACTGATCTTTACTTTCACTCCTCCTCTCATCACCACCCCAACCAAAAATTTGGTTTCCTTAAAACCCTTTCCTTGAGAGCCTATAATATTTGCGATGAGGATAATTTAACCCATTTAGTTAACCAACCTTCATCAAGTTTTTCAAATTAAATGGGTACTCCAACAAGAAAATTTCTAGAGCCTTCAACCAAGCCAATGTGTGTTTCCTTTCAATCTCTATGCCTAACCAAGTCTTTGACCTCCCTGGTGCTTCCCTCTCATACATCAAATTCATATCACAAAAATCTCCAAGATCCTCCATAAAAGAGGCCTCTATTGTGCTTTCAAGCCTTGTTTTAGTCTGATAAATTGTATTCATCCTCTCAAAGAATCCAAGGACTTTTTCCTTGACTCAAGATTCTCTAAGGCTTTTTGTTCTTGTGACACACCTTATATAGGTGAAACTAACTGCTCATTAAACAATAGAATCAAAGAGAAAAGTGCCAACATAAAACATGAATGGGTTTTCAAATATTCCCTTACCAAAAACTCTTCTTCTACTAAACACCATATTTTTCTTCAAAACACCCAAATTCTTTGCAAGGAAGATAATTTCTTCAAAAGAAATCTCAAAGAAGCCACCAAAATAAATAATCATCCCTTGAACCTCAATCATGATGAGGGGTGGAAGTTGACTCTGTCTAGGAAAACCTTTGTTAGCCAACCTCAGAACCCACCTTCTTCCTTCCTCGTGCTAGTTTGTGTCTTTTCCTTTCCCTATCATTGTTTGTATCCCTCCTTGTGTTTCTTCTTCCTCTCTTGGCTTTTGTGTCTCATTGTCTTGGTTTTGGGTGTAAATTTCTAGTTCTTGTTGCCTAATTCCATGTTCATTGATGTAGTTTGTTGGCTTTTTAACATTATAATTCTTTAGTTTATGGTTCTAAGTTATTTTATTTTTTTTTAGCTTGGTTGTAATTTTTTAGTCCTCTTGCTTAATGTTAGCTTGTTGTAGTCTTCAAAAGGATAGTAATTTTTGGTTAATATATTTATTTAATTCTTTGATATTTTGTGCGGTCTCTTATTATTTATTTATATAGATTCATCTTCTATTATTATTAAAGCTTATATATAATAATAATAATATTAGCATTAATTATTGATTATTTTGATATTTGCATTTTTATAATTAGTTTTTAGATTAATATAAAGTTCAAACTATAGATTTTAATTTTAATAATATCACAATAATTTATAAATATTAATAATTTTAAAATAATATCATCATAAATTTAATTCATTAAAGATATAAAAGATAACAAAATATTATTCTCGAATATTAATAATAATAATAAAAGATCATTTTCTTTTCTTATTTTCATAATAAAAGAAAACAATGGGATTAATATTGTAACATCATGAAAACAAAGTGGGATTAAAGCAATATAGATGCAATTAAACTCAAATCATAAACTAAAGCTAAACAACAAAGCACAAAGGAAATTATAAACATAAACATAGAAAGATCTCACCTAATATCTACATCCTTCCATGAATGACCTCAATTGTCCTTCTCCATTTCTCTATGATGGTATTCTTTCCCTCATATTTTCAGTGTGTGTGCAAGTATAGCCTTGATGTATGTGATTATAGAAAAATATCAAAGATTAAACAAGTGCTCCAAAAGTCATCAGATTTCAAGAGGTGTTGCAATGATGAAAGACTAGTCCATTTATAGAAAATTGATCATTCGAATGAGAGGCTGAGATTGAAAGATAGACGAATGATTCAGATTAAAATATTTGACATGCATTGAGACAAGTGTTAGTACAAATGTGAGTGATAAAACCTAAGAATAGAGATCAAGATTAAATAATGATTTAATGTCTAATTGAAAGTATTTGAAAATTAGAAGAATAATGTTTGCATGATAAAGATAGAGAGAGAATAACATAAATTATCAGTTTGAATGCAAATATAAATAAATTAATTAAATAAAGATATTTAATTAATAAATGTGTACATGCATATGAATTAAAGCTGGATAACTCACTAGTTATGATAGAGAGTTTCTTCCTGAAAGACACTCCAACATTAAATTAGGAGATAACTGACTGATTTAAATAGATCTCGAGTCGAGTGGGAATGAATACTTAGATAACTTAAACAATTATCTAAATATAGAGGAATATGTTCAAAATGGACTTTTATGAATTAAATGATTATTTAATTCAACATTCGACATTTAAGGATTAAATTAAATAAATAAGATTTATTTAATTAACTAAAGGAAGGGTTAAATGAATAATTAAATAATTAAAGTATTTATTTAATTATAGTAAAAAATATGATTATGATAAATTAAATAATAATTTCTTTAATTTAAGAAAGAGGATAAAGTTAATTAGTGACATAATTAAATAAAGAACATTTATTTAATTAATAGAAGAATAAATGTTAAAGTGAATTAATTAAATAATTAAAAGTTATTTAATTAACGGATGAGAAAGGACTTTAGAAAGTAATTAAATAATTAACATTATTTAGTCACAACCACTACAATACAAATTATGAAGAAATTGAAGTTGCAGGCTTAGACCAAATTTCAGTGTCTACAATTATAAATTTTTTTCTTTAATATATATAATAATAAATTTATATAAATATCATAATATAGATTTTTTGTAAGATTAGTCTTTCATTATTATCTTTGTTATTATTAAAGATTTTATATAACAACATTAATAATATTTATAAATAAATATTTTATTAATTTTATAATTATTACAAATTGTAAAAGAATATTAATATATTAATTTTATAATTATTTTAAAATTAATCTTTATGTATTAATATATAGATTATTTTCATATTAAGTGGCATATTTATAAGCATAAATTATTTAAGTGTCATGTTTTCCTAATCATGTCTCTTGTCAATCATAAATCCATGCTAGGTAACATTTAGCATGTTAAAACTTGGAGCCACATCCTATGCATTAGGTCAAGTGTATAATGTAGTGGAATTATGCAACTACCCATACATTGTATTTCCTTTGAATTTATGGGAGGAAATTTTCTTAACCTTCCACCACTCATATGAAGCCACCAACCATGAGCCTCACCAAGTCATCACAACTTTAGGAGCTCATTCATTCACTCATCTTTAGGAGGATCAACTATGAAAACAAAAATAGATTATCAATGTTCATTTAGCTTGTGGGGCCCAAATCAAAGCTCAACAATATATGCTCAAGGTTTGGAATAAGGTCACAAAGGAATTAATTTAATATTTATGATATTTTCACACCTCCCAATCTATTAAGTAGATTTAGGAAGGCCAAAAACTCCTCTATGAATATGTAACATTTTTCAAGATTTTGTTCAACACTGTGAGTAGGTGTTACGGGTCAAGATTGCATGCCTTATCAACTAATTACCATACAACATTTCCTTGATAAAATCTTGTGTTATTAATCTAATTTGCAACACATTCTTTCTAACTAGCTGCTCTCTCAAGTTAATCTTAAGGAGGCATTTTTCTCTATGGAAAATGATAAAGACTCTAGTTTAGATGTATTTTAATTTGAGTTTTATAAAACCTTTTTGGACTCTATGTTCAATGACCTGAACAATGTCTATCTTGAATCCATTTAATTAAATTATTTGGGTGATTTTATATTAAAAAAAGAATTATTAAATATATGCCTAAAGATGGTAACCTCTAAGACATCAAGAATTGGTGGCCAATCACTCTACCAAATGTTTCCTACAAGATCATTACTAAGGTATTTTGTCTTAAATTCCACTCCATGCTTCCCTTAAATATCTGAATAGAAAAATATAGCTTCAATAAGTCCATATTTATTTTAGATAATATCAACACCATTTGGGAAGGAATTGATTGGCCCCACTATGCTCAATAACCTATCATATTTATGAAAATAAAACATGCTAAGGCCTATGACTATATTGAATAGTTGTTAATTCTTACCATAATACAAGCACCTAGTTTTGGCCATCAATAAATTTAAATTATTCACATTCTCTTTTAGATGATTCTACTTGCATTACCATTTCTAGCTAGAGATCCAATTCCTTTGGGATCCACATGTTCATCTGAAAAGGTTTTCCTTTTGCCCCAACCCTAAATATTTTGGGTTGTGCAAAGATTCAAGTAAAATATAAAGTGTAACTATGGGAATAACTATAGGTCAAGCCAACCTATCTTAATGTGTTATATGATTTGGTATCTTTTGTAAGGAATGTATGGTTTAGTTTTGAGTTGAAAATATGAAGTGTTGCATGATACATATTTTGGGCCAACCTGATTAATGTTTTGGTTGGTTGTGATATATATACAAGGTTAATTCCTTATGTGGTGTAGATGAGATGTGAGATAATTAAGTGTGTATGTGAGATTGAGAGAAGAGAATTTGGAATTGGTTTTGAGGTGAAGAATTAAGTGTGTTAAGTTATTATTTTGAGATTCAATGGAATTATATCTCCAACATAGGTAAAATACATTGTTAGCAGTTCATATTTGGTAGTGAGCCACCTTTTCTTTTATCTCTTTCTATTTTGGGTAGTGAGCCACTGATAGTGAGCCTTTATTCTTTTGGATAGTGAATCCACCAATTGTATCAAACCTTGTAACTTGTTATAATATCTATATTGTGATGTAATCCCCACTATGGTTTTTCCCTTTCTGGGTTTTTGTAATGCCCCATCTTAATAACCTAAAGAATGTTGCAATTGTGTATAAGGGTGAAATTTTTTTTTTTTAAAGTATAATTATTTAGTTAATTAGTTGCATACATTCATTAAGCTATGCGACGTTACACTACGTTGAGTTTCCATAGATGACTTTAGTATTTCACATTGCACATATTAATTAATAACATAAACATTAAAGATAAACATTGCATTTCATTTGAAATTCCATTCAAGATAACATAAAGTACAAATTTGTTTCCATACATTGCATTTGATAAAATATACAATACTTATCCATCTGATGAGGTAGTTCAATAATAATTACAATTACATTTACATTGTTCACCTCATAACAATTAAGGGATGTTTTTCAATTACAAGATTTACAAATTACAATGAAGAAGTACATATAAGTTTTCTGAGTGCAAGCTCTCCATCTATGAAACTCTCGATGTCATGATCACAAACTGGGGACCCAACGGAGTAAGGTGCACGTTCCACCCAACCATGTGGTACCCGTAGGTCCACTCCCCATGCTAGGAGATAGTAATATGGTTACCTAGACATAATCTACTAACCCTAGACATTAGTACATAAGAAACTAATGGTTACATTGCTTCCAGATTTAGACAATTGAACATTCTATATGCACAAGGTTAACTATTATTTTAGGTGGAGTGTCATCACAATATTGCAAAGGTTACCTTGGTGTTTCTTCCTAGGTTCTGGCCCCCAACATGGGTTACCCTGGTGACCTCTTATGAAACCCGACCCCATTGCAAGCTATTGCGGAATTGAATGTCTTTTGGAGAAACAAGACACCGATTTTCCATTCTAGGCCTTCTCATCTTATACTCAAGACTAAACTAGCTCAAGAGTAATAAGCAAGGCATAATCATCTTGTTAAGGATTTTAAATCTAACTACTGTGTTCTTTAGTTATCATTGACTTACTAACTCTTTGCAAGTTACCCTGACACCACTTTGTGTGTCGGCCCTTACAAAAAGCCACTCCCCTAAACATAACAAAGGTATTCTAGGTTTTCTTGACTAAGGCAACATGGTGTACAAATTACCACATAAAATTTGTACACTTTCATATCGAACATATGTTCACAAACTCAGGTGTCTACTCACCATACAATACTACGTACACATCCTTAGTCAACACAAGAATTCAATAAAAACAAACACATTACCCCACATTATCCAACTTGTCTGGAAGACTTGTTTATTTAAAAAATTTCCCAAAATGTCCAACAAGAAAGACAATTAAAAAAAAAATTTGGAAAAACATCTACTATTTAGATATACTAAATCCATCCAGACAATAATTTGAAATATAAAATTAATCTTCTAAAGTATAATTTAACTTCCATCCATTTAAAAATTAACAAATCTACAATTACTCAATGTCATTATCACTTGCTATAATGAGATCAAAATAAATTCAAGAAAATCAATTTATTTTAAACATAAAAGACCTCTTAATATCATAAATAAGTTTCCCAATTTTTTTAATATATATTTAATAAATACATAATTATAACTATTATATATATATTATATATTATAAATAATATTTATTATATATAATATATACACACATAATAATTATAAATCACATATATATCAAATTCTTTATATTTAAATAAAATAAGATATATATATTTTTAATTTTCGAATGGCATTGTAGTAAATTATAAACTAGGGCTTTTTTCCCTTACTCGCGCAGGTCATAGCCCACGCATGCCTCACTGAGGGTAGGGCTGCCTTCGCAGCCCGCCCACAGAGCTCGGCCACTGTGGCTGTGCCAAGCGCAGCCCATGAGGGCGGTGCTGGGCTCAACCCTCGCCGCTGTCCCCTACGGGCTCGGCCGCAGGGTAACCCCGCCCGACAGTGCGTCGACACTAGTTATTTCCATATACGTTTTTTTTAATAAATGAAAATAAATTTTATACATAGAATCCGAACAACGATTGTTTAATCCCATTTTTTTTTAATATAAAAAAAACAATCCATACAGATTTCGGTGACGGATTTGATCGATTTTTTAATATAAATAAATACTTCTAATTTTCCCATACGGCGTTTTGATTCAGGATTAGAAAAATAAATAAAATTTCTGCAATACAAATTCGTCTGTACAGTGTTTTCACAAAATAAATAAAGGGTTCTTCACAATCCAAATTGTATATGAAATCAAGTATATGTATAAAGATATATATATATATATATATATTTACATAAATTTATCAGGGTTTTCACACAGAGAATTTAAGAAAACTTCTACAGAAGTTCAACAGGTTTTCAAAAAGGGAAATGGGGAAATTTCAACAGTACACATGAAATTTTATTTTCCAGATGAATTCAATAGTTTCCTTTCACACAACTCATTTTTTCAGAAGAAAAAGAAACATAATAAATCCCATTCCGGGAATACACAGTAAATCATTTTTTTTTTTGAAAAATACAGAGGATTTAAACCAAAGAGATTTCTTTCACAGATATTCTTTCAAAACAACAAATTTTAAACCACAAGAGAAATACCTGATATCTTGAAGTTTTGAAAAAGTTGATTTGGTGAAGAGAACTTCTGTAGCCTCTACTACCTGTAGCCTTCCAAATTTTTTTCCAAGAACAAAACCCAAATTGCAAGCAGAGATTTTCCACAAGTATACAATATTCCAAAAGCATATACAGTAAAATTTGCAAAAACACTGATAATTTTTCCATGAAGAGAAAATAGAATAACCTCCCTCTATGTTTCTCTAGATCCAGATTAACCTCCATGAACAATTCTTTTAAAAAAATTCAATAAATGCACTGGCACACATGTCGAGAAGTGCAAAATATCTTCTCAACCACTTCTCGATAATCTTGCCAATTTCAATTGCATGCAAATTAATTAATTTAATTTAAATTTACAATTCAAATGCCATTTCCACAAATAATATTTAATTTCAAATAAAGCTATTCACACACTTAAATAATTTAATTTAATTAATTTATTTATTTAATTAAATAAGTTTAATCTTTTAAGATCAAACCATTTAACCAAATAAGCTAATTAATTAATTAAATAACATACAACTAATTTCTTCAACATTAAAAATTAATTTAAATAATAGTAAATAAAACATAATAAACTATTATTAAAATTAACATTATTTCCTTTCAAGCAATTAAATTAAACCAAACAGAAAAATAAAAGACAACCTATGACTCAACTAAAACTGACAATGTACAGTGACCGGGTTATGGACTACACTAGGGTGAACCAAACTACTATCTCCCAATCAATGTATCTGTTGAATCTTGACACACTCATACCTGAGTAACCAGGTGGAGTCAGTGTCATGTACTTGCAATTCCTGCAACCAAGCAATAACATGCATATAAATATAAACCATTGTACAGGCACACCATGCAGAGAAAATCACGGATATCACAAGGCACTCGCAAGCAAGAGATATGATTCTGTTCTCCACACCAATACACGTCACATTAGACTGACGAAATAAATAACTGTTAGTCCATCAAAACATATTCATAACAATAATCAACTAAAAATAAACATCTACACTATCTCAAAGCATGTCTAAAATCAGTAATCACCATACAATGTATCATCATGTCATAGAATAAATCCACTATCACTCAAAACCAGCGATCAGAATATCCAAACAAAGTATCATAGTCTAACAGTGTGAAAACGTATCAGCAGAAAACATAAGCATAAATGGAGGGGTACTACAGTTTTCCATGTAAATATGGTCTTCTTGTGTTCTTTGATGTGATGTATGCTTTCTATGTTCCTTTCATTCACTGCAAGTTTAATTTGATGCATTGAATGAATGCTTAACTTAATAGGAATATAGATTCACCCCCCTCTCGGTATTTTGGGTGTTCAACAATTGGTATATGATCTTTGTTCCTTCAATTGGCTTGATTGCTAAGGTAGATCTTGGATTTAAACACATGGCTACAAAGAAGTATCCTATTCATTTATAAGAGATTATCCCTAAAGGATTTACTAGAGAATATTGCATAGTGGACATGGAAGGATAACTCAGATAATCCCTTGATGATTTGGATAAAGGTGAAGCTAGGAACAGAGATCTGAAAAGGGATCTTGGTGATGTAGATGAGTGCATTAAGAAGTTGAGAGAGAAACTCAAGAAAGATACAAATAGAATCAAGGAAACAAATACGAAGCTTCAATAATCTACTGAGACTATCAATAGTTTGAAAGTTCAAGTTGAAGAAGGTATAAGAGTTAAATACTTCCTGAATGCTAAACTAGAAGATAAATTTCAAGAATGCTCAAAGCTTGAATAAGAAGTTGTGATTTGAGATCAAATCTAGAGAAAGAAAAGATCCAAGAGGAGCTCTAAAATTATTGATGAGATGATTGAAAATAAGAAAGATTCTAAGGAAAAAGAAAGATTAGAATTTGAGAAAGGTGAAAGTTCATAGGTAGATCAAATTCTAAAAAATACTAAAAAGAAGAATGAACAGAATGAAAAATACCAAATAGATCTGGAACCAAAAGAAATATTTCAAGAGACCACCTATCAAACAACCAAATGCACAGAGGTATTCATATTCTAGTGGTTATTTTTATTATTACAATAAGTTTAGATATAAGGTTGTAGAATGTAGAAGTAAAATGAATCAGATTATTCAATAATTTCCCAGTCAGTGTTATACATGGAATATATTTGGGAATAGAGCAAGTGAATGTAGAACTAAGAGGATGAATGGTTGCAACAATGGCATGATGTTTAAATATTTTAATGGTTATTTTTATGCATGCAATGGATTTGGGAATAAGGCTAATGAATTCATATCTAGAATGGGTGGAAGTAAGCTTGTTCAAAAAAGTGTCACATGTCACAATGCAATAAACTAGGAAACAAAAAAGTTTTTCAAAAGCAAGAATATGAAACCCTTTGTTTCACTAAAGAATAATGATCCAATAAAAAATGTGGATCTAGTTGAGATAAAGAATGAAATGAGCAAGCTATGGAAGAAGAAAGAAGAGAGGGAAGTAAAGAAAGAGTCTGTGCCAGCCCTAGTACAAATGTTTCCTTCAAAAACTAGATGAAGAACTTTGGCTCAGGGGGAGTATTAACAGAGAATATTTAAGCCCCTACCAAATATGTTGTGCTCATGCCTTCATCACTTAGGAACATATGTAATTCAAAATTCTCAAGAACTATTGTAGAAAACATCAGTGAAATTTTTCTTAATGGAGAGATTTGCAAAATAATTGAATATGATTTTTACTACATAGTTAGGGTTTTCCAACTTTTGACCTAACAAAAATCACTAAAATCAATGTACTTTAGGTCTTTGTATTATATGTGTGTGTGTGTGTGTGTGTATTTGCATATAAAGGTCATTTGTAATTAAGCATATACGAAGTGAAGAGTAGAGTAGAGGTGGAGTGAAGTGTTTCCAAATTTTTGTGTGAAACCCTACTAGTGGAAGAACTCAAAGGTATTTATCATTCATGCTAAACCCTTTGTTTTAGAAGTTGCTCATGATTTTACCTCTCAAGTGAATGATGTATTGGAATGATCAACACCTAAGTTCAAGAAACACCCCTTCAAATCTATGGAGATGGATCTAGAAGGTTCATTTTCAAAAGTTCCTACATAATGCATACTGAGGATGTGAGAATTTACATTAATGTGAAAATGGAAGAATATTATCATGGAAATTTGGGAGAGCATTGGGTAAATGGGCTCACCAGAGATAATTTTGAATTGAAACTAGAATTTATGAGCTTACCAGAGAAGAAGCTAGACATATGGAACAATTTTCTAAACTTTTGTTATGAAAATGCATAGGTTAAGTACACACTAAGGAGAATTCATGATAATTTTATGTAGTTGGATATGCCACATTTAATCAACAAGCAAGCTATTAAGGAAGTTGTATGTTTATATTCTAAAGGACCTATTCCAGTGATGAACACCATTAATAATGAGATGGTTATGAAGCTAACCAGAGAAAAAATCAATAATTTTTCCTTGACAGTGAAGGGGGTTATCCCACAATATTGGTTCACAATTCCCTTCATGAAGAAAATTTAAAAAAATGCTCCAAATAAATTTTTTTTAGGTTCTCTTGAAAGGGGAGGTGGGTTCGCATGATTCCAAAAAGGGGCACACTCAAACCCCCCTTCAAGTGAACCCATTTGTTATTTCATCCCATTTTTGGAATTTTTTTTAATGAAAACAAAGGAAAATTACAAAAAATGGGGGTTGGAGCAAACCCCTCTTCGAGCAAACCCCCTTCACTCGAAGGTTCCAAGGGGTTTGCTCGAAGGGGGGTTCTCTTGAAACTCCTTTTTTTCCCTTCTCCCTCTCCTCTAGCACTTTTCTACAAAAAAAATCCTTTTGAGCTTGGGTTGAAGATGTAAATGGAATCAACTTCACAAACCCAATTGGATGATGGTAATCCTTAGAACGAGCTATCTATCAAATATAATTTTAATATATTTTGATTTTATTATGTATTTTTTAGTTTAATTAAACATATATTTTTCACCAAAAATCAATCTCTTTGTTCAGCTCATGTGGAAAAATAGTACATTATAAAAAAAATCTAGAAAGTATGTTCGTTTTAGGTATTGATATCCTTGATCTAGTAAAAAAAATTGAATTTCAATACATACAAAAAAAATTATGTTGTATATGGTTAGCATATGTCTAAATTGTAATTGGTTTGACTTCAAAACTTAATTAAGAAAAAGAATTCAATAAAAAACTATGAAATAAAATTAATGTGCTAGATATCATAGTTACAAAGCTAAATTAAAAAAAAAAATGAATTGTATCCTTCATGGAAAAAAAGATATGTTGTTTATGGTGAACATCACTCTTTAAAAATGGTGTTTATTGTTAAAAACTATTTTTAGTTTGCATCATCTTAAAATTCCTCATGGTTTAACAACTATAGGTTCCCGAAAGTGAAGATTTAGTTAAAAAAAATTCAATCCAATGTCTAGTTTGGCCAAAAAGTGTAAACCACTATTGTGGGATCACCCAAGGATATAGAAGATTTGACAATTAAATATGCATTAATGATGATTGGTTAGAAGATATACTACAATAACAGAAAAAAATTATTTTGGAAATGGCTATTTATACTACTCACCAGATGGTGAAAGAAGGTTTGGAAGCATAGAAACACATAATAGAATGCTATGGGGTTTCTTCAAGACCTTCCAAGAGAAGATTCAAGAAATAAAATGGATTCATAGAAGTGTTTTTGAGAAGTACAAGAAGGCTATAACCTTTATGGTTACTAAAGATGAATGCATTATAGATGCAGGGGAACCCATAATAGTTTGAATTCCTGAAATGGGTTATGTGGTATCATTAGACATAATCACAAGTTGTGTATATCTTATGTTGAGAAAATTGAGAGAAGTTATTGTAGATAGGTTTGGAACCTATGAGGAGATATCTGGTGAAGTGCACTTGAAGCATAAAGAAAATGAAATAAAGAAAAATGAAGGTTGAGTTGGACGAGATTATTGGTTCTTCCAAGAGGAATACAAAGAAGATTAAAGCCCCATCTATGGATCCATAGGTGAAACCAAGTACAATAAGGTCCATCAAGACTTCTACTCCCTCTATAGATGTTCTAAAAAATTCTATAACAAAGTCTATAGTTAGTTCCAAGAAGAAAGTTACAACCAATGCACTTGCAGGACAAAAAAGTCTCCATGGAGGAAAAAAAAATCCACAAGAGAGATATGTAGGCTATGATGATGATGAAAAAGAAGAAGAAGAAGAAGGAACCAAGTTGGTCCGAAAAGGAAAATATAGTGTCTCTCAAGTATAGACAAGTGAAAAGAAATCCAAAGTTGATACTATGGATATAGAGAGTGAAGTAGAGAAGTAGAAGAAAGATTTTGTTATTCAAAAGAGAGAAAAGAAATCTAGTGAAGGAGAGAAGTATCCTAAGAGAAAGGGAAATAGCAAGAAGGAAAAATACCATCTAGTAAGGGAACATAGCCCTCTAAAACTAGATGCTTTGTTTAATGGTATTGGAAATTTTGGTCTACTAGAAGAAACTGCACATATGTGTCTTGATGAGAATGATGAAAATAAGGCCACAATTGAAGAGGACATTATAAAATATATGGTTACTTTTAACACCAATTTGAGTGATATTGAAATTTAGCTTCTAGATGACTTGAAAGGAGTTTTGTGTGTAAGAAGACAAGAGGAATTTGACAAGGATGCAAAAATAAAGACCTTTTCTTTGGAGAAGATTGGATCGTCTCTCACTAATGAGGATAGAGATAGATTGGCTCAAATATACAAGGAATTAGAAAAAGAGAAAAGATTCAACACCCTGATAAGTAGGGATAGAGAAGAAATAGAGAAGATAAAGAATGAAACACTGCAAAAGTTGTAGATATGGTGAAGGAATTAGGCATGTCTCTGGATGATGAGATTGAGATGCAACATGATGTATCTTTTCTAGACATCACTGAACCATATAATGCTAAACATATGTATGTGTCTAGAACTAAGGATGATCAAGAAGTGATAATAATATATAATGCCCCTTCGATTGCAGATAATATTGTTGAGGAAGATAAGAATGATGATTCCTCAAAGAAGGAAGAAGATCAAGAATAACAAGAATTTCCTCTATCAGATATGCAAAAGAATGTAGAGAAAAAGGATGAAAGAAAATAGGAGGACCCAGAGAACTCTAAGGCATAGAAAGATGAAATATACCTCCTTTAGATGGCGGGAAAGTCACAAAGGAAGAGAAGAGTGCATAATATTTATCTAGCTGTGGAGAGTAGGAGAAGAAGGGAGAGAAAAGGAAAGAAGGAAGCACTAAAATGGTTGGAGAATCCTCCAAATATTTTGGGGATTCCTTCAATAGTTTACTAGAAATATAATTTTAGTTCCAATCAGTTGTGTTAGCACAATTGATAAAAATTCCTCTATAGCAAGGGCAAGTTGATATGAACAAAATATATCCCTTGCCTAAGTTGCAACTTGGTGATACATTTCATGCCTCTGTGAGAAAGGATATTTTATAGTCTCACCTAAATAATGTTGAGGTGATAGATGAGGTGGTGACAATACTATAATATACCTTTCTTGGTGCACAAGTTCACAACTCTTTATTCTTTGTGCAGCAATTGAGGCTCCTCCTTGATTCCTTTAAGGAATATTCTACTAGTATAGAGGATAAATTGGAAAAGGAAGTGAATAAGAAGATAAGTCATAAGTGGTTGGTAGAGGATTTTGAAAAGTATGCTATCTCACATGGTAAAATGTAAAGAAAATTGAAGGATATTTAGAATTGTGTTCAAGAATCAAAAATTTTGTTCCAATTTTGTTTAAACTAGCATGTTTCTACCAAAAGCATAAATGACCAAATGGACTCAATTCAGTCTTATATTACATAGGCCATTGAAGTTTATAATCTAATGAAATATGTAAATAGAACTACAAGGATTGCAACTGAAAATATTCATGGACAACATTTCTAGCTACAAGAGTAGAAATAAAATATAATAATGTAATATTGTTAGCTTAGAGACCTGGTAAGTGCAAGGTTTACTTCTATGACTAGAATTTTGGTTGATGTAGAGAAGATGCTACAACAGAATTTGTTACCCAACTCTCTAGAAGAAGGTAAAGAGCTCCATTTGAGGTTTGAGAATTATTGTGCAATACTTTCCCTCACTAAGATGGAATGGGAGAACATTTATAAGGATCTAGAGGCACACCTTGTGAAATTGAAGGTGTCTAATCAGGGAAATTCACCCTCAACAAGCTAAGTTGTACATTTTTGTTTTGTATGGATATCTTTCTAGGTTGCAAAGTACATATGTGAATGTATTATATATTTTTGTAATACCTTTTTGGAGAAGAGATGTGTATAGGAGTGAAATAGTAAGGGGGAGTCATTCCCATGTACATACAAATATATATCTTCAAAGGGGGAGAATAGTAGAAATATGAAAAAGGTTGATATTAAGGGCCCCTTTTCCCTTAATTTAAAAGGGGGAGAAGATTGGAAAAGTTTGGAGAAGTTGGAGTAGTGTTGTCATCAATGACAAAGGGGCAGATTGTTGGAAACTTGAATTATTAGGAGAGCTTGTTGGAAGTTTTTCATTGAAGACTATGTGATGGAAACATGAGTTGAATGGAGAGATTAATGAAAATATGATGTTACATGGTGTTTTCATTTATGGAAACCCATTATAGATGTAAATCCATGGTTAAGATGTAGAAGTGTTGGTCTAGTTAAGATTAGATGATTGGATATTTTCCTAAGTCTAGAATGCAATTTTAGTGTTTAGAGAACCAGTCTTTTGGTTTGCATTGGTCTGCCATGAAGAATTTGGTTATGTTATTTTGAGGTAATTTTGGTAAATTTTGGAAGACTCTAAATCCAATGTTTCATGATCTAATGTCTTCCATAATCAAAGATAATAGTGACAGAGTATACGTCTAGAAATGCCAGTGTGACTATGATAGAGTGGATGATTGGAATGCTTTGCATTCTACCATAGATGAAAATTTGGGTATGAAAATTTTTAGAAGTATTTGAGGATTCCTGTAGTATGTTTTCTCAAAGTAGTAAGTGTTTTGGTTGATCACATGTAAAGTTTTGAGTGAACAAATAGTTCATTCTATTGGTCCTTCACCTATTGTGTTGACATAAACATTTTGGGTTGTATAGAGATGAGTAAAGTATGGAGTGGAATTATGGGAATAATTATAACTCAATATGACCTATCTTAATGTGTTATATGTGTTGGTTTCTTCTTCAAGGCATGTATAGTTGATTTTTGAGCCAACAAAATGAAGTGTTACATGGTACATGTTTTGGGTGGAACTAATTAATGTTTTGGTTGGTAATGATATAAATACAAGGTTAATTCCTTGTGTGGTGTGGATGAGATGCAAGATAATTAAGTTCTTATAATACATTGAGAAAAAAGAAGTTTGAATTGGGTTTGAGGTAAAGAATGAAGTGTGTTAAGTTAGTATTTTGAGCTTTAGAGTAATTTTATCTTTAGTAGATGTTAGATGCATTGTTAGCAGTTCATATTTTGTAGTGAGCCACATTTTCTTGTATCTCTTTCTACTATGGGAAACAATCTCTTTGGAAGTGAGCCACCGATAGTGAGACTTTATTCTTTTGGATAGTGAGTCCACTAATTTTATCAAACCTTGTAACCACTAATATCTATATTGTGAGTTAATCTTCACTGTGTTTTTTCCCTTTTTGGGTTTTCCACATAAGTTTGGTGTTTTGTTCTTTTATGTGATGCATTTTTTCTATGTTCCTTTCCATTAATGCAAGTTTAATTTGATGTATTTAATGAATGCTTAAGTTAATAGGAAAATTGATTCACCCCTCAGTATTCTGGGTGTTCAACACTCATCTCATTTCTTCATCAAATTTTTCATCTTTGAATTTACATTACACTTCATCTAGAATCTCAATCAACCATCAATCCATCTCTATTATTCTATTCTACATCATAATCCAAATTCTCATCCCAAATATAATCAATATTCATATTCTAATCCTTCATAAAACATATCCTAATCCACTCCCAAAATCACCTCTATCCTTCATCCACTTCAATCATCTTATTCCAAATTTTATCTTAATCAAATCCAAAATCAAAAATTTAATTAATCAATCCTACATCTAATCCAACTAATCCTCATCTAATCACACTTCTAATACATTTTATAACATAATAATAGAATCCAACATCATGTATCCTCTCTATACCTCCCTTTCCATCTTTGATGATGATGAAGCTATTATTTTTTATGAACCCAAATATGATCCCTATGATGGTAATTGGATCCTTCAAGACCAATATGTGATTCCCCATCCTTAGACATCATTTCCAATCCCTATTCCACCACTTTCCAAACCCAAAAATCCACTATTTTAACTCCCAATCACAAGAATATCTTAGCCTCCTTCCTCAACCAATATCTGATGTTATACTTAGCTGCCTCTTAATTATTGGTGCAATGATGCATCCTCCCCATATCTATCCAATCCCAAATCATCTCCTATTTCTCATCCTTACCATTTTTTACAATGGAAACCAACCTTTATTAAAAAAATTCCTAAAGCCCCACCCACATCCAAAAGCCTCATATCCAGTTCCCCTTCAAGATCCCTATCCTCACCCTCAATCCATGAATTCATTGATGTCACAAATTGTTATTCCACTTTCTCATATGTATCCAAAATCCTTACAATCCACACTATCCCAATCCAAAAAATAACCACTTCATCAAAATATTTTAACCACATCTTGCAAGTACTATTAGAAAAGGAGCCCAAATACCCATGGACAAACAAATTTATGCAATATTTTCATATCACTCATCCTAATCTATCCCCTTACCTCCCATTATCAAATCTAAAAAATTCCTTGAATCCATTAAACACATCAAATCCTCCATCCATAAATTTATAAAATATTTTTCCCATCCATGTGCATCACTCCAAGAATCAATCCACTTACTCATTACTATCACCAATATTTCATCCTCACTCATCTCCTCCAAACCTAATTCAAATATAATAATCAAGTTATCTAGAGAATTATCCCATAAACTCCCATCAAAATAAATATCAAAGTATCCCTTCCACTTCACCTCATGATGCCAACATACCTAGTAATCCCTCTCATGATCCTAATCCATCTGAAGATCACAACATCTATCCTAATCACCTTTATGTTCCTAATCAGGTTCTCAAGATCATATTGCCTCCATAAAACATACCCTTGAACCCCACACCTATTGATTGGGTTCCTCCATCTTTATCCAATCTAGTTTCATCCAAGAACCCATAATCCCTCCCATCTCCTACCCCCTAAAAAAATGTACATATTATTTCTTAAAAAATAAGTATCCCATTATCAAGTGGATTTATCAAAATGTGTACCATTAAATAAAATGATTAATCCTTCATGAGAAAGGCACCTATAATTCATTAATATCAAATAAAATCCAACTATGACCTTACCTATGTAGCTCATTCTCAAGATTTTTGTATCCCTCCAAAATCTCAAATCCCCATCTAAATCCAAGCATCCCCATCTCCGGTCTTCCAAATTCATTTTAGGCCCATATGTCCTAAAGGCTATTCTATTCTCTTTTAAATCTATTTTGGGACTCTACATCCCAAAACCAAATTATTAATCCCTTTAATCCATATCAAGTCTTTACATCCATCACCTCCATCACTCCTATCATAAAATACTTTCATTGTACCTATCCATCACATCTCTCCAAGAAATACCCACAAAGGTACACATCCTTGAATTTGTTCAAAATAATCCCTCCATAACCTCCTTCATAAGTTATCAAATTATTCCATCATCCACACCCATACCCTTGACATTTGAAGCAATTTGGATGCTAAAAAAAAAATGCAGAAAAATAAAACCCACACAAATATAAGGTTCACCATATATCCAACAAAAAATAAATGCTAAGGAAAATAAAAATATTATTGAAAAAAAGATAAATAAAAAGGTCACAAAATCCCATGATGAAAAAAAACCATATGAATTTCAAAGAAAATAATGAACACATCGCAAATAAAAATCTCCATTGGTATCCAAATTTGCTACTCCCAAAGCTTCCTCTATCTAAGAACCTCTCAACTTCCAAATAAATTTTGGGTTGTATGAAGAAAAATCCACTATCTTAATTCCTTCATCATCTCCTCCATCCATTTTGGGTCCCTATGTCCCAAAATCCACGTTTAGTCCTCCATATAAATCTAATATTTCAAAATCTAATTCTACTCCACAACTCCACCACCACTCAAGGTATGTGTCAATATTGAAATTGACAAAATTCCCATCCTCTCATCCACAAGTCTTCTAAAAAAATTCTTTCATCCATCACATCACTTTACTCTATCCTTATACATAAAATCCTTATCCCCCTCCATATTCCCATCCATTTCACCCCCCTTGCTATCATTATACCAATTTATATTAACATACTTCCAAGTTCCATGGTCCATTGTAGTACTTCTTCAAGGAATTACCATCCATGAAATTAGATGCTTGAATCCTTCCTTCATATCACTATCACTTGGATCCACTATCTTTGAAATCCACTTATCCACATCCTTATCCTCATCCCTCTCCATCCATACTATTCCAAATAAACTTTTAAAAAATAAATTAGAGAAATAATCTATCCAAAGGTGAAAACCACTTCTTGTGGCACCTGACACAAGTATCACAATGAAAACATAGCACACATACATCATTTGTAATCCCCCACCTCTTGCAATCTACACTTAGGCACAAGATTCATCCACTTTATCCTACCTACCACATATAAACCACATCCTCCAATATCCTTAATCCCATATACATAATCATATCTCCTTCCTCCTATCATATGCAAATCCATTATCACTTCACACATTTGAGATCTTGACAAGGCTACTTAGGAAAAATATCCATGCAATATTTGGACAATACAAACCTTAATTCCTCTACTATCCACCCCACTTGTGAACCATCATCCCATATCATGCATCCTTTACTACCATTGATCCTCAATTTTACTTCCTCTAGTGTGGAGAATTTTATTCCTTTACAACATATTCCTTGGAGGTACACCCTCCTATCCTCCATCCTCCATTTTCCTACCCTCCCTCCAATATTCCTTCATCTTCTTATCCTCCATCCCAAATATCCTCCTATCTCATATTACAATGCATATCCTATCCTCACCTTCGTAATCTATCCACTCAATCCATTTATCTCATATTTAATAATTCCCTCTATCCTTCCATACTTATCCCAACTCTTGGTTCTCTCATGTCATTGGTTCCAATCCATTTTCCACTATCCTAACCATCATATCTACTATATTACCTTCTCTCTAACCTTCCATACAGTACCATCACATCCAATTAATTTATACTCCATTTATCCCCCCAATATAAACATAAATAACAAATCCTTTATCCAAATACAAGAAATCCTAATTCATCCTATAAAATTATACAATCTATCTCATCATCCAAAAGCATCCATCAATTTTAATCCTATGAATTAGTTTTTAGCTTGAAGAGGGGCACAATTTTGGATTATTTTTGTATTATTTATTGTTTCTTCGATTTTTTATCATTTTTTGCATCTATCATTTTCTTTGCACCATATTCTAACAAGGGTATCATGTTATTCCATATCATGGTTTCATAAGGTATATTTTTATTTGACCTTTCTAATCAAGTACTTGGAAAATGGTCACCTTAGTTCCTTAAGACTTGATGAATAACATCAATTATAATACCAAATTTAGGTCTCGTACACCATTGAAGAATGAATATCATCATCCATCCAAAGTCTCTACATATATCTCCATCATCCCTGGGTGTTGCCACCATAATGGTTTACACTTTATGGGAGATCCTGATTTTTGCTGAAATCACATATTTTTTGAAAACATAATGATTTAAGCCTTGAAAAATTCCATTTAAAGGGTTCCAATTGAAGAGAGATTTATCAAACCACCTTAGACCAAGGCCCCTTGGATATAATCTTTCTAGTTTTAAACCATACCTATAATGGAGTCTCCTTTACATCTATCAAAATGCTAATAAAAAACCACTTTTGATTTACCTTTTGGGGGATAAAATGAATTCATTTAATTTTTATTTTTTTGTAAGTATGCAGTCCATATTATAAGCTTCCAAAAAAAAGAAATTAATTAAATTTAATTTTATTATTATATTTATTTTTTATTTCTTGTGAATGTAGGTTTTTCATTGAAAATCAATCTGTTTGTTTTGCACATGTGGAAAAATAGCAGAATATCAAAAAAAAAAATTGAAAAATATGAGTACACCAGATATTGAAGTCCTTGATCCAACAAAAAAAGAAAAATTGAATTTTGATATATACAAAAAAAGTTGTGTTATACAATCTGCCTATGTTTGAATTGTAATCAGTTTGACTTTGAAAATTGATTAAGGAAAAAATATTCAATAAAACACTATGAAACAAATTGGAAGCACTAGATATCATAGTTACAAAACTAAATTCAAAATAATTAGAATTTTATACTTCATGGAAAAAGAGTAATGCGTTATACGGTGATCGTCACTCAAAAATATTGTTTACTAAAAAAAACTAGTTTTTTAAGGAGATGGAAAAAGATGTAAAATCTGATACCAAAACTTTTGAAAAAAATATATTTAGAATCTGTAAAAAAAATGCCACAAATCACTAGTTTGCATCATCTTCAAATTCCTCGTGGTTTAGCCGTTATATGTGCTCGAAAGTGAAGATTTAGTTAGAAAAAATACTTTCAGTGTCCAATTTGGCCAAAAATTGTAAACTAGTATTGTCGGATCACCCCCCTATCTCCTTCTATCAATTCTCTTGTATTATTTTCTTCTTTGTCCTCTAACCCTCTCATCATTTTGAGGACACACTCATATTTTTAAAATCCATTGTTACTGTTGAGGATGCATAAAAAAATCATTCCTCAACATCCCTCCTCATCCTTTTAGTGATTGAGAGATCATTCCATTAATCTCCATCCCTTTCCACCCACTATGTTTTATTCTTCTTTGATAAAATGCCACTTATATTAATGATACGATATCAAAGAGGTGCAAAATGTAAAAAACTAAATTTATCCATACCCAACCACATTTGGATTTATCCGATCCATGTCATTATTAAATAAAGAATAATTATTTATTTAATCAATTCATTCATCTTTTACCTTTATCCTTTACTTCTAATTAAATAAATTTTTATGTATTTATTTAAACTTAACCTTATCCCCTTAATTATCCATCTAAATTAATTAATTAATAACTATATAAGTGATTTAGGTTAATTAATAAAGTTATTAATATTTCTTTCTAATATTTAATTCCAGAATATCCTCAAATATACCAACTTGTAATCATATCTATTAATCCATTTACATGGATTAAAATATAAACTCACCATAATCAAACAAGTGTCCCTACCCCCCTCATGCTTCCACATGTGTGAGGTTTCCCAATCTCCCTACTCCTTTCTCACACATGCGTGATCATTTATATCTCTTAAACCTAATATGACAAATCTACCCATCTTTTGGTATTTTTCATGAGGATAATTCTTTAATAAATTCCTTAACAACTTCAAATCCTAGCCATCCATTGAACAATGCATTTTATCCATTTATTTTTTTCATGGAGAATCTATAAATTAGAGACTTATCATCCCATTTCCATCATCCACTCTTATGTTGTCATCCTTATTTCCATTTGATCACCCACCTACACACCATTATTATGTCATTTTCTTAATAAACCATCCTAGTCCAACTATCACATTGCTAGTCTACTAAGCAACTACATTCTAAAAAATAAATCCATCATCCAAAGATTAAATCAAGTGGAGCACTGGTTGAAATCTATTTCCAATCAATCAAAGGAGTAAAGAAGAAATCAGGTAAAATGTTTAATTATTCACATTAAAATATTTACTTTTCATTCATTTTCTCTTGTTTGTGGAGTATACACCATGTAAAGGTCTAAAAAAGTGGCACTAAATATGGTGTACACACAATATTTATTTATCATTGGGACCCATGTATTGTCGAATGAGTTCCCCCTTCTTTGCAAACCCTTACTAGGTGGCTCCCACTAGGGTAAATGACATATGTACCTTGATAAAATTACTTAGCATTACTTGTAGAGCAACTACATATCATCCTTTTCTCTATTGGCTTGTTAACACACTAATTGGCACCCACCACCATAGGCAGTCTAACTCTCTTGGGTGTTCGAGCTAAAAAAAATGGTCTTCTTTTTGTGTATAAGAGAAACTACCTCATTTGACTTTGCTAGTTTACTTGACCAAAATTCTAGTCAACTTGTAATATATGCACATAATTCATAGCCTCGTGGGAAAGAGAATGAAAATAATCAGTAAATGGGAGTTGATTGAAGATGGAAAGAAATTTCCTAAGTGAGGTTGGGATAACGCTTATCTAGAAGTTCCTTTAAATACATGCTTTATAATTTCAACTACTCAAAGCATGGCCCTACATGATTTTTTAACTTATTTTGTTTAGCAACCACTACTCAATTCTTTAAGGAATTTTTTGTGGAGCTAGCAGTCCCATTTTTTTCTTTTACTTATTGTAGTGTACAAAAATGTATCCCTTTACATTTTCACACTTGTTTGGGCCCTCCCTGCTAAAATTGTGCTTCTTTATGCCTTATTTGGTTCTATTTTGCATCCACAAGCCTAATTTAATGCATTTGTCTAAGGATATTCCCAACACTTAACTAATGACCAATCATAATTCATTTCTTGTGTTGTGTGTCCTATATTTAGTGATCTAGGACTCATACACCACCTTGGGCATATGGTTCTCACCTAAGTTTTAGGGCCTAATCCTGAATTTTCCATAGAACTTAGCATTTCTTGAAATTTGTGTCCCATGCTTAGGCTATTGGAACTCATATTCCATTTGGGGCATATGAGTCCTGCTTTATCTTGGACCTTTTCTGAATTCAATTCTTGGTGATATTTTATTCCCCTAGATTTGATGTTGGCTTGTAGTGTTGTAATTTCAGGAAATTTGGAATAAACAAGTATAAATATAATGTTATTTCACATAATTTCTCCTATAAAATTGATGAGAGAATTCTAGAGGAAAGTTTATGAGATCAAGAGCGCATTCAAGAGAATTCAAGAGCTAATTATCAAGAATTTTGGAGCTACATTCAAGATTCAAGCATCATGTCAAAGTCATCATGCATCATGTATGTTTTTGAGCTAACATTCGTGATGTAGGTTTTCATGATTCAAGGAAGTATTTGAGATCAACTTTCAAGTATTCAATCAAGAGTCAAGATTTACACTCATGCTAGCCATTTCATACAAGATTACAAACTTTGTTCCAAGGTTTTGGTGAGTTGCAATATTGCATTTTTTTCATTCATCATTCCTTTCATGTCTCTATTCATTTCAATTTTTGATTACCAAAATGGGGTTTGACCTATCCACTAACAAAAAAACATTTGTTTTCTCCCCTCTACATGTGTGATTGCAGATCTAGGCATTTTTAGGTTTGAAAATCCTTTGAAGACAAAGTTGCAAGATTGAAGAAAGTTGTTAAGAAGTTGTCATCTTCACGGAAAGTCACCTACAGGCCTAAATTCAGAGTTTCAGACTTGGAGATCAGATAAGGGAGAAGCTATAGAAGATCACTAGAGGATACTAGAGTTTCAGGAAAACCCTAATACTAGGACTAAATCACCACCTTGGGTATATGAGTCTGAGTACCACTTTTTAGCCATTTTTTTGTAGATCTTGGTTTAGTAGTTGCAGATTCTAGATTTAGCTTGAAACCTTAAACTGAGACTAAATTTCCCAACCTGGCATATGAGTTCTATTGTGCATCAAAATTCATAATTTTAGGATTTCAAACCTTCTTTCAAGCATATATAATCTTCTAGGTACTTATCTATCTATTCATAGTTTATTATTATGATTTTAAGTTTCATTTTCTAGGTTAAATAGCTAGATTTGTATATCACTTGCATTTCCTTATTTTCAAGAATTTTCTTAGTGTTGAACCCCCTTTATTTAATTACACTCAACAATACCTTGTAACAACCCCTTCTCTCAATTGAATCAATAGGTTGATACTGCTATGGTTTGCTTGAATGAACTAAGAGAAAAATAGGAGGGATCTCTTTCCCCTTTTGTGTGTGTCATCTCCTAAAAGGCGGAGCACCGTATTTCCTTTGGTTCACTTTGGTGAACCTAGCCTTTGGACACCTTATTTCTTATTTGGAGTGATTTCTATTCATAGATCTAGCTTACTATGTTTGCATTAGATCTTGCATTAGTTGATTTGGATTTAGGGCTTCTAAACGTTCCATTAGTGAAAAGTGCATATAAGTTGCATTTTTCAAACTTAAATCATTCAAATTCATTGAAAATCTGTTATTGCACAAATTCAAGACAACCTACAATTTAGAAACCTTAAACACAACTCAGAATTTGTTGAATTTGGTGTAAAAACCCTAATTTGAGACTCATTCGCCCCTTTGGCTGATTTAGTCCCTATATAGGTTGTTTTACCTAATTTCTGGGAATCTTGTGTTGTCTATTTTTTAGTATTTGAACCTTCAAAAAATCCTAATTGGGACTCATTCACCCCTCTTGATGATTTAGTCCCATATCAGGTCTACAACTAAATTTGACAACATTAAAAGCTTCATTTCTGTGTTTCATTTTCTTGTTATCAAATCTCTAATTTAGTTTGTTGATTTTCTATTTCATTCATTTCATTAGATCTAGATTAAATTTCTTTCATTTCAAGTACATGTTTCAATTGTGGATATAATTATATTATTTCACTTTTTTTCATTTCTAGCATTAGTTCATAGTTTCATAAGATTGGATTGCATTTGGAATTCATTAGAAAACAAAAACAAAAACCAAAAACATCAAAAGAAACAAACAAAAAATGGTTAACCTTGGAGGAAGCATATCATTCAAACCCTTTAGTAGTGATGAATTTTACATGTTAGATGAAGCCCTTGAAAACTTCATCTGCCCTATATCATCCACTAAATCTTTGATACAAGAGGATGCAAGCACTGAAAATCATGACAATTATAATTGTTCTTCTCCTGATACCTCTCCTATTAGTGACGAGGGTATCTTGGTGAAAGAATATAAAATCATTGAGAATCATGAAATGTTTTTTTGTCATTCTCCTCCTCCCCCTTGGGAAAATATTATGACACAATAAGATGAGATCATTTCCACTACATTACCTAGTCTCCATTCATCTCCTAACACCTCCCCTACTTGTGAGAATGCTTTAGTGAAAAAGGATACAATCATGAATGATCATGAAAACACATTTATGTGGAGGATATGTTGATATTAGTAGATCCAACTATTGAGATCTATGACAATCCTACCTCTCCTACTTGGGAAGACATTATAGGACATGGGGATGTAATTGTAGATAACCATGAAAATCAATTTTTTCCTTCTCATAATATCTCTTCTAGGTAAGAAGAAGATAGTTTGGTGTTAGAAAATATCCTTATTGAGACTCATGAGAATCTTGTTCCTCCATTTCCAAATGCCCCTACCATTTGGGAAGACCTATTTGAACAAAAAATTCCAATCATTGGTAAGCATGAAAATTATAGTTATTCTTCTCTTGATGTCTCCCTTATTTGTGATGAAGCTAATTCACAAAATCTAACCATGGAATGTAATGAACCTCTTGTTTGTCACTTTCCTAAAAGATCTCCTACTAGGGTAGATATTATGTCACAAGAGAATGATGCATTAGAGAAAAATGATGAAATTATGGAAAACAATAAAATTTGGCCCTCTCCTAATATCTCTCCTAGTGGTGAAGAATATATTGTGGTGTTAGAAGATCCAATTGATGATAATCATGATAATCTTAGCAAAAACATTATTGAACAATAGAATGCCATCATGGATAAGCAAGAAAATTCAACCATAGATAACTCCCTTGTGATGAAGCTATTTTAGAAGATCCAATCTTTGAATGTCATGAACATCAAGTTTGTAGCTCTCCTAAAAGCTCTCCTACTAGGAAATATATCATTATGAAAGAAAATGACAACATTGACACATTAATTTCAAACAATAGTAATATGACTTCGTTAGATGAAGATGATGAAGTGAAATTAGGTTCCTCTTCACTAAGAGATCATGAAAATAAGTATAATTCTTTTGACGTTATGCACATTAGATATCCCTTGACACCAACCAAACATGTAAAACTTGTACAAGAAAAAGAAAAAGAAAAGAACATTGAAGAAGTCACAAAGTTATTGGAAGATTCTTGGGAAACCTTTGATTTCATACATACATTTCTGGAAGAATACAAGATCATAACAAAAGAGTCTAAAAAGGGATAAGAAAAAGCGGTAATGTCAATAAAAAATAGAAAAGAATCCACTTCAACCACTTTAGAAGACAAGAAAACATATAAGACAAACTCTAATGATAATTATGAACAACCATAAAATCCAAAAAAAGTGAAAAACCTTTATGGAAGAGGTTATGAACTTATGAAACAACTTAGGTATAGTGGAAAAGGACTTGGTGCTAGAGAACAAGGTATTTGTGTCCCTATAGAGCCTAAAACACAAAAATGACTCATTTTCTTAGTTATTGTCCCTCAAAAGAAATAAACAAGCCTTCACTCAATGTCAACACTCTTACAAAAGATTCTTCCAAGACAAATTTAACTTTGGTGTATCCTAAACTGATTGATATCTCATTATATTTGCATCAAGTTGATACTTTTCTTACTCATCATAATCAATAACAATAGTTGCTGCTTATTGCCATGTAATAGTTGTAGGATCATAGTATACTAACTATTTCATGTTTTACACTCATTGCAAACAATTTCCTTTTGCAAGGAGAACCATATCATCATCCATTCTAGGCTCACCCTTGTCTTGCACTAAGTGAGGGAAAGGGGTTAGGTAGCCTTGTCCTCGTATTACACTTGCCATTTTTTATTTTGACTGGTTAACCTCCTTCCATGTATTTATAAGAGCAAGCTTGGAATGTGGATGATGTTCCTTAAATTGGCTCACATGTGACATACTTTTATTTCTATGTTTAGCTTTACCTTTTAGGGACAACCCCTTTTCGTGATGTAGCTTTATTTGGAATCATATGACTTGGCATATAGGTTTTTCCAAAATAAGCTCTCATGTCCTCTTTGTTGTTAGCATTTATCATTTTATACTTTAAAGTAATTGCTCACAACATGGTATTTAACAATTTCTTTAAAATGGCGGCATACATTGGCATTATTCTTTTGCATTTCGTTTACAACTCATGTTTCATTGTGTAGTCTTCTTACTTTATTCAATGCATCTTTTGATTTATGGTGACATTGGGTGTAATGTCCTTCAATAGTGTGATCTATCTTAGCATATTATATTCCTCTTAGTGGTTTGATGTGACACACTACATCCCCTAAGTTATGAATCTTCTATTTTTTGATTGGTATTCTCTTGGAGATATTAGGCGCACTGTACCCTAAGTTAATACCTTACATGAACTAAGAAAAACTCCTTTGAACGTACCTTACACTATTTTGCATTTACAATATATATTATATGGCCACCTTGCACAACACACTTTTCTTTCATATGTAGCCATCTTTTTTGTTCATGGGTGTCAAGCATATGAAATTTTGCTTTCCTCATGAACTCTATTGTTCATGTTTTGTGGCACCTTACTGAATTTATTGGGAGGTATAGCTTTGGTATGGTTAGCATATGGGAGTTGAACTTAGGCGCGACTTTCCCATAGCCACTTGCTTGTTTGTGTGAGCACATATCGATCACATGTGTATGTGTCTTGTTGGGGGCTCACCTATTGGATGGCCTGAGGTTCCACTAGCCCTTATGAGTGTGTGTTTGGCTTGCATAGTGGACACCGTGTTCGACTTGTAAATTTTTTTTGGAAAGAAAACTTAGATCTGATCTACATTGCATTGGACAAATGGTCAAGGCTTGATCTACCCTCCTTTTTTCTTCTTTTTCTTTCCTCTTTATGTCTTTGGTAGTGTATTCTTGTACCTTGTTGTTGCTCCTTATATTATTCACCTATGTGTTCTTTTTTTCTTATGTTGGTTTTCCATAGGATCTTGATCCTAGGGGCTTGTGCAACACTCTTGATTGTTGTCATCCTATCTCACTATAATTGGTACACTTAGACCCCACTTGATGCGAGTGTGTCTACTATAGTGTGAGTTTGAAGACTGTTCCATCTCTCACTAAAGTAGGGGCTAAATGTAGTGTATAAAAATGTATCACTTTATATTTTCATGCTTGTTTGGGTCCTCCCTGCTAAAACTAGGTTTTCTTGTGCCTTATTTGGTTCTATTTTGCATCCACAAGCCTAATTTAATGCATTTTTTTGAGGATAATTTTTACACTTAACTAATTTGATCAATCATAATTCATTTTATTAGGTTGTGTGACCTAGATTTAGTGATATATGACTCATACACCACCTTATATGCATGGGTCCCATCAAAGTTCTAGGGCCTGATCCTGAATTTGACATAGAACCTAGAATTTATTGAAATTTGTGTCCCAATCTTAGGTTGCTATGGCTCTTACACCCTAACTAGTGTATGAGTCTTTCTTTAGCTTGGATCTAGTTTGAATTCAATTCTTGGCAGTATTTAATTCTCCTAGATCTGATGTCAGCTTGTAGTGTTGTAATTTCGGTAAATTTTGCATAAAAAAGTATAAATCCAAGAATATTTCACACAATTTATCCTATCAAATTGATGAGAGAATTATTAAGACAAGTTTATGAGATCAAGAGCATTCAAGAGAATTCAAGTGTTGATTATCAAGAATTTTGGAGCTACATTCAAGATTAAAGCATCATGTCAAAGTCATCATGCATCATGTGTGTTTTTTAGCTAAAATTTGTGATGTAGGTTTTCATGATTCAAGAAAGTATTTAAGATCAAGTTTCAAGCATTCAATCAAGATTCAAGATCTACATTCATGCTAGCCATTTCATACAAGATTGCAACCTTTGTCCAAGGGTTTGGTGAGTTGCAACATTACATTTTTTTTATTCATCATTCATTTCATGTCTCTATTCATTTCAAGGTTTGATTACCAAGATGGGGTTCAACCAAGGAAAACCCCTATTCACTAACAAAGAAACATTTTTTTCTTTCCTCTACATGTGTGATTTGAGGTTTTAAAATCTTTGAAGACAAAGCTGCAAGATTGAATAAAGTTGTCAAAGTTGTCAAGAAGTTGTCATCTTCATGGAAAGTCACCTATAGGCCTAATTTTAGAGTTTTAGACTCATAGATCAGATGGGAGAGAAGCTATAGAAGATCACTAGAGGATACAAAAGTTTCATACAAACCCTACTACTAGGACTAAATCACCACCTTGGGCGTATGAGTCCCAGTATAGCACTTTTTAGCCATTTTCTGTAGATCCTGGTTTAGCAGTTGTAAATTCTAGATTCAACTCAAAACCCTAAATTGAGACTAAATCACCTAGCCTAAATTTTGGGATTGCAGACCTTATTTCAAGCATCTCCAATCATCTAGGTACTTATTTGTCTATTCATGGTCTATTATTCTGATTTTAAGTTTCATTTTCTAGGTTACATTGTTAGATTTGCATACCACTTGCATTTCCTTCTTTCTAAGCATTTGCTTAGTGTTGAACCCCCTTTGTTTAATCACACCAAAGGAGACCTTGTAACAACCCCTTGTATCAATTGAATCAATAGGTTGAGACCTCTAGGGTCTCATTGAATGAACTAAGAGAAAAATAGAAGGGATCCCTTTCCCCTTTTGTGTGCTTCATCTCCTAAAAGGTGGATCACCCTATTTCCTTCAGATCACTTATTTTAAGTATTTGTTAAATGAATATATACATGTGTGCTTATTTTTGTTAATGTGAAAACTTTTGGAAGGAAGGTAGAAAAGAATGGAAGAAAACATTTGCAACCATGTGGCATATTGTTTATTTCATGCAATAGCTACTTAATTTCATCCCCCAAAATCTTTTATAGATTATTTTTAATCTCTAAACTATAACATCTCTATCTTTATATAATAGAATATTCCAATTATCCTTTTTGCTCAATTCAAAATTTACATGGGATTGTTAGCACCACTACAATTTAGTTAACATACCTAGATAAATAGCCACATGAAATCACCTTACTATTTTTCTCAATAATGTTATAACATTACGAATTTATGATCATGTGATCAACTATTCCTTATTTGTCATTGTATCAAATTTACATAGCTTCAAAAAAATCATTTTCATCTATTTAAAAAATAAAAATATATTTTTTAAAATAATATATAAATCTATTTTGTTAATTAGAAAGTAGATTATTTGTGTACACATGTCTATCATGTTTCTCCTATTCACTCTTGTTTTGATTTCTTTAATATTCCATTCAAATCAATGTACTATGACTTTTATATTTTCGATGACATTATGCTTTCCCAATCTAATTTATTTTGATTGTGTGCATTTAAAAAAAAAAAGAAGTGCAATATATTTGAATTGTGTGTGTGCTTAATCAATGTTAATGCCAACACTCCATTATATGACTTTTGGATCTAATTTACCTCGTGAGTTTCCAAACCATCATTTCCTATTTGCTCTCCTAATCATGTATACTAAGTAAAAAGTCTTTAGAGTATAATATATTTAAATTTTGTGTGTTTGATACCATTTTAAAAAAAAAAAATTAATCAATGTCAATGTCAACACTCCATAATACAACCTATCATATGAATTTTGGATCTAATATACTTCATTCTAAATTTCAAAACAACCATTTCTTAACAGCTTTCCTAATTATTATTTTTTAATTATGTGCATTTTTAATAATTGTTTTTAATATGATCTATCCCAATTGTGTGAAAGCTTGACACTCCAATTTTGTTGAAATTCCTAATCAATATCAATATCAATATCAATACTCCATCATACAAGTTTTGAATCTGATTTACTTCCAAATTTCCAAACCATCATTTCCTATCAGTTACCTAATTTCCATGGAATTTTGAGCGTGTTTGACAATCCAAAAAAGTTGTGTAGCTACTACACATTACGATAGGTTGTAGTTTTCTTGAGGGGATGTGATGAATGGCAGACAGGCTGAGGAACAGTGGTCTATACACCCTCTCTTTCATAGCGCCGCCTACCCCACCAGCTGTTTCTCACCATAATATTCAAGCCAACACTCTTATCACGTGGCTTTCACATCTCTTATTTTTCTTGGTATTTCCAAATTATACTGTGTGAAGTGAGCATGGTTGATAGTACAAAAAGTTTTCCATTGTGCATTAAAAGCAGATTCTACTTGTCTTCTTCCCAAGCATGCGATGAATTTTTCTAAGCTGTTTCTTTCATGTCTTCCAGTGCCAGCACACAAATTGCTCATAACTCTGTATTGTAAACTTACTTTTCATTTTCTAATGACAGGAGAATAATATTGGGTTAAACTAAAGCAAAAACTATACATACAAACAAGAAAATACTTAAAATTAGTTTAATAAGGCTTTGGATAAATATTACTTCTAAAGAATATTTTTCCTCAACTTGTAGATAAACTTGATAGAAGTCTTGGTGAAGGGTCAATCACATAAATTTTAAGAATTTATTTGAATTTTAAGAATTTATTTGGGAGGTCATTAGGTCTAGGATTTTATCATTAAGTAAATATATAATTGGGATATTTCAAGCTCTTGAAGACACAACATCTTTTCTAAATGATGCTTACATATGCAACAACTTTGGTAGGAACACAATTTGTTATAATATTGTCTAACCTTTGGTTCATTGTCTCTTCATAGGGGTCACGAAAGAACATATCTTAATATAGTGGTGGAAGAAACATTATTTAATATAATCCATGGAGGTAGAGATGAATTTTGAGGAGTCTTGAATGAAAATAATTTTCTCTTTGTTTCTTATATTTTTTTATTTTTAGAAATTGAAAGGAGAGTTAACCTTTCTCATCATCTTTGATGTAATTAAGGAAAGAGAAAATTTGATCCCCCTTTCTATGATAAAGATCATTTTTTTAATTGATAATGCATAATACAAAGAGATCACAGTATTTAACTGTAGAAAAAACTTGCATAAACAAAACAACAACTAAAATAGTTACAACAATAATAGTTATAGTAGTTACATAACAAGGAGTTGTAGCAACAGTATCAATAGCAAACCAAACAGCTACAACAGTATGATTACAAGAACAACATCAATACAACTGCCAATAATAATAGCTACAACATTTAAAAACATGATAATAGCAACCTAATCAACAATGGTGGCAACGTGAAACATCAAAAAAAAATAACATGAACATCCAATAAGAACAATCACGAAAAAAGAAATGAATCAGTCTTGAAAGTAACGCTTTAAGCCCTATGCTACAATAACCTTTCTTTTGTTGAACTTAGCTAGTTAAATTGGAGTTTGATTTGTTGAATTTGAAAATCAATCTTTAAATTCTTCTCAGCCTTAGTTTGTAGATGAGAAAAAAGAGAAATTAGATAATACAAATTTTGAAGTAAAGCCCTAGAATTGCAACTCCCTAATGATCACTGAGGTTATTAAAGAGAAATCTACACTAGTTTCTTTGAATATAAGCTAAAATGACATGTCTGACTCCATTATCAATAATATTATGATGTAACCCAACCAGAAGAAGGGCTTATTTCTAGTTTAAATTATGCCCAAAGATAGCCAATAGGTCATAAAAAAAGTATTACACTACTTTTTAATGGATTGAAATCCCCCAAAAAAATATGCCTTATTATTTATTTCCTTTGAGAGAAGGGACAATTAATTGGTTTGATCATCATACATTTCAACCTATCAACAATGGATAGTTTGTAATGTAAAAGCTTCCAAGAAATTAATTGAGCATTTGTATTAGCCTTTGATTTCAAAATACGGGTAGATAATTTAGCCAGAAATTTCTCATTAAACTTACAATTCCACTTGGAGTTCAATCAAGATCTTAAGAGAAGATTTGGAAGCAATTGAAGGTAGACATTTTTCAAAGGAAAAAAAGAAGAAAAGGATAAGAGGACATCCATAACCAATCTTTGTAAAATTTATAATGGATAGGAGTGCATATTTTCATAGTTAGATGAAGCAAAACCAAAGACTAAACAAAAGTCAGAAATACTTTGTTTTGATTGCTAAGGTTAAATTGGGCTTTGACAAAGTATATCATGACAACTAGCTCATAGTGTGAAAATCCCAAAGGTCACAAACATTGTAGACTCCTTTTTTGAACAAAGAGTAGGATTATTTTGGAAAGCTCAAAGCAAGAGGTCGATCCTGATAGAGAATATGCTTATTCCACCAAATAGAAGAAGTGGAGAAGTTGAAACCATGTTGTAGCGAATTATCTCTCCATTTTAAAAGATAACAAGTGTGTTGTCAAGCTTTCCAAATAGATTGGAGGGGAAGGAAAACATTTATAGAAAAAAAAGGGGCATGAAGAATTTTTTCAAGCCAACCAACATGCTATTATTTTCCCTTGATAGAGGCAAGGTTAATACAGTTTTGTATAAGAATCTTCCACAGTTCATTCCCTTAGACAACTCAAATAATCCATTTGGTAGCCAAGAAAAATCCTTGAGTTCTTGGATCTAAAATCCCCAAGCAACGTTTGCATTTAGGTTGAATACAATGGGCCATGATGTGGAAGTAGACCCTCTATTGCCATCCTAGTTAGCCCACAAAAATTGATGGATAATCTTGATTAAATTGTCATACCCTTTTATTTAAGTAATCTATAATGATTCATTTTCAAATTACACAAAATAAATCAATTATGACATTATTAATAATGAATTCAAGACACAAATTTTAAAGCTATATTCTACCATTGCACATCTCAATCAATCAAAATAAAATTTATTCACTTCCAAATGTCATAATGTCAGGTTACATAGTTTGACTAGGCTATAATCACCAATTAGCCATAACAAGTTTACAATAAAAGTATTACAAAGTACAATATTCATAATATGGAAATTGCTTGTAATTCCACTTCAATTCTCACCACAACTAGTGGATGAGAACATGGTTTAGACACTTTTTCACCCAACCACGAAGCTACAATTCCTCAAAATTCTTCCTAACATAAAAAATACTCGACCCTACATGGAATACTTAGCAAAAGAAATCAATATGCAAGGTGGAATTTGGTGTGTGCCTAACATAAATACATACATTTCTATCCAATACTAGAACATGCAAGATCAATGTCAGGAAATGGTAGATAGTTAAATCATAAAATTAGTCCATTCAATATTGTGGGCTACAAAGCTTGGCCAAGAATATGTTATATACAACAACCAAATGATATATTTTGGAAAAAAGCATGACCTATACCCTCTGATATTCCACTTTCGACACCTATCTTGAAAGGAAACTTTATAAATACATAAGGAAACACCCTTCCCTTCTAAAAATTCAGCTTGCAAACTTAAAATCTAGTTTACAATAGGTTATCCTAGCTGCTAGCCTTAATATGTTGAATAAATAAAAATTCCTACAAGCACAATCTTTATATGATTCACTAGTTAATCCTTGAAATCAATAGATTCTTGTATCATAAACTAAACTAGATTAACTGCATTCTTTACCTTATGCTATAGTCGATCAATCTCTTTGTCATGTTCTATATTCAACAATTAAAATGAAACATTCATTCACATTTAACAACAAATGCATCAACATACTAAAACAATTATTTCATTTCATTTTTCTTTACGAAATGAACCTTACATTATTTAAATAAATAAGTTGTTAAAACAAGGTATATCACATGTATGTGTATATACATAATTGATTTATGTATATAAACATATATAGCCTTCGATTAAATTATTAAAGTATGTGTATACATTCTTTTATTTAATAGATAAGAATCATATTTCATTCATAATATTATGTTTCCATTTCCATATAATGTGAAGAAAGAAACATTAACTTTATCAGAAAAACTCTCACCCTTTTTGAACATTTTATCCAATCAAATAAGTTTAAGGATTTCACAGGTATTACTTGGTTTAGAAATAAAATCCTTCAGAAATTTCCACAATTATTTACACAAAAAGTTAAAAACATCCTTGTCCTTCATTTAATACACTCTTTCCCTCTAAATAATTATGTCTAATCATTTTCAAGAGACACACACATTTGTTTGATAACAATTTAATAAAAAATTCTTTTCTTTCTATCATTCAAACTAAATTACAATGGTTATTCATAATCTTTTGATTCAAACTTCCAATTTGGGTAGATGAGAGACGAAGGTTGATGAATCCTGAGATGGCCATTTGATGAAAAGGGGGGTTCATTCTGGACACGCCCCATTTTTGGTTTACACTAAGAACCAATAGTGTGAAGAAAACCTTGCCTTTCACTTTATCAGAGGATTAAGGAAGTGATATAATAAAATGGGTTGAACCCTCAAGCAACACTTAGGGCTGACATGTATATACGTATCTTATGATGTTTGGAGTAAACTTAAATAGATTAAAAGGAACATGCATATATGCGGAAATTTCGACTACCAATGTAAGAAGGGAATATGCATACATTAACCGGGCTCACAAAATAAGTATTTCTATTAACACATGATGGTACTGGTCTATAGGTCACCATCCCCCTATCAGGTTGTAAGAACCCTCAAAAAATTCCTCCATCGTGATGGAGCTTTTATGGTGGGACAAAATTGACTTATGAGGCTGAGACAAAGTGCTAAGACCCTATTGATTTTAAAGCTATACATAAAGAATTAAGTGCATAGAATACATGTAACCGTCCTCTCCATGAATGAAACAAGTCATCCATCAGCTCAATGGGTATGTTCTTAATAGGAGGGAAGAGACAACGCATAAACCATATGTGACACAGTAAAAGGTGGTCTCTATCTTTGTAGGCTATACATAGGATGAATCGACCTTGTGATGGATTAAATCAGAATCAACTCACAAAGGTTCAATACTCGCGATAGATTTATATTAAAACAAGAAGTGTCTCTCGCGTGTTCAAGAGAGATTACACGAGTTGAAATTAATAGAATAATGAAGTGAAAACACACGGTTTCCTAATGATGGAATGGTATGTGAATTTTTCTCCAACAATGGAAATTGGCTCTTAGTTGTAAGTCGGGTCCTCTAGTGGCTTATGCATTTAAATGTATGATATAAAAGCCTAGAGGTTGCGATAACAAAGACTTAAGCCTACTTAATTCAATGCTAAATAGACACATGAGGATCTCTCAAAGCTCGGGCCAAGACAACATGATGGTAATGATAACATACAAGGGTATAACAGTCCATCGTTTCACTATCAACAACAAAATAAAGGCTTTCAAGAGTGATGAAATAACGTCTCTATCTTTATATAATAATTAGAATTGTGTACTTCATGGGAAAAGAGTAATGCATTATACGGTGTTCGTCACTCCTTAAAAATATTGTTTACTAAAAAAAACTAGTTTTTCAAGGAGATGGAAAAAGATGTAAAATCTAATACCAAAACTTTTGAAAAAAATATATTTAGAATCTGTAAAAAAAATGCCACAAATTACTAGTTTGCATCATCTTCAAATTCCTCACGGTTTAGCCGTTATATGTGCCCGAAAGTGAAGATTTAGTTAGAAAAAATCATTTCAGTGTCCAATTTTGCCAAAAATTGTAAACTAGTATTGTCGGATCACCCCCCTATCTCCTTCTATGCAATTCTCTTGTATTATTTTCTTCTTTGTCCTCTAACCCTCTCATCATTTTGAGGACACACTCATATTTTTAAAATCCATTGTTCCTGTTGAGGATGCATAAAAAAATATTTCCTCAACATCCCTGCTCATCCTTTTAGCGATTAAGAGACCATTCCATTAATCCCCATCCCTTTCCACCCACTATGTTTTATTCTTCTTTGATAAAATGCCACTTATAGTAATGATACAATATCAAAGAGGTGCAAAATGTAAAATACTAAATTTATCCATACCCAACCACATTTGGATTTATCCTATCCATGTCATTATTAAATAAAGAATAGTTATTTATTTAAACAATTCATTCATCTTTTACCTTTATCCTTTACTTCTAATTAAATAAATTTTTATGTATTTATTTAAACTTAACCTTATCCCCTTAATTATCCATCTAAATTAATTAATTAATAACTACATAAGTGATTTAGGTTAATTAATAAAGGTATTAATATTTCTTTCTAATATTTAATTCCAGAATATCCTCAAATATACCAACTTGTAATCATATCTATTAATCCATTTACATGGATTAAAATATAAACTCACCATAATCAAACAAGTGTCCCTACCCCCCTCATGCTTCCACATGTGTGAGGTTTCCAAATCACCCTACTCCTTTCTCACACATGTGTGATACTTCTCTAAATCAGGGTAGGTAGAGATGCACGGTCACCTTGCTTTATCATGTCTTTCTCTTACACCTAATATGACAAATCTATCCATCTTTTGGTACTTTTCATGAGGATAATTCTTTAATCAATGCCTTAACAACTTCTTCAAATCCTAGCCATCCATTAAACAATGCATTTTAGCCATTTATTTTTTTCATGGAGAATCTATAAATTAGAGACCTATCATCCCATTTCCATCATCCACTCTTATGTTGTCATCCTTATTTCCATTTGATCACCCACCTACACACCATTATTATGTCATTTTCCTAATAAACCATCCTAGTCCTACTATCACATTGCTAGTCTACTAAGCAACTACATTCTAAAAAATAAATCCATCATCCAAAGATTAAATCAAGTGGAGCATTGGTTGAAATCTATTTCCAATCAATCAAAGGAGTAAAGAAGAAATAAGGTAAAATGTTTAATTATTCACATTAAAATATTTACTTTTCATCCTTTTTCTCTTGTTTGTGGAGTATACACCATGTAAAGGTCTAAAGTGGCACTAAATATGGTGTACACACAATATTTATTTATTATTGGGACCCATGTATTTTCAAATGAGTTCCCCCTTCTTTGCAAACCCTTACTAGGTGGCTCCCACTAGGGAAAATGACATATGTACCTTGATAAAATTACTTAGCATTACTTGTAGAACCACTACATATCGTCCTTTTCTCTATTGGCTTGTTAACACACTAATTGGCAGCCACCACCATAGGCAGTCTAACTCTCTTGGGTGTTCGAGCTAAAAAAAATGGTCTTCTCTTTGTGTATAAGAGAAACTACCCCATTTGACTTTGCTAGTTTACTTGACCAAAATTCTAGTCAACTTGTAATATATGCACATAATTCATAGCCTCGTGGGAAAGAGAATGAAAATAATCAGTAAATGGGAGTTGATTGAAGATGGAAAGAAATTTCCTAAGTGAGGTTGGGATAATGCTTATCTAGAAGTTCCTTTAAATACATGCTTTATAGTTTCAACTACTCAAAGCATGGCCCTACATGATTTTTTAACTTATTTTGTTTAGTAACCACTACTCAATTCTTTAAGGAACCTTTTGTGGAGCTAGTAGTCCCATGTTTTTCTTTTACTTATTGTAGTGTAGAAAAATGTATCCCTTTACATTTTCACACTTGTTTGGGCCCTTCCTGCTAAAATTGTGCTTCTTTATGCCTTATTTGGTTCTATCTTGCATCCACAAGCCTAATTTAATGCATTTGTCTAAGGATATTCCCAACACTTAACTAATGACCAATCATAATTCATTTCTTGGGTTGTGTGTCCTATATTTAGTGATCTAGGACTCATACACCACCTTGGGTATATGGTTCTCACCTAAGTTTTAGGGCCTAATCCTGAATTTGCCATAGAACTTAGCATTTCTTGAAATTTGTGTCCCATGCTTAGGCTATTAGAACTCATATGCCATTTGGGGAATATGAGTCCTGCTTTATCTTGGACATTTTTTGAATTCAATTCTTGGTGATATTTTATTCTCCTAGATCTGATGTTGGCTTGTAGTGTTGTAATTTCAGGAAATTTGGAATAAACAAGTATAAATATACTGTTATTTCACATAATTTCTCCTATAAAATTGATGAGAGAATTCTATAAGAAAGTTTATGAGATCAAGAGTACATTCAAGAGCATTCAAGAGCTAATTATCAAGAATTTTGGAGCTACATTCAAGATTCAAGCATCATGTCAAAGTCATCATGCATCGTGTATGTTTTTGAGCTAACATTCATGATGTAGGTTTTCATGATTCAAGCAAGTATTTAAGATCAACTTTCAAGTATTCAATCAAGAGTCAAGATCTACACTCATGCTATCCATTTCATACAAGATTACAACCTTTGTTCCAAGGTTTTGGTGAGTTGCAATATTGCATTTTGTTCATTCATCATTCCTTTCATGTCTCTATTCATTTCAATTTTTGATTACCAAAACGGGGTTTGACCTATCCACTAAGAAAAAAACATTTTTTTTTCTCCCCTCTACATGTGTGATTGTAGATCTAGGCATTTTTAGGTTTGAAAATCCTTTGAAGACAAAGTTGCAAGATTGAAGAAAGTTGTTAAGAAGTTGTCACCTTCACGGAAAGTCACCTACAGGCCTAAATTCAGAGTTTTAGACTTGGAGGTCAGATAGGGGAGAAGTTATAGAAGATCACTAGAGGATACTAGAGTTTTAGGAAAACCCTAATACTAGGACTAAATCACCACCTTGGGTATATGAGTCTGAGTACCACTTTTTAGCCATTTTTTTGTAGATCTTGGTTTAGTAGTTGTAGATTCTAGATTTAGCTTGAAACCTTAAACTGAGAATAAATTTCCCAGTCTGGCATATGAGTTCTAGTGTGCATCAAAATTCATAATTTTAGGATTTCAAACCTTCTTTCAAGCATATCTAATCTTCTAGGTACTTATCTATCTATTCACAGTATATTATTATGATTTTAAGTTTCATTTTCTAGGTTAAATAGCTAGATTTGTATATCTTGCATTTCCTTATTTTTAAGAATTTGCTTAGTGTTGAACCCCCTTTATTTAATTACACTCAAGGATACCTTTTAACAACCCCTTCTCTCAATTGAATACATAGGTTGATATCGCTAGGGTTTGCTTGAATGAACTAAGAGAAAAATAGAAGGGATCTCTTTCCCCTTTTGTGTGTGTCATCTCCTAAAAGGTAGAGCACCGTATTTCCTTTGGTTCACTTTGGTGAACCTAGCCTTTGGACACCTTATTTCTTATTTGGAGTGCATTCTATTCCTAGATCTAGCTTACTATATTTGCATTAGATCTTGCATTAGTTGATTTGCATTTAGGGCTTCTAAACTTTCCATTAGTGAAAAGTGCATATAAGTTGCATTTTTCAATCTTAAATCATTCAAATTCATTGAAAATCTGTAATTGCATAAATTCAAGACAACCTACAATTTAGAAACCTTAAACACAACTCAAAAGTTGTTGAATTTGGTGTAAAAACCCTAATTTGAAACTCATTCACCCCTTTGGCTGATTTAGTCCCTATATAGGTTGTTTTACCTAATTTCTAGGAATCTTGTGTTGTCTATTTTTTAGTATTTGAACCTTCAAAAAATCCTAATTGAGACTCATTCACCCCTCTTGATGATTTAGTCCCATATCAGGTCTACATCTCCATTTTACAACATTAAAAGCTTCATTTATGTGTTTCAGTTTCTTGTTATCAAATCTATATTTTAGTTTGTTGATTTTCTATTTCATTCATTTCATTAGAGTTAGATTAAATTGCTTTCATTTCAAGTACATTTTTCAATTGTGGATATAATTATATTATTTCACTTTTGTTTCATGTAATGCCCCGTCATAATAACCTACGGAATGTTGCGATTGTGTATAAAACTATAATAATTTTTTTTTAAAGTATTAATATTAAGTTAATTTAGTTGCATACATTCATTAAGCTATGCGATGTTACACTACTTTGAGTTTCCATAGATGATTTTAGTATTTCGCATTGCACATATTAATTAATAACATAAAGATAAACATTGCATAACATTGAATTTCATTCAAGATATAATAAAGTACAAACTTGTTTTCTTACATTGCAATTAATCACATATACAATACTCATCCATCTGATGAGGTAGTTCAATAATAAATACAATTACATTTACATTGTTCACCTCATATACAATTGAGGGATGCTTTCAAATAAAGATTTACAATTAACAATGATATAGTACACATAAGTTTCCAAGTGCGAGCTCTCCATCCATGAAGCTCTCTATGCCATGATCATAAACTGGGGACCCACCAGAGTAAACTGTACATTCCACCCAACCATGTGGTACCCATAGGTCCACCCGTCGTGCTAGGAGATAGTAATATGGTTACCTAGACATAATCTACTAACCCTAGACACTAGTACAAAACTAACTGATGGTTACATTGCTTCCAGATTTAGACAATTGAATGTATTACATACACAAAGTTAACTATTACTTTAGGTGGAGTGTCATCACAACATTGCAAAGGTTACCCTGGTGTTTCTTCCTAGGTTCAGGCCCCCAACATGGGTTACCCTGGTAACCTCTTACGAAACCCAGCCTCTATTGCATACTGTTGCGGAATCGAATGTCTCTTAAGGAAACAAGACACTGATTTTCCATTCTAGGCCTTCTCATCTTATACTCAAGACTGTAGTAGCTCAAGAGTCAATAATTGAGGCATAAACATCTTGTTAAGAGTTTTAATCTAACTACTATGTTATTTAGTTATCACTGACTTATTAACTTTTTTCAAGTTACCCTGACACCACTTTGTGTGTCGGCCCTTACAAAAAGCCACTCCCCTAAACATAACAAAAGTATCTAAGTTCACTATCTAGGGTAGACAAGTGCACAATTTCAACTTATAATACCAAATATACCACAATGATCATCTCAATACGTTCACAAAATCAGGTGCACTACCCTAACTTGTTCACACACATAAAATCATATTCAAATTTACTCCCATAAAGAGACTGCAACTAGAAGACTTAAAATCACATAAAGATAAATCTTTTCCCCTTTTTACCTAATAAAATATAAGACAACTAAAAATGAATACAAGTATATCATTGGGATATATTAAATCCATTCAAACAATTAAGAGAGAGAAAGCATTTATTTATGATATTTCCTTTACTTAACAAAAGTTCTCTACACATTAAATAAATATACACATTGAATTCATAATATGCATAACTATGTAAATAACAGTAAATTTTATTTCTCAATTGCCCAAAATATACTTTTCCACATTAATACTTTAATCAAATATTCTCAATAGTAAAATATATACATAATGTATATACACACACATATATATAGATATACATATATATAAATGTATATATAGTATATATACACACATATATATATAATATATATATAAATATATATAATTTATTAAATAAAATACGAAAACCCTGAATCGGATTTCAAAAATCAATATACAGTGAAATTGAAATTCTGCGTTTAACACAAATGCCTACATTTTATAAATGCCACAGCTATGTACACAGAGTACACAGCTCACGGCTGTGAGTATATGCATAGCCCTCCCCGTATGGGGAGGCGGCTATGTGGCATCCGCCGCTGCCTGTGAGGGTAGCGCCGGCTGCCTCCATAGCCGTCGCCCCATATGGGGGCGGCTGTGGGGGTAGCCCCGCGGCCCCCTCTACATACATTAAATTTTTTTAACAATAAAAATAAACATTTAGAATTCGCGTGTATTAATTCATGATTTTTTTTTGATATTCAATAACTTTTTTTAAAGAATATGAAACCTACGACTTCGCCCGTACGACGATTTCAATAAATTCAAAGGTTTCTTTCACAATCCAATTTATATATATATATATGATATATATATGTATAGATATATATATATATATATATATATATATATATATATATATATATATATATATATATATATATATATATATATATAGAGAAATATATATATATATATATATATATATACAAATCCACAGGGTTTCATACTAGAGGAATAAAATAATTTCAACAGAGTTTCTGTAGGGGAAATTGGGGAAATACGCACAGTATTTTTCATTCAAATCCTAAATTACCCCAGAGGTTTCAATTTCCTTTTACAAAGAGTAAGCTATAGAGATTTTCTAAAAACAACAATTCCTCACAAAAGAAGAATACAGTAAACAAATTTCCCGAAAAGTACAGGGATTTCCAATTAATTGAAATTTTCTTTCATAGATATTCTTTTCAATAACACCAAATTAAAACCACAAGATGAATACCTGATTTCCCAAAGCTTTTGAAAACAATCTGGAGAAGAATTCCTCTGTTGTTGCCTGTAGCCTTCCAAAACTTTTCCTGAGAACAAAGCCCAAATTGAAACCAGAAATATTCCACAATTTTGCAACAAAATTCCAAAAAGCATAAACAGAAGATTTTTGCAGAGCACCAAAATTTTTTTTTCCGTGAATGATAGCATAACCTCCGTGATTTCCCAGATCCAATTTTACCTCCGTAAACAAATTTCCTCAACAATAATCAATTAATGCACTGGCACACATGTCGAGAAGTGGTTGCAAAATATCTTCTCCACCACTTCTCGGCAATCTTGCCAATTTCAATTGCATGCAATTAAATTCATTTATTTAAATTTAAAACTCAAATTTCAATTTACATGCATTTATTTTATTAAATTTTCTAATTTTCAAATACAAAAATAATTTACAATTCAAATTCCATTTCCACAAATTAATTTAATTTAAATAAATCTATTCACACACTTAAATAATTTAATTTAATTAATTAATTTATTTAATTAAATAAGATTAATCTTTTAGGATCAAACCATTTAACCAAATAAGCTAACTAATTAATTAAATAACATGAAACTAATTTCTTCAATATTAAAAATCAATTCAAATAATAGTAATTAAGACATAATAAACTATTATTAAAATTGACTAGATTGTCCTATCAAAGCAATTTAATCTAATCAAGAAAAGACAAGACAACCAAGACTCAAACTAAAACTGACAATGTACAGTGACCGGGTTATAGACTAAACTAGGGTGAACCAAACTACTATCTCCCAATCAATGTATCTGTTGAGTCTTGACATGCTCAGACCTGAGTACCTAGGTGGAGTCGATGTCATGTACCTACCATCATCTGCAACCAAGCAATAACCTGCATATATATATATATATATATATATATATATATATATATATATATATATATATATATATATATATATATATATATATATATATATATATATATATATAAACCATTGAACAAGCACACCGTGCGGAGAAAATCATGGATATCACAGGGCACTCGCAAGCGAGTGATGCGATTCCGTTCTCCACACCAATACACGTCACATCATACTGACAAAATCAATAACTATTAGTCCATCAAAACATATACATAGCAATAATCAACTAAAATTAAACATCTACGCTATCTCAAAGCATGTCAGAAATCAACGATCACCATACATTGTATCATCATGTCACAGAATAAATCCACTGTCACTCAAAACCAGCGATCAAAATATCCAAACAAAGTATCATAGTCTAACAGTGTGAAAACATAATAGCAAAAAGCATAAGCATAAATGGAGGGGTACTGCATCCTCCCCCCTAGGATCAGGCTTGCTCTTGAAAGCTTGCAAATAGATAGGGATAAAGTTCCCTCATATGTGTCGCATCCTCCCATGTAGCAGAAGTCTCATGGCTAGGATCGCATTGGACCCTCACCTGCTCAACGTCTTGACCCTTGAGACCGAGTGTCCGGTGCTGTAGAATGGCCACGTGCTCCAAAGCCAGCTACCTATCCTCTACCTGTAACACATTCCAATCAAGTACATGAGATATGTCAGGATGATATGGTCTAAGAACTGATACATGAAAAACACCGTGAATACAAGACAAATTGGGTGGTAAGGCGAGTGGATACGCCATGGGATCAATTCTCTCTAAGATCTCGAATGGTCCAATGAAATGAGGTGCAAGCTTAGAACCTTTTCCATACCAGATTGGACTCTTTCACGGTCGTACTCGAAGAAACACTCTATCACCAATAGCAAACTGTCGATCTATCCTATGTGCATCCGCATACTTCTTTTGCCTATCCTGTGCTGCTATCAAATGTTCTCTAATACAGTCAACCTATTGCTCCATGTCTCGAAGCATCTCAGGTCCAAGTAATACTCTATCCTCTAGTCAATCCCAACTTAGTGGAGTTCGACAAGGACGACCGTATAATGCCTGGAATGGTGGCATACCTATGGAACTCTGATATCCATTTTTGTAAGCAAATTCTACTAAGTATAGATAATCCTCCCAATGTGATTGTTGGTCCATTACATACATTCTAATCATATCCTCTAATATTTGGTTAACTCTCTCTATTTGTCCATCAGTTTGAGGATGATACGGTGAACTAAAGTTCAACTGGGTACCTAAAGCATGTTGAAATGAAGTCCATAAGGCTGAAGTAAATACGGGATCTCTATCCGATATAATCCTACGAGGAATCCAATGTAATCTAACGATGTCCTCCATGAATATCCTAGCTACGGATGAAGCATTATAAGATGATCATATTGGTGAAAAGTGAGCTACTTTAGTCAATCAGTCAACAGTTACCATAATGGCAACATGTCGATGTGATGACGTGGGTAACCCTACAATAAAGTCAATGGATATAATATCCCATTTCCATTTAGGAATGAGATGTGGCCGCAATAATCCAATGGGATGTTGATGCTCAGCTTTAACTCGCTGGCATTCAAGACACCTCGATACATAATCAACAATATCACATTTCATACTAGGCCAGAAATACAATTGCCGAAGATCGGCATGCATTTTCTTAACTCCTGGATGAGCTGAATACGGAGCTCGATGAGCTTCAGTCATAATTAATGTACGGAGACCTTCGAAATGAGGTACATAAATACGACCTAAATGCCGTAATATACCATCCGATTCTGGGACATACCTTGCAAATTGACCTTCTAAAGATCTACCAGATTTAATCTCTAACCTCACTTCCTGATATAATCTATCAGTAGGTAATGCTGCTAATATTTGACCTCTCAAATCTACTTCAAGAGTAGTAGCAGAGATCTCATGTTGACGTTGACTAAGAGCATCAGCCACTACATTCTCTTTTCCTTGAACATATCTCACTTCAAAATTGTACTCACACAAGAACTCCATCCACCGTCTCTGCCTAGCATTCAAGTTAGGTTGCGTGAAAATGTATTGTAGACTACGATGATCAGTATGAAGTTTGAAATGATGACCTAATAAGAAATGTCTCCAACGAACTAATGCATGCACAACTGCAGCTAGTTCTAGATCATGAGTAGAATAGTTTAATTCATGATCCTTGAGTTTGTGAGACTCATAAGCAATCACACGTCCATCTTGCATCAACAATGCTCCCAAACCCTCTAAGGATGCATCCGTGCATACTACAAAATCCTTAGTAGGATCAGGAACAATGAGTATAGGTGTATTAGTTAACTTTTCTTTAAGAGTCTGGAAAGCCAACTGACACTACTCTGTCCAAACAAACTTCTTCCCTTTCCTTTGAAGAGAAGTTATAGGATGACCAATTCTAGAAAATCCCTCTACAAATCATCTGTAGTAACCAGCTAGACCCATAAAACTACGAACTTCACCTACATTAGTAGGTGCGGGCCAATCTACAATAGTTTGGATCTTTGAAGGATCCACAACAATACCTTTTCTAGATATCACATGTCCAATGTATTTTATTTTAGTTTGAAAGAAGTCACACTTCTTTAGGTTTGCATACAATTGATTTTCCCTTAAACATTGCAATACCTGTCTCAAGCATTCTTCATGTTCCTTCATGTTTCTTGAATAAACTAAAATATCATCGAGAAATACTAGGACAAAGCGATCAAGGTATGTACGAAAAACACCTTTCATTAAACTCATAAATATTGATGGTGCATTCGTTAACCCAAACGGTACTACTGTGAATTTGTAATGCCCATAACGAGTAGGAAAAGCAGTTTTGTGAATGTCTACTTCAGCTATATGCAATTGATGATAACCAGATTTCAAATCAATTTTAGAGAACACATTAGCTCCCTTAATTTGATCAAAAAGATCATCGATTCTAGGCAAAGGATAACGATTCTTAATCGTAACCTTGTTCAATTGACGATAGTCAATGCACAGCCTAAGAGATCCATCCTTCTTCTTAACGAAGTTGACAGGTGCTCCCCAAGGGGAAAAACTAGGACGAATGAAACCCTTTTCTAATAGTTCCTCTAACTAGATACGAAGTTCCTCTAACTCCTGAGTCGTCATTCTATAAGGAGCTCTAGATATAGGCTTAGCTCCAGGAACTAGGTCAACTCTAAAGTCAATATCCCTCTTCGATGGCATTCCAGGAATGTCATCGGGAAACACGTCTGCGCATTCCCTAAGAATAGGATGATCATCAAGAGATACCCCTCAACTCTCACCCTCTTCCAAATCAGTAACTGTTGTTGCAAACAGTTGACATCCCTAACGAAGACATCTCTTTAATTGTATAGCAGATATCATCCCCAAAGAGATAGGTCTTTGAATACCTACGATTTCCACTTTCGCACCTAAATCATTGATGCAACTAACTGTCTTAAGTCGATAGTCAATCACAACATGATAAGATGCTAACCAATCTATACCTAAAACTATATCATATGATCCTAAGGGTGTAACATATAAATCTACTAGGGTAGTTAACGTACCAATTCTAAGTTCACAATTATGTACTAATTTTTCTACTACTACTTTCACCCCAGAGGTGAATTCAACTTGCCACTTACCACCTTGCTTTGCTGCCACAAGACCACAACGGTCTATGATGGTTGGTGAAATAAAGGAGTCAGTGGCTCCAGAATCAAAAAGAATGGAAACACTAACACCATGTAACTTACCTAAAGTCTCGACCACTATGTTCTGGTGATCGGCTTGGCTGTCATTAACCATAGCATATACTGTATGTGATCATCCTGCATCACCCACTGTAGGCTCTGAAACTGTAGGTCGAGGCCCAAAACTAGTAGGACCTCTCATCGGACACTGCCTTGCTATGTGTCCCTGCTGCCCACATGAGTAACAACCTGTACCTGTGCCTCTACCGAATCCTCTGCCACTCGAAGGTGCATTGGATTGCTGGAAACTACCCCTACTGATAATAGACGGAGCACTCTATGCAGGCTGATCCTGTCTATTGTGCTTGTTGCACCACCAGTTGCAACCCTTTCCTGTTTGAGGACTATTACCCTGTTGTGGTTGTGGGTTATTGTTCTTTTGAGGTGTTCATTGTTGTTGTTGCTGCCCACCCTTTATGGGGTTGGTTCCTGGAGGAACTACCTGTCTGTGCCTGTCCACCACGTGGACTAAAACCTGCTGCAGGAGCACTCCCAATCTGGACTCCTATGTGCCCACCTAAAGCCATAACAAGGTTCTCCTCCACTATGCGAGCCTTCTCCACTGCAACCTCCATAGTCTTTGGCTCAAAGACTCGGACACCACCACTAATGCAGGAATTTAAACCCCTGATGAATTGTTGTACTAGCATAGGCTCATCATCTCCAATACTAGCATACTGCTTGAGTTCATAGAACCTACGTTCATATTGCTCAACAAAAAGAGCTAATTGATGTAGATCATGGAACTCGTCAGCCCTACGCTACCTCCAGTGTTTCGATAGGAACCGCACTCTAAACCTCTCGAGAAACATCTCCCAAGACATAGAACCAATATCTAGTGGAGCTTCTACTCCTCCAGGCGCCACCAAGTAGAGGAAAATCCTCTCAAGTGCATAATAGCGCATCTGACACAGGTATTGCTACCATAAGGATGAATAGCAAAGAATCTACCCAAATCTAGTAGCCAGGTCTTTGCCTCTAAGCCACCTCCTGTACCATCAAAGGTAGGAGGGTGTGCCCTCAGTAAACCCTCATGTGACCTACAGTGATAGCATCCTGATGTGCTATGTCATCTACTCTCCTAGGAGATCTATCTCTCTCTCTGACAACCTCCTACTCATCTTCCTGTCTAGGTCCAAGACAAGTTAGGACCTCCTCTAATAAAGGATGTATCTGAGGACCCTCTACTCCTGACTGTACAAGATTTTGTCCCTCATTCCTCTAATCCATTTGTTCTGCCTGATCATTGTGATGAGGGCTCAGAGGGGGAGTAACCTGAGGGATTGGCCCTTGGCCTCCACCTCAACCTCTACCATGACCTCTTCCTCCTCACCTATGCATGTTCCTACACAAAACAATAATGAGTCTTAGATACAATTCAACCAAGGCTAACAGTTGTGACACTACGTACAAGGTCAACCTAATGGGTTCGCGATTACCCAGAGTGTCTAGTGTTTGTAACCTTGGCTCTGCTACCAATCTGTAATGCCCTGTCATAATAACCTAAGGAATGTTGTAATTGTGTATAAAAGTGTAATAATTTTTTTTTAAAGTATTAATATTAATTTAATTTAGTTGCATACATTCATTAAGCTATGTGATGTTACACTACTTTGAGTTTCCATAGACAACTTTAGTATTTCGCATTGCACATATTTATTAATAACATAAAGATAAACATTGCATAACATTGAATTTCATTCAAGATATAATAAAGTACAAACTTGTTTTCTTACATTGTAATTAATCACATATACAATACTCATCCATCTGATGAGGTAGTTCAATAATAATTACAATTACATTTACATTGTTCACCTCATATACAATTGAGGGATGCTTTTAAATAGAGATTTACAATTAACAATGATATAGTACACATAAGTTTCCAAGTGTGAGCTTTCCATCCATGAAGCTCTCAATGCCATGATCATAAACTGGGGGACCCAACGGAGTAAGGTGCACATTCCACCCAACCATGTGGTACCTGTAGGACCACCCCCCGTGCTAGGAGATAGTAATATGGTTACCTAGACATAATCTACTAACCCTAGACACTAGTACAAAACTAACTGATGGTTACATTGCTTCCAGATTTAGACAATTGAATGTATTACATACACAAGGTTAACTATTACTTTAGGTGGAGTGTCATCACAACATTGCAAAGGTTACCCTGGTGTTTCTTCCTAGGTTCTGGCCCCCAACATGGGTTACCCTAGTAACCTCTTACGAAACCTGACCCCTATTGCATACTATTGCAGAATTGAATGTCTCTTAAGGAAACAAGACACCAATTTGCAATTCCAGGCCTTCTCATCTTATACTCAAGACTGTAGTATCTCAAGAGTCAATAAGTGAGGCATAAACATCTTGTTAAGAGTTTTAATCTAACTACTGTGTTATTTAGTTATCACTGACATACTAACTTTTTGCAAGTTACCCTGACACCACTTTGTGTGTCGGCCCTTACAAAAAGCCACTCCCCTAAACATAACAAAAGTATCTAAGTTCACTATTTAGGGTAGACAAGTGCACAATTTCAACTTATAATACCAAATATACCACAATGATCATCTCAATACGTTCACAAAATTAGGTGCACTACCGTAACTTGTTCACACACATAAAATCATATTCAAATTTACTCCCATAAAGAGACTGCAACTGGAAGACTTAAAATCACATAAAGATAAATCTTTCCCCCCTTTTACCTAATAAAATATAAGACAACTAAAAATGAATACAAGTCTATCATTGGGATATATTAAATCCATTCAAACAATTAAGAGAGAGAAAGCATTTATTTCTGATATTTCCTTTACTTAACAACAGTTCTCTACACATTAAATAAATATACACATTGAATTCATAATATGCATAACTATGTAAATAACAGTAAATTTTATTTCTCATTTGCCCAAAATATACTTTTCCACATTAATACTTTAATCAAATATTCTCAATAGTAAAATATATACATAATGTATATACACATATATATATAGATATACATATATATAAATATATATACACATATACATATATACATACATTTGTACATATATTATATATATAGTATATATACACATATATATAAATAATATATATACAAATATATATAATTTATTAAATAAAATACGAAAACCCTATATCGGATTTCGAAAATCAAAATATAGTGAAATTGATATTTTGCGTTTAACACAAACGCCTGCATTTTATACATGCCACGGTTGTGTACACAGAGTACACAGTCCGTAGCTGCCAGTATATGCGCAACCCTCCCCGTATGGGGAGGCGGCTGTGTGGCAGCCGCCTCTGCCTGTGAGGGCAGCACCGGCTGGCTCGACAACCATCGCCACATATGGGGGTGGCTGTGGGGGTAGCCCCGCGGCCCCCTCTACATACATTAAATTTTTTTAACAATAAAAATAAACATTTAGAATTCATGTGTATTAATTCGTGATTTTTTTTTGATATTCAATAACTTTTTTTAAAGAATATCAAACCTACGGCTTCGCCCATACAACAATTTCAATAAATTCAAAGGTTTCTTTCACAATCCAATTTATAAATATATATGTTGATGATATATATATATATATGTATAGATATATATATATATATATGTATATATAGTATATATATATATATATATATATATATATATATATATCTATACAAATCTGCAGGGTTTCATACTGGAGGAATAAAATAATTTCAATAGAGTTTCTGTAGGGGAAATTGGGGAAATATGCACAGTATTTTTCATTCAAATCCTAAATTACCCCAGAGCTTTCAATTTCCTTTTACAAAGAGTAAGCTAAAGAGATTTTCTAAAAACAACAATTCCTCACAAAAGAAGAATACAGTAAACAAATTTCCCGAAAAGTACAGGGATTTCCAATTAATTGAAATTTTCTTTCATAGATATTCTTTTCAATAACACCAAATTAAAACCACAAGATGAATACCTGATTTCCCAAAGCTTTTGAAAACAATCTGGACAAGAATTCCTTTGTTGTTGCGTGTATCCTTACAAAACTTTTCCCAAAAACAAAGCCCAAATTGAAACCAGAAATATTCCACAATTTTGCAACAAAATTCCAAAAAGCATAAACAGAAGATTTTTGCAGAGCACCCAAAATATTTTTCCGTGAATGATAGCATAACCTCTCTGATTTCCCAAATCCAATTTTACCTTCGTAAACAAATTTCCTCAACAATAATCAATTAATGCATTGGCACACATGTCGAGAAGTGGTTGCAAAATATCTTCTCCACCACTTCTCGACAATCTTGCCAATTTCAATTGCATGCAATTAAATTCATTTATTTAAATTGTAAAACTCAAATTTCAATTTACATGCATTTATTTTATTAAACTTTTCTAATTTTCAAATACAAAAAAATTTACAATTCAAATTCCATTTCAACAAATAAATTTTTAATTTAAATAAATCTATTCACACACTTAAATAATTTAATTTAATTAATTAATTTATTTAATTAAATAAGTTTAATCTTTTAGGATCAAACCATTTAACCAAATAAGCTAACTAATTAATTAAATAACATGAAACTAATTTCTTCAATATTAAAAATCAATTTAAATAACAGTAATTAAGACATAATAAACTATTATTAAAATTGACCAGATTTTCCTATCAAAGCAATTTAATCTAATCAAGAAAAGACAAGACAACCAAGACTCAAACTAAAACTGACAATGTATAGTGACTGGGTTATAGACTAAACTAGGGTGAACCAAACTACTATCTCCCAATCAACGTATCTGTTGAGTCTTGACACGTTCAGACCTGAGTACCGAGGTGGAGTCGATGTCATGTACCTGCAATCCTGTAACCAAGCAATAACATTGATATATATATATATATATATATATATATAAACCATTGAACAAGCACACCGTGTGGAGAAAATCATGGATATCATAGGGCACTCGCAAGCGAGTGATGTGATTTCATTCTCCACACCAATACACGTCACATCAGATTGACGAAATCAATAACTGTTAGTCCATCAAAACATATACATAGCAATAATCAACTAAAAGTAAACATCTACGCTATCTCAAAGCATGTCAGAAATCAGCAATCACCATACAATGTATCATCATGTCACAGAATAAATCCACTGTCGCTCAAAACCATTGATCAAAATATCCAAACAAAGTATCATAGTCTAACAGTGTGAAAACATAACAACAGAAAGCATAAGCATAAATGGAGGGGTACTACATTTCATTTCTAGCATTAGTTCATAGTTTCATAAGATTGGATTGCATTTGGAATTCATTAGAAAACAAAAAAAAAAACCAAAAACATCAAAAGAAACAAACAAAAAATGGTTAACCTTGGAGGAAGCATCTCATTCAAACCCTTTCGTAGTGATGAATTTGACATGTTAGATGAAGCCCTTGAAAACTTCATCTGCCCTATATCATCCACTAAAGCTTTGATACAAGAGGATGCAAGCATTGAAAATCATGACAATTATAATTGTTCTTCTCCTGATACCTCTCCTATTAGTGATGAGGGTATCTTGGTGAAAGAATATACAATAATTGAGAATCATGAAATTCTTTTTTGTCATTCTCCTTCTCCCCCTTGGGAAGATATTATGACACAATAAGATGAGATCATTTCCACTACATTACCTAGTCTGCATTCATCTCCTAACACCTCCCCTACTTGTGAGAATGCTTTAGTGAAAAAGGATACAATCATGAATGATCATGAAAACACATTTGTGTGGAGGATATGTTGATGTTAATAGATCCAATTATTGATATCTATGACAATCCTACCTCTCCTACTTGGGAAGACATTATAGGACATTGGGATGTAATTGTAGATAACCATGAAAATTAATTTTTTCCTTCTCATAATATCTCTTCTAGGTACGAAGAAGACAGTTTGGTGTTAGAAAATATCCTTATTGAGACTCATGAGAATCTTGTTCCTCCATTTCCAAATGCCCCTACCATTTGGGAAGACCTATTTGAACAAAAAATTCCAATCATTGGTAAGCATGAAAATCATAGTTATTCTTCTCTTGATGTCTCCCTTATTTGTGATGAAGCTAATTCACAAAATCTAACCATGGAATGTAATGAACCTCTTGTTTGTCACTTTCCTAAAAGATCTCCTACTAGGGTAGATATTATGTCACAAGAGAATGATGCATTAGAGAAAAATGATGAAATTATGGAAAACAATAAAATTTGGCCCTCTCCTAATACCTCTCCTAGTGGTGAAGAATATATTGTGGTGTTAGAAGATCCAATCAATGATAATCATGATAATCTTAGCGAAAATATTATTGAACAATAGAATGCCATCATGGATAAGCAAGAAAATTCAAACATAGATAACTCCCTTGTGATGAAGCTATTTTAGAAGATCCAATCTTTGAATGTCATGAACATCTAGTTTGTAGCTCTCCTAAAAGCTCTCCTACTAGGAAAGATATCATGGTGAAAGAAAATGACAACATTGACACATTAATTTCAAACAATAGTAATATGACTTCATTAGATGAAGATGATGAAGTGAAATTAGATTCCTCTTCACTAAGAGATCATGAAAATAAGGATAATTCTTTTGAGGTTATGCACATTAGATATCCCTTGACACCAACCAAACATGTACAACTTGTACAAGAAAAAGAAAAAGAAAAGAACATTGAAGAGGTCACAAAGTTATTGGAAGATGCTTGGGAAACGTTTGATTTCATACCTACATTTCTAGAAGAATACAAGATCATAACAAAAGAGTATAAAAAGGGATAAGAAAAAGTGGTTATGTCAATACAAAATTCAAAAGAATCCACTTCAACCACTTTAGAAGAAAAGAAAACATATAAGACAAACTCTAATGATAATTATGAACAACCATCGAATCCAAAAAAAGTGAAAAAGCTTTATGGAAGAGGTTATGAACTTATGAAACAACTTGGGTATAGTGGAAAAGGACTTGGTGCTAGACAACAAGGTATTTGTGTCCCTATAGAGCCTAAAACACAAAAATGACTCATTTTCTTAGTTATTGTCCCTCAAAAGAAATAAACAAGCCTTCACTCAATGTCAACACTCTTACAAAAGATTCTTCCAAGACAAATTTAACTTTGGTGTATCCTAAACTAATAGATATCTCATTATATTTACATCAATTTGATACTTTTCTTACTCATCATAATCAATAACAATAGTTGCTGCTGATTTCCATGTAATAGTTGTGGGATCATAGTATACTAACTATTGCATGTTTTACACTCATTGCAAACAATTTCCTTTTGCAAGGAGAACCATATCATCATCCATTCTAGGCTCACCCTTGTCTTGCACTAAGTGAGGGAAAGCGGTTAGGTAGCCTTGTCCTCGTATTACACTTGCCATTTTTTATTTTGACTGGTTAACCTCCTTCCACATGTATATATAAGAGCAAGCTTGGAATGTGCATGATGTTCTTTAAATTGGCTCACATGTGACATACTTTTATTTCTATGTTTAGCTTTACCTTTTAGGGACAACCCCTTTTTGTGATGTAGCTTTATTTGGAATCATATGACTTGGCATATAGGTTTTTCCAAAATAAGCTCATGTCCTCTTTTTTGTTAGCATTTATCATTTTCTACTTTAAAGTAATTGCTCACAACATGGTATTTAACAATTTTTTTTAAAAGGGGGGCATACATTGGCATTATTCTTTTGCATTTCTTTTACAACTCATGTTTCATTGTGTAGTCTTCTTACTTTATTCAATGCATCTTTTGATTTATGGTGACATTGGGTGTAATGTCCTTCAATAGTGTGATCTATCTTAGCATATTATATTCCTCTTAGTGGTTTGATGTGACACACTACATCCCCTAAGTTATGAATCTTCTATTCTTTGATTGGTATTCTCTTGGAGACATTAGGCACACTGTACCCTAAGTTAATACCTTACATGAACTAAGAAAAACTCCTTTGCATGTACCTTACACTATTTTGGATTTACAATATATATTATATGGCCACCTTGCACAACACACTTTGCTTTCATATGGAGCCATCTTTTTTGTTCATGGGTGTCAAGCATATGAAATTTTGCTTTCCTCATGAACTCTATTGTTCATGTTTCGTGGCACCTTACTAAAGTTATTGGGAGGTATAGCTTTGGTATGGTTAGCATATGGGAGCCGAACTTAGGCGCGACTTTCCCATAGCCACTTGCTTGTTTGTGTGAGCACATATCGATCACATGTGTATGTGTCTTGTTGGGGGCTCACCTATTGGATGGCCTGAGGTTCCACTAGCCCTTGTGAGTGTGTGTTTGGCTTGCATAGTGGACACCATGTTCGACTTGTAATTTTTTTTTGGAAAGACAACTTAGATCTGATCTTCATTGCGTTGGGCAAATGGTCAAGGCTTGATCTACCCTTCTTTTTTCTTCTTTTTCTTTCCTCTTTATGTCTTTGGCAGTGTATTCTTGTACCTTGTTGTTGCTCCTTATATTATTCACCTATGTGTTCTTTTGTTCTTATGTTGGTTTTCCATAGGATCTTGATCTTAGGGGCTTGTGCAACCCTCTTGATTGTTGTCATCCCATCTCACTATAATTGGTACACTTAGACCCCACTTGATGCGAGTGTGTCTACTATAGTGTGAGTTTGAAGAATGTTCCTTCTCTCACTAAAGTAGGGGCTAAATGTAGTGTATAAAAATGTATCCCTTCATATTTTCACACTTGTTTGGGTCCTCCCTGCTAAAACTAGTTTTTTTTGTGCCTTATTTGCCTCTATTTTGCATCCACAAGCCTAATTTAATGCATTTTTCTAAGGATAATTTTTACACTTAACTAATTTGATCAATCATAATTCATGTTATTGGGTTGTGTGACCTAGATTTAGTGATCTAGGACTCATACACCACCTTATACATATGGGTCCCATCAAAGTTCTAGGGCCTGATCCTGAATTTGATATAGAACTTAGCATTTCTTGAAATTTGTGTCCCAATCTTAGGTTGCTATGACTCTTACACTCCAACTGGTGTATGAGTCTTGCTTTAGCTTGGATAAGTTTGAATTCAATTCTTAAGATTTAATTCTCTTAGATTTGATGTCAGCTTCTAGTGTCATAATTTTGGTAAATTTGGCATAAAAAAGTATAAAACCAAGAATATTTCACACAATTTCTCCTAGCAAATTGATGAGAGAATTATTAAGACAAGTTTATGAGATCAAGAGCATTCAAGAGCATTCAAGAGTTGATTATCAAGCATTTTTGAGCTACATTCAAGATTAAAGCATCATGTCAAAGTCATCATGCATCATGTGTGTTTTTGAGCTAAAATTTGTGATGTAGGTTTTCATGATTTAAGAAAGTATTTAAGATCAAGTTTCAAGCATTCAATCAAGAGTCAAGATCTACATTCATGCTAGCCATTTCATACAATATTTCAACCTTTTTCCAAGGGTTTGGTGAGTTGCAACATTACATTTTTTTATTCATCATTCATTTCATGTCTCTATTCATTTCAAGGTCTGATTACCAAGACGGGGTTCAACCAAGGAAAACCCCTATTCACTAACAAAGAAACATTTTTTTCTTCCCTCTACATGTGTGAATTGAGGTTTTAAAATCTTTGAAGACAAAATTGCAAGATTGAATAAAGTTGTCAAAGTTGTCAAGAAGTTGCCATCTTCATGGAAAGTCACCTATAGGCCTAATTTTAGAGTTTTAGACTCAGAGATCAGATGGGAGAGAAGCTACAGAAGATCACTAGAGGGTACTATATTTTCATACAAACCCTACTACTAGGACTAAATCACCACCTTGGGCATATGAGTCCCAGTATACCACTTTTTAGCCATTCTCTATAGATCCTGGTTTAGCAGTTCTAAATTCTAGATTCAACTCAAAACTCTAAATTGAGACTAAATCACCCAGCCTGAATTTTGGGATTGCAGACCTTATTTCAAGCATCTCCAATCATCTAGGTACTTATTTGTCTATTCATGGTCTATTATTCTGATTTTAAGTCTCATTTTCTAGGTTACATTGTTAGATTTGCATACCACTTGCATTTCCTTCTTTCTAAGCATTTGCTTAGTGTTGAACCCCCTTTGTTTAATCACACCAAAGGAGACCTTGTAACAACCCCTTGTCTCAATTGAATCAATAGGTTGAGACCTCTAGGGTCTCCTTGAATGAACTAAGAGCAAAATAGAAGGGATCCCTTTCCCCTTTTGTGTGCTTCATCTCCTAAAAGGTGGAGCACCCTATTTCCATCAGATCACTTATTTTAAGTATTTGTTAAATGAATATATACATGTGTGCTTATTTGTGTTAATGTGAAAATTTTTGGAAGGAAAGGTAGAAAATAATGGAAGAAAACATTTGCAACCATGTGGCATATTGTTTATTTCATGCAATAGCTACTTAATTTCATCCCCCAAAATTTTTTATAGCTTATTTTTAATCTCTAAACTATAACATCTCTATCTTTATATAATAGAATATTCCAATTATCCTTCTTGCTCAATTCAAAATTTACATGGGATTGGTAGCACCACTACAATTTAATTAAGATACCTAGATAAATAGCTACATTAAATCACCTTACTATTTTTCTCAATAATTTTATAACATTACAAATGTATGATCATGTGATCAACTATTCCTTATTTGTCATTGTATCAAATTTACATAGCTTCAAAAAAATCATTTTCATCTATTTAAAAAATAAAAATATATTTTTAAAAATAATATATAAATCTATTTTGTTAATTAGAAAGTAGATTATTTGTGTACACATCTATCATGTTTCTCCTATTCACTCTTGTTTTGATTTCTTTAATATTCCATTCAAATCAATGTACTATGACTTTTATATTTTCGATGACATTATGCTTTCCCAATCTAATTTATTTTGATTGTGTGCATTTAAAAAAAATGAAGTGCAATATATTTGAATTGTGTGTGTGCTTAATCAATGTTAATGCCAACACTCCATTATATGACTTTTGGATCTAATTTACCTCCTCGTGAATTTCCAAACCATCATTTCCTATTTGCTTTCCTAATCATGTATAGTAAGTAAAAATTCTTTAGAGTATAATATATTTAAATTTTGTGTGTTTGACACCATTTAAAAAAAATAAAATTAATCAATGTCAATGTCAACACTCCATCATACACCCTATCATATGACTTTTGGATCTAATATACTTCATTCTAAATTTTAAAACAACCATTTCTTAATAGCTTTCCTAATTATTATTTTTTAATTATGTGCATTTTTAATAATTGTTTTTAATATGATCTATCCCAATTGTGTGAAAGCTTGACACTCCAATTTTGCTGAAATTCCTAATCAATATCAATATCAATTTTGTGAAAGCTTTTTAATGGATTGAAATCCCCCAAAAAAATATGCCTTATTATTTCTTTCCTTTGAGAGAAGGGACAATTAACTGGTTTGATCATCATACATTTCAACCTATCCACAATGGATAGTTTGCAATGTAAAAGCTTCCAAGCAATTAATTGAGCATTTGTATTAGCCTTTGATTTCAAAATACAGGCAGATAATTTAGCTAGAAATTTATCATTAAACTTACAATTCCACTTGGAGTTCAATCGAGATCTTAAGAGAAGATTTGGAAGCAATTGAAGGTAGACATTTTTCAAAGGAAAAAAAGAAGAAAAGGATAAGAGGACATCCATAACCAATCTTTGTAAAAGTTATAATGGATAGGAGTGCATATTTTCATAATTAGATGAAGCAAAACCAAAGACTAAACAAAAGTTAGAAATACTTTGTTTTGATTGCTAAGGTTAAATTGGGATTTGACAAAGTATATCATGAGAACAAGCTCATAGTGTGAAAATCTCAAAGGTCACAAACATTGTAGACTCCTTTTTTGAACAAAGAGTAGGATTATTTTGGAAAGCTCAAAGCAAGAGGTCGATCTTGATAGAGAATATGCTTATTCCACCAAATAGAAGAAGTGGAGAAGTTGAAACCATGTTGTAGCGAATTATCTCTCCATTTTAAAAGATAGCAAGTGTGTTGTCAAGCTTTCCAAATAGACTGGAGGGGAAGGAAAGCATTTATAGAAAAAAAAGGGGCATGAAGAATTTTTTCAAGCCAACCAACATGCTATTATTTTCCCTTGATAGAGGCAAGGTTAATATAGTTCTGTATAAGAATCTTCCACAGTTCGTTCCCTTAGACAACTCAAATAATCCATTTGGTAGCCAAGAAAAATCCTTGAGTTCTTGGATCTAAAATCCCCAAGCAACGTTTGCATTTAGGTTGAATACAATGGGCCCATGATGTGGAAGTAGACCCTCTATTGCCATCCTAGTTAGCCCACAAAAATTGATGGATAATCTTGATTAAATTGTCATACCCTTTTATTTAAGTAATCTATAATGATCCATTTTTAAATTACACAAAATAAATCAATTATGACATTATTAATAATAAATTCAAGACACAAATTTTAAAGCTATATTCTACCATTGCACATCTCAATCAATCAAAATAAAATTTATTCATTTCCAAATGTCATAATGTCGGGTTACATAGTTTGACTAGGCTATAATCACCAATTAGCCATAACAAGTTTACAATAAAAGTATTACAAAGTACAATATTCATAATATGGAAATTGCTTGTAATTCCACTTCAATTCTCACCACAACTAGTGGATGAGAACATGGTTTAGAAACTTTTTCACCCAACCACGAAGCTACAATTCCTCAAAATTCTTCCTAACATAAAAAATACTCGACCCTACATGGAATACTTAGCAAAAGAAATCAATATGCAAGGTGGAATCTGGTGTGTGCCTAACAGAAATACATACATTTCTATCCAATACTAGAACATGCAAGATCAATGTCAGGAAATGGTAGATAGTTAAAACATAAAATTAGTCCATTCAATATTGTGGGCTACAAAGCTTGGCCAAGAATATGTTATATACAACAACCAAATGATAGATTTTGGAAGAAAGCATGACCTATACCCTCTGATATTCCACTTTTGACACCTATCTTGAAAGGAAACTTTATACATACATAAGGAAACACCCTTCCCTTCTAAAAATTCAGCTTGCAAACTTAAAATCTAATTTACAATAGGTTATCCTAGCTGCTAGCCTTAATATGTTGAATAAATAAAAATTCCTACAAGCACAATCTTTATATGATTCACTAGTTAATCCTTGAAATCAATAGATTCTTGTATAATAAACTAAACTTTATTAACTGCATTCTTTACCTTATGCTATAGTCGATCAATCTCTTTGTCATGTTCTATATTCAACAATTAAAATGAAACATTCATGCACATTTCACAACAAATGCATCAACATACTAATACGATTATTTCATTTCATTTTTCTTTACGAAATGAACCATACATTATTTAAATAAATAAGTTGTTAAAACAAGGTATATCGCATGTATGTGTATATACACAATTGATTTATGTATATAAACAAATATAGCCTTCGATTAAATTATTAAAGTATGTGTATACATTCTTTTATTTAATAGATAAGAATCATATTTCATTCATAATATTATGTTTCCATTTTCATATAATGTGAAGAAAGAAACATTAACTTTATCAGAAAAACTCTCACCCTTTTTAAACATTTTATCCAATCACATAAGTTTAAGGATTTCACAGGTATTACTTGGTTTTAGAAATAAAATCCTTCAGAAATTTCCACAATTATTTACATAAAAAGTTAAAAACATCCTTATCATTCATTTAATACACTCTTTCCCTCTAAATAATTATGTCTAATCATTTTCAAGAGACACACACATTTTTTTGATAACAATTTAGTAAAGAATTCCTTTCTTTCTATCATTCAAACTAAATTACAATGGTTATTCATAATCTTTTGATTCAAACTTCCAATTTGGGTAGATGAGAGACGAAGGTTGATGAATCCTGAGATGGCCATTTGATGAAAAGGGGGGTTCATTCTGGACACGCCCCATTTTTGGTTTACACTAAGAACCAATAGTGTGAAGAAAACCTTGCCTTTCACTTTATCAGAGGATTAAGGAAGTGGTATAATAAAATGGGTTGAACCCTCAAGCAACACTTAGGGCTGACGTGCATATACGTATCTTATGATGTTTGGAGTAAACTTAAATAGATTAAAAGGAACATGCATATATGTGGAAATTTCGACTACCAATGTAAGAAGGGAATATGCATACATTAACCAGGCTCACAAAATAAGTATTTCTATTAACACATGATGGTACTGGTCTATAGGTCACCATCCCTGTATCAGGTTGTAAGAACCCTCGAAAAATTCCTCCATCGTGATGGAGCTTTTATGGTGGGACAAAATTGACTTATGAGGCTGAGACAAAGTGCTAAGACCGTGTGGATTTTAAAGTTATACATAAAGAATTAAGTGCATAGAATACATGTAACCGTCCTCTCCATGAATGAAACAAGTCATCCATCAGCTCAATGGGTACGTTCTTAACAGGAGGGAAGAGACAGCGCATAAACCATGTGTGACACAGTAAAAGGTGGTCTCTATCTTTGTAGGCTATACATAGGATGAATCGACCTTGTGATGGATTAAATCAGAATCAATTCACAAAGGTTCAATACTCGCGATAGATTTATATTAAAACAAGAAGTGTCTCTCCCATGTTCAAGAGAGTTGAAATTAATAGAATAGTGAAGTGAAAACACACGGTTTCCTAATGATGGAATGGTATGTGAATTTTTCTCCAACAATGGAAATTGGCTCTTAGTTGTAAGTCGGGTCCTCTAGTGGCTTATGCATTTAAATGTATGATATAAAAGCCTAGAGGTTGCGATAACAAAGCCTTAAGCCTACTTAATCTAGTGCTAAATAGACACATGAGGATCTCTCAAAGCTCGGGCCAAGACAACATGATGGTAATGATAACATACAAGGGTATACCAGTCCATCGTTTCACTATCAACAACAAAATAAAGGCTTTCAAGAGTGATGAAATAATTTTTTTTCATTAGAAACAAATGTTTCCCAGAGATTTAATAATACATTCGAAGAAGGTAAAGAAGCATATGACATAATAATGGAAGATTATATTAACTCAGACCTTAGTTTGTCACTCAAAGCCAACTGATGGTTAAGAAGAAGATAGGAATGGAAGAAAGATTTCTTCCTCCCCACGAAGCGACCCTTTCCTTCCTTTCTAACTTTTTCCTAGGGTGAAATATCCACTTGATTCGAGCTATCCCTCCTTCAATACCATATTATTTCATATGCAATAAGAATGTGCTTCCTTCTAATTTAGGAACGTTCATCTTTTATTAGCCGCCCCCTATCTTTTCAAATTAAAGTATTTTTTCAGAGGTTATGGGCGGCCCTCTACTTGTTTAAATTCCATTTCTTTAAATATCAGAATTAGAGAAATTAAAAATTTCTTATCATGGTTTAAAAGAGTTCGATTTATGATAATTATATCTTTATTATTTTCTTATATTGGAGATCATGTTTATTTATTTTACAAGAAATTAACTTACAAAGTCTTTAAATTAAATTGTTCGCTTAACAAATCATGAGCTATATTCTTTCCCTTTTGCATGTAAAAAGCATTAAACAAACGAGGTAAATGAATTGAACTAATAAATTTTTTTTCCATTAGTTTACTTATTTAATCTTCACTACATCTTTCCTTGTCATAAAGCAAACAGACGACATTCACATAAAGATGTTATCCTACCAATTGCAAATTTTAATGCAGATACTATGATTTTTTAGTGGTGTGTGCAATCCGAATTCTGAAATGCTTACCAATTGTCATCTAGCTAAGCGCTCCTACCTCAACCATGTTCTCATTCTTCAACTTGTTCCTCCAGTCACATACTTGCACTTGCAAATTTTCATCAGTAACATTAATCGATGCTCAAAATGAAATGATTTCATTACTTCATCATAACATGCATCCTTCATGTTTTATCATAAAGTTTACATTTATAAAAAAATTCAAATGATGTTGAAATTTTAAATTTATCATACGACAAAAACTGATAAATTTTATTTTCCAATTATTTTAAATAACATTATTAAATGTAAGCAAAAAATTTAGATGTGACATCCTTCCCCACTAAGGAAAGACATTGTCCCAATTTCTTGTCAAACAAAACTAAATCACATGTTTCTATTTCAACATCCAATCATATTGCTATCAAATCAAAATATCATAACATGGGTCAGTGCAGGATCATGAAGGTAGTTTCTAGGCCACTAGTCCCTTTTTAGAAAAAAAAATCTATTTTGTGAAAATTTGAAATTTTAATGCAGTGGTACTAAATTTTCCGGAAAAAGATAAAAAGTATGTGTATGTCTAACCACCCTAAGTACAAGAAAAATAATATATATATATTTTTATGAAACTTTAAATGTATTTAGAGGACACAAGCTCAGATACATGTTGGATTTTTTTTGTAATTTTTTATTAGGACATTTCACAATTATTAAAATGTGTTTGTCTAACCACCATAACTTGGTAAAATTGTTATGAAATTCACTTTTTTTATCCTATAGTATGTGGAACATAAAATGTGACATCTTTTAGATTCGAAAAATGTGAAATAGTTTGAAAGTTAATAGAAGTTTTTCAATCAGCCTATCAATCAGGACTTTAGCCATAATGTATGTAGAAAATCAATAATAATTATTTATTAAATTCAAAATAAGGCATATCTTATATCAGTGGAAAGTTGGCAATTTTTTCTATAAACCCTTTTTGTTTCATCAAATTTGGATTAAACAAAGTTGTTAGCTAGGAGAGTGAACTTTAGAAAAATAAGAAAATTTTGTAAACACATTTCTTGACTTGAATTTTTAGGTTTGGAAATCCCAAACCAAAAACCAAGGTAAACTCGAGGGAAATCCCAAGGCTGCAAATTTTTTCAGACAAAATGGATATTTGTTTCAAACGAATATCCATTTTGGAAAATGGGTACCCATTCTTAGGTCTTCAAAACATATATCCATTTCGAAAAAAAAGGATATCTATTTGAAACCGATATCCTTTTTGAAAAACAAAATGGATATCCGTTTGAAATGGATATCTATTTTGAAAAACAAAATGGATATCTATTTTGAAGACCTAAAAACCCTCTTTAGTAAAATGGGTATAACTTTTGCAGGCATTGGAAAGGTGACTAAGAGCTCTACACAATGGATTAGGTAGTGCTTTTATATTATACAAAAAAAATTAATTAAAATCATTTTAACTTCAAATTTTATTTTTGAAATATCAAATGCTCACAACTTTCACATGCAAAGTCTCTTTTTCATGATTTTTTTGTAACATTCATCTCAAAATACTTGAAACATTAGAAAAATAATAAATAATAAAATATGTATACTTTTTGTAGTAAGGAGATGAAAAAATCTTCATAAATAATCATATTGTTGGAAGATGAATTACTCTAAGAGGGGGGTTGAATCAAAGTAATGTACAATTTTTCAAACTTTTAACTTTAAGAGCAAATCACACAATGAAATCTTTATGAACCCTCTTAAATTGTAGGATGAATTCTATCACATCAAATACTTTTGCAGCATGATGGATTGACAAAATACTTATATAACAATTTCAAAGCATGATATTGATTGTTTATGTAAACTTGATTGAACAATTCCTTTTAATGCTTTATTTTTACAAGACTTCATGTATGTTTTGAATACTTTTATAACAAAGTGAAATGCTTAATCAACTATCAGAGCATTACATGAATTGCATTGAAAAATGACAAAATGAAAACATTAACTCTTAAGCACATTGGCTGAAACACAAATGCACAGATTTCACCACATAACACATTATTTTCTTAAGTGGAAAAACCCTCTTGGGGAATAAAAAACCACTCAAACAATTTCTTTTATTATTAGAGCAATTAGAGCACCAACTCAATCAGGAGCACCAACTCCATTATTACAGTAGTACCAATTCTCTACAGTTTAGGAGCACCCACTCCTTTTATAGTTTAGGAGAACCAACTCCTTTTATCCATTTTGAATAATATCAATGATTTAGAGGATTTCTCTGTTTCAATAAATTTTTTTACCAAAACTAAATAGTATACACAATACCTTAAGAATTAAAAATAAAAATAGAATCCTTAAAATATTAGGTATAGTAGTATAATGATCTGCCTCAAAGATTTTCAATATTTCAAATACATATAATCAGATTGGCTTAAAAGCCATCTCTATTTTCCTCTCTATCCTTTAGGTTTAAAGGCCTTTGAATACATAAATGCATAGAAATAATGTGAACTATTTTCCAAATAACTTTCTCATGATTGATTATCAAACCAACGAATACCTTTAGGGTTTCCAATCAACCCTAGAAGCCATACATCAAATGCCATTAGGATTTTAAAACAATCCCTTAGAAAAGATGAAAATTGATAACTAATCCCTTGCTCTTAAACACAAGTTCCAGATCCCTTTAACAAAATGAATCAACTATTTTAGTTACAAAATAATTTGCTTCAAACCACTAATCATTTTTATACTATTTCTTTAATGATCATTAAAATTCTAAACAAAACCATTCCATACCTGTTTATGGAGACAAGAAATCAAACTCATACCACATGAATCGATTCAATACACTCATAATTGCCTTGCTAAAAACTTCTAGAGTCAAACTTTGCCTCTCCACTTTCCAACTGTGCTTCATCACTTCGGTCTACACAAACTCAGCCTTGAGCTTTCAACAAACACTATCCTCTTAGTATGTCTATAGCTGAGAAGAGAAAGTTCATGGCGGTGGCTAGGGTCTAGCTCATACATTGAAATGTCTTTGCCTTGTTTTATCTTTTTACCTCTTGTTCACTATGACTTTCAAAACCTTTTCACAATTGATAATCATTTGAATTCTGATACTCATAATGCTTTTGAATCTTCTTGTCAAAGATAAATAATAACCTTTTACTTGTTGTTGACCCATGAGTCACTTCCCACGTAACTTCATCAAACACTTTGACCGATACTCGTGTGAATGCCACATAACAAATCAAAGAACTCGATATCATCAAACAGTGGAGCTAATAATACCTTGCCTACTTGAAGCCCGAACTATATCAAATGATGTTACAAACAATTTAATTAATGCCTTTCCATTGTATGCCTCGAAAACATGAAAACATATAACCCCAATACCAAATTTTTATAATGAGAAATGTATTTCTCATTTTCAAGATGGAAAACCAAAAACATGGGATGCATATCCCCAATGATGCCTGATACCATAATCATTATCATATACCTTAAGACAAAGTCATAATGACTTAATTTGTCCCACAAAGAAACTTGATTACCACATGTGCTTTGGCACATTGTAAATGCTGACCATGCAACCAAAACATTATGCATATAAAAAACATGAAACCATGTTGTTTTACAAGGTCATTGCCATGAAAATTGTTTAGTCAAATGATGATGCAATGCCATATGCAAAATGTAAAGGATCCTGACCAAATAAACATATAGCGTAATGTGCAAGAAACTAACTTAGGCTTATAATATAAGTCACACTAAATGACCATACAAGATGTTTATGAACACTTGAACATTGATCATCAAAGTCACCTTATAATTCCCATCAAACATATCACTATCAAAGTGATGTAACGACCAAACATATCAAATGATATCACCTGATATACAAATGTGATCAATGTCTGCAAATAAGTAAAACCATTGTCCAAGTTTTGCACACAAGTCTAAATGATCAATACAATTATATAAATTAAATCAACTACACTATCCAAATCAAATGAATGCCATTAAATTGACTATGTAGCAACCATGTGCAAATTGAACAATGAAAATCAATCACCATGATGCCAATGAGAATGAAGCAAATCAAAACTATGAGAACACAATGTCAAATTTGTGTGAATCAAATGACAACTAGAATGCTAATAACAATCAATGTAACCACCAACTAAAATGCCAATAACAATCAATGTAACCAAACCATTTTGACATGTTTTGAAATCAAGGACAAATTCCACAAAGAGAAAGTCAACACATATATCTATGTCTCTTTCTCTACCTCTCTATATTTCACTGTCCTCTCGACCTATCCATCCACTTGTTTCTCCCTCCCTCCCTCCCTCTCTTTTTACCTCTTTAGACTTATCCCTGTCAATCTATTGAATTATAGACTTAACTATCTACTTCTCCATCTCTTCCTCCTTCCTTCTCTCTTTGTCCCTTTTTAGACCTATCTTTCTCACTCTCTCTCCTTGAGTTCTAGACCCATCTCTCTACCCCTCTCTCTCTCCATCCTTCCTTCCCTCTCTCTCTCATCCCTCCCACTCCCCCTCCCTCTATCTATCTCTCCCTCTCCATATCCCTCTCACTCTCCATCTCCCCCTCTCCCTCTCTCTCTCTCTCCCTCCCTTTGAAGTCTCTCTCCCTCTTAAGTATCTCTTCCTCTTAGGTCTCTCTCTCTGAGGTCTCTCCCACTCCCTCTCTATCTCTCTCTCAATCCCACTCACACTCACACTCTTTATCTGAATTCTCTCTCTCCCACTTTCTCTCTCCCTCTCTCCCTCCCTCTCTCCCTCTCAAGTGTCTCTCCCTCTCAAGTCTATCTCTCTCTCCATCCCTCTATCTCTCTCCATCCCTCTCTCTCTCTCATCCCTCCCATTCCTTCTCCCTCCCTCTCTCTCCCTCTCCATCTCCTTCTCCCTCTCCCTCTCCCTCTCCCTCTCCCTCTCTCCCTCTCAACCTCCCTTTAAAGTCTATCTCCCTCTTAAGTATCCCTCCCTCTTAGGTCTCTCTCTCTCACACACATAGGTCTCTCTCTCACTCTCTCTCTCTATCTGGTCTCTCTTAGGTCCCTCCCACTTCCTCTCTCTCTCCCTCTCACCCTCTCCATCTCCCTCTTAGTTCTCTCTCTCCCACTCTCTCTCCCTCCTTTCTCCCTCTCAAGACTCTCTCTCTCTTGCTCACTCTCCCTCCCTTTCTCTCTCTCTCACTCTCTCCCCCCCTCTATCTATATCCCTATCTCTATCTTTGTCTTTGTCTTTGTCATTGTCTTTGTCTTTGTCTTTGTCTTTGTCTTTGTCTTTGTCTTTGTCTTTGTCTTTGTCTCTGTCTCTATCTCTATATCTCTCTCTACCTCTTTGTCTCTCTCTATGTGTCTCTGTCTTTGTCTCTGTATCTCTCTCCCACTCTCTCAGGTCTCTCTCCCTCTCTCTCAGGTCCCTCCCACTCCCTCTCCCTCTCCCTCTCCCTCTCTCTCTCTCTCCCTCCCTCCCTCCCTCCCTCTCTCTCTTTCCCCCCATCTCTATCTCTCTCTTTTTCTTTTCTCTATCTCTATCTTCTGTCTCTATCATTGTCTTTGTCTTTGTCTCTATCTCTCTCTCTACCTCTCTATCTCTCTATATCTATCTATGTCTCTTTGTCTCTCTCTCTATCTCTCTCTCCCTCCCTCTCTCTCTAAGGTCCTCCCTCCCCTTCTCTATTCCTCTCCCTCTCCCTCTCTCCCTCTCCCTCTCTCCCTCTCTCCCTCTCTCCCTCCATCTTAAGTATCCCTCCCTCTTAGGTCTCTCTCTTAGGTCTCTCCCACTCCCCCCTCTCTCTCACTCTTCAGCTCCCTCTTAGGTCTCTCTCTCCCACTCCCTCTCTCTCTTAGGTGTCTCCTTTGCATCTTAACTAGTAACTTTCTCTCTCCCTCTCCCTCTCTCTCCCCCTCTCCCCCTCTCAAATCTCTCTCCCTCTCTCCCTCTCAAGTCTATCTCTCCCTCCCTCCCTCTCTCCCTCTCAAGTCTATCTCTCCCTCCCTCCCTCTCTCCCTCTCAAGTCTATCTCTCCCTCCCTCCCTCTCTATCTCCCTTTGAAGTGTCTCTCCCTCTTAAGTCTCTCTCCATATTAGGTCTTTCTCTCTCAATTTTGTCCCACTCCCTACCTATATCTCCAGGTACTCTAGATAGAGAGATAGAGGTAGAGAAAATGAGAGAGATAAAGAGGGAGAGAGAGAGAGGGGGGGGGTAGATAAAGGGAGGAAGCATGGGAGATAGAGAGATAGAGGTAGAGAAAATGAGAGAGATAGGTGGAGAGGTAGAGAGAGAATAAGAGGGGCAATGATATACCAGTATATAGTGGGAGAGAGAAAGAGGGAGAGATAATGATAGAGGGATATATAGAGAGATATAGAGGGATATTGAGAGAGATAGAGAGATAGGGAGATAGAGGAATAGAAATATATGGATAGAAAGGGATGGGGAGAGAGGGAATGAATAAGAGAGAGAGGTAGATATAATGAGATATAGATAGAAATAAAGAGAGAGATGGAGAGATATATATAGCTTGGGGGAAAGAGTGAGAGAGAAATGAGGTGATAGAGGCAAGCAATAGAGATAGGGAGAGATATGGAGAGAGGGACATAGACAAAGACATATATATAGGGAGGCATAAATAGGGTGTGTGTGTATATATATGAGTGAGAGGGATATATGGAGATAACTTGATGAAAAGGTAGATTATATAAATAGATAGAGGGAGGGAAAGGGAGAGGGAGCGAGAGGCACAGAGAGAGAGAAGTAGAGAGATATAGAAATATGGAGTGATACAGATAAAGGGAGATAGGGAGAGAAATAGATAGAAAGAGGGAGATATATATAACTTGTGAAAGATAGAAGGGAAGAGAAAGGTAGAGAGCTAGGTACAGAGGGAGAGAGAGGAGAGATATAGATAAAGGAAGAGGAATGGAAAAGTGGAGAGATAGGTAGAGAGTGTAAATGAAGGAGAGGGGGAGAGAGGGAGATGTACATGTGTGTGTGTGTGTGTTCTCCTAGTTCAACTTGGGTAAATGTGTGCATAGGATCAAAGACAACAAGGAGGCCCCTTATATGATGATTTATGCAAATTTTTAATCTCCTTAGTAAAAAATATAATCTTTTCATTATTTATTACTGCTTTAATGTTTCAAGTCATTTAGGATGATTATTGCAAAAAAACATGAAAAAAAGACTTTGTATGTAAGAATTATGAGAATTAAAAAATTTAAAACTGAAGGAGGAACTTAAAATAATATTTTTTTTTTGTGCTCAATCTATTAGAATAATCTTATACATTGCATACACCTCTAAATCATCTTTCCAATGCTTATAAAAAATAAAATTTTTGATCAATAACACAAAATTTATGCCCATTTTACTGAAGTGTTCTTTTTGGGCTTTTCAAAATGGATATCCATTTTCTCAAAACAGATATCCATTTTGAAACTTATATCCATTTTGAAATGAATATCCATTTTAAAATGAATATTCATTCTTAAATGGATATCCATTTTGAAATGAATATCTATTTTGTTTCATCCTCTTTTTTTTGCATAAATTGATGAAAATTAATTTTGGGAAACAGATGTCTGTTAATAATGGATATCCATTTCAAAATGGATATCCATTATAAATAGATATTCATTTTAGTTTGGTATTACCAAACCAACAAAAATATCTTATCTACCCCATACAAAAATTCAACATTTTTTTTCCTGATTTTGGTGAAGTAGAAACACTTTTTTTTTTCTCATTGCCACTTTTTGGACCCCCATGATCTTGCACATGCCCACATGCAAATCCAAAATACTAGAGAAACAATATGTCAATGGACACCAAGATTGTATATAGGAAATCAAATGAGGAAAGGAGTGTTCTATCTCCTTTGCATCCTCCATGTGGAACTATCCTCAAAATATTCTAGTCCCACTGGACCTTATATTGAATAATATCTCTATTTTGTAAATTGATGTTGAGTCTATTTAGGATTCTGATGGGTTCCACCAACACCACCCTTGGATCCTACACCTGTAAGGAATTCCAATCATGTATGTGAGCTACATCTAGATGGTATGGTTTAAGTAAAGAAACATGAAATACATTATGCAGTTGATCTAGAGCAAGTGGAATAGCGAGTTGGTATGCAACCGGGTTAATCACTTCTAGCACATCAAAAGGACCCACATATCTTGGAGCCAACTTGGAATATTTTTAAAAATAAATTCTCTTGTGTAGCTTGACTCTCAAAAATACTTTTTCCCCCTCTACAAAATCTCTAAAGGTCTTATTCCTATTGGCAAATATTTTCTTCTTGTCTGCTGCTTCCTTTAGTCTATGCTTGATGAGTCTTATTTTCTCTTCCGTCTCCTTAAGCATTTTAGGACCCACTATAATCATTTCTTCAAACCTATCCCAACTAATGGGTGTACAATACTTTTTCCCATTAAGAGCCTCAATAGGTGTCACACCTAAGGATGCATACAAAGAGTTATTATAGGTAAATTCTACGAATGTTAGGTACTCTTCTAATTTTACTATTGGTCCATATAATACACTCAAAGGAGATCCTCTACTACCCAATTTACTCTCTTTGTTTGACCATCAATCTGAGGATGATATTTAATCTAAAATTTGGCATATTTACTAAAGATGCATTCAAAGTTATCCAAAATCTAGACATCATCCGAGTATCCTTAGCGGACATGATAGTCTTAGGCACTCAATGAAAATGGAAGATCTCTTGGAAAAATTTATTGGCCAAGGTCAATAATCCATCCTTAAGGTTCCCTAGAATGAAATGTGCCATTTTAGTCAACTTATCAACTACTATTAAGATGACATCATGCCCAGGTATGTGCAAAAAGATTGGGGGCCAAAAAGGGGTCTTAAGTGGCCGCTTTTTTTTTTAAATCAGAAAATACTAACCTTGGACATGAAATTGAGGATAGTTACACTCAAAATTTCAAGATGCAACAAAAAAAAGGATCATAGTGCTTCAAGTCTACTTTCTAAACTACTAATTTATTTTGAAAATTGTTGAGATTAAGGGGTTCAAAAGAGGGATGCACAAAAATAGGTGTTCTTTTTTGTCAAACAAACATAACATAGCAAATTTTGTGCATACCTAGCATGGTGGACCTTTTTTAAGTATTTTTAAAATCGCTCCAGTCAGAAATTAGCTAAATATATGTAGTTGATACACAAATTTCTAATTTTTTTTAATGAATATTTGATTTCTTACTAATTTTAAAAGTGGACACTTCCTAAAAAATAAAATTTTGAACATGATACCCCTAAAATTTTTGGAAACTAATTGAAATTATTATTTTTTTAAAATTTGTAGAATGGAATCTAGTTTATAAAAATGTAATTTATTTTGATGAACGGTTAATTTATAACAAAAAAATTATCAAACATTGATTTTTTCCAAAAAAGAGACACAAAAACAAAATAAATTATAGATCAACGGCTTAACATTGTCAAAAAGTGAAAATAATTACATTGTTAGGTGGCTAAGAGAGAGGCTAACATTACCTAGGTGTTTGATTTGTTCAAAAATGAAACACGTGCAATCCTGATGGTGAGCATGAACCCGATTATGTGAAATATTGTACAATTTGAAAAAACACATCTTTGGTCATTGGGAAGGCCCTCCAAGCCTTTGGGTTGGTATTTAAATGAAAATTCCAAGCCTAAGGCTTGGGGATTCCCAAACCAAGATATAATGTTCATGCATTATAATGCAAGAACATGTTATAATGCGAGAACGTAATAATGTGCTTATGTTATATCTTAGTTTTGACGTGGTTTTTTGTGTTTGTGCAAGACATGTCTAGCAAGACATAACGTGAGCATGGTATAGCGTGCTTGTGTTAGTTCTTAATCTATATTAAATACTACTCTATCGAATATATGTTTATATATTTATATGTTTGTATGTACATGTATGCTTATATGTCATGTATGTATGTATGTATGCATGCTTGTACGTATGTATGTATTCCTATATGTATGTATGTATGTATCAATGCATGTATGTATGTATGCCTATATGTATGTAAGATTGTATCTACATATGTACATGTATACTTGTATGCATGTAGGATTGTATGTACATATGTATTATTCTTGTATGTATGTAAGTATGTACATATTTATGTATGTATTTAGAGGGAGGGAGAATTTTAAGAGAGAGAGTATTGAGAGAGGGAGAGGGGGTGGGAGAGAAGAGGTTGGAGTGAGAGGGACTTAGCTAGGTAGTGTGGGAGGGATAGAGGGAGAGAGAGGTAAAGAGAGAGAGGGGTGGGAGAGAGAGAATTGAGAGAGAGGGGGAGAGAGAGAGGGAGAGAAAGAGAGAGTTATGTAGGTAGGGCGCCAAAGGGAGAGACTTGAGAGTGTGAGGGGGGTGAGAGGGAGAGACTTGAGAGATAGGTAGTGAGAGGAAATGCAAGAGGGAGGGAGTGGGAGAAAGGGAGTGTGAGAGTGAGAGACCTAAGAGAGGGAGAGGGTGTGGAGGGAGTGATCTGAGAGAGGGAGAGATAGAGGGGGTTGGAGTGAGAGGGACTTATCTAAGTAGGGTGGGAGGGATAGAGTGAGAGGGGTAGAGAGAGAGAGAGAGTTACATAGGTAGGGTACTAGAGGGAGAGACTTGAGAGAGAGAGGGGTGGGAGGGAGAGACCTAAGAGAGAGGGAGAGGGAGGGAGTGATGGAGATGTAGTGGGAGGGAGATAGAGAGAGATATATAGAGGGAGATAGAGAGTGGTAGGGATTGATTGAGTGAGAGGTACATAGAA
>VDFB02000013.1:233896918-233912662 GCA_007258455.2 Sequoia sempervirens
AGGTTGAGGGTTTAGGGTTGAGGGATTAGGGTAGAGAGGGAAGGATGGATGGATGGAGAGATGGAGGGAGAAGTAAGATAGAGAGGAGAGAAGAGAAAGGAGGGACATAGATATATAAGGGTTGAGGATCCAATGCATAGGGTAGAGGGTGGAGAATTGAGGGATTATGGTTGAGGGATTAGGGTTGAGGGTACATATGGTTGAAGGATTAGGGTTGAGGTTCCAATGTATAGGGTAGAGGGTATCAGGGTTGAGGGTTTAGGGTTTGAGGGTTGGGGATTGAGGGATTAAGGGTTGAGGGTTGAGGGTTGAGAATTGAGGGTTGAGGGTTTAATGTATAAGGTAGAGGGTAGAGGGTTTAAGGGTTGAGGGTTGAGGGTTTAAGGTTGATGGTAGAGGATTGAGGGTATAGGGTTGGGGGATTAGGGTTGAGGGTCCAATGTATAGGGTATAGGTTATAGGCAATGTGGGATTAGGGTTTAAGGGTTGAGGGTTGATGGATTAGGGTAGAGAGTTTACTCAGGTTTAAGGTTTTAAGGGTTGAAGGATTAGGATTGATGGATTAGGGTTGAAGACATAGGGTATTGGATTGAGGGTAGAGGGTAGAGATTTAATGGTTAAGGGCGTAAGGTTTGAGGGTTGAGGGTTTAGGGTTTAAGGTTGAGTGTTCAAGGGTTCAAGGATTAAGTGTATGCGATTGAGGGATTACTGTAGAGAGGGAGGGATAGAGGGAGGGAGAGATGGAGGGATAAGTGAGATAGAGAGGATAGCAGATGAGGAAGGGACAAAGATATGTGAGGGTTGAGGATCTAATGTATAGGGTAGAGGGTTTATGGTTTACGATGTAGGTTTGAGGATACATGGTTGAAGGTGTGAACCTAGATCCTATACCTACAAGAACACAACAATTGGACACATTAATAAGGTAAAATGCAAGTTAGAATATAGATTCCTCAAGAAATCCATTTGAATGCAAGAGAAAAGGAATAAAATGAAGAACACAATAAACTTAAAACAAAGATGTTGAATCCTATTCTAATGCAAAGCAAACTCTTAATCTCTTGAGGGAATTGGTGCCAATTTGATGTGAAAATTGGCCCTTTCCCAACTCCAATGATGCAATGTTGATTTGGTGATGAAGATTGAACCACTTTGATGAAGATTCATTAATGCTCCAAGATAAAAACCTGCATAACCTAGCTATAAACTCAATGATATGGATGAATATTGCTAAATATTTGAGTATAGTAAGTCTACTCAAGTTGTGGATGATCAAATGAGGAATGAGCTCTTCATTTATAGATGAGATTGATGAGAGAAGAGGAAAAAGGGATGAATATGGGAAAAATCTTCAACCAATGAGAAGAAGCCACATGTCATCATGTGAATGGCCGAGGAATGAGCACATTTTGAAGAATGTGCAAAGAGGGGGGAGATTCAAATTCAAAATATGGATGGTTAGAGGGAGAAGAAAGTGTCTTAAATGCCAAGCGGGAGACATGTAAGAGTCAATGTAAGAAGAGTTAATGCCATGTAAGAGGACAAGACATGTGGGAGGGAAAATTCAAATTTGAAGAATATTCCATCTTGATGCCCTTTTTGAATGAAATAGAAGATTTAATAAATCAAATAAATTTATTTATTGTGCAAGTGGGAAAAGCTAGAGGATGTGACATGCAATTAGATTAAACTAATTAGGTTTTGATCAATTTAAGAGGAGATTAGGTGATTTGACTAATTGATTTAGACTTGTGGGTTGAAATAAATCAAAAAGAGATAAAAATGATTAAGACCTAGTTAAATAAATATTTTGATTTATTTAACCAAAGGGGGTGATGTTTGATTAAATTAGATAAATGTTTGATTTATTTAATTTAATAGAGGAACTACAGAGATTTGATAAAATGAATTATAAATTATTTAATTAAATAAAGATAGGAAGATGAAATGACCTAGCTAATTACACAAAGACAATGATTTAATTAAATTGAGGGATTTATTTAATTAAAAGGGGAATTAGGATGGCTTTAATCAACTAATGCTATTTAATTAAATGGTTAGATAGAGGGATAAATCAAGGTGAAATGATGTTAGTAGATAAGGATCGAGTGTGCGATATCAATCTGTATATTTTACATGTCTACATTTTTCCCCTCTTTGAAGTGATGCACTTGTTGCATTGGTTCAAAGAATAACCTTGCCATGATCAAAAGTAAAAAATTCTCTAATTTTTTTTTATTCCCCATTGTTGCCCCAACGAAAATAATTACACTAGTATACTGCCTCCTCGAGAGATCGAGTAGAAATGTTCAATTTGAGGGTCGATCTCACGACAAAGAGGTTTAAGATTATTTCAGCTCGTATGTTTGATGTAGACATATTTGATGATGTAGACAATCATCAGCCATGGGTAACCTCATGTCTACTTTGATATATTACACATGCTTGATCCTGATTTGTACCATGATAGTTACATTATTGATGATGATATATGAGATGATTATGATGTTTATATGCAATGGATGATAAATGTATGGTTTATGAGATGCCTAGAATAACCAATCTATATTATGCAATGATGAAATGCAATGCATGCAAGATGATCAATGTTTTTTATATGATATGATATGATATGCAAATGGTTTGTGGATGCAAGATGGATGCATTAGCGATGATTTATGATTAATTGTCATGGTACCTTGTTAGCGCAGAAAAGAAAGAGAGAAGACAGCAAGAGATTCCAACAAGACATGAGATGATGATTATGATGATTACTTGCCGAGGAGTTGGGATTTTTAAGGGGCCAATTACCTTATGTTTGATAAAACACATAAGCATGATGCATCAAGGTATAAAGAACCAGGATGGTGTTGCACCTAGTGTGATGGACTTTGACTCAACAAACAAATAGGAGTATTCTTGTTCACACTTGACATATGAAAACCTTGCTAGGATGTACCTAACAAAGCAAGTATTCACCGAGCTATATTACAAGAATGTCCAACAAGCATAACAAACAAAAGATAATGATCAATAGTCCATTCCTTTCTCTCTAAATTTTTTTGATTAGACATCATCAAGAGGTCATTGGAATGAGCACAATAAGATAAATCAAAAGAAAATATCAAGCATGCAAACAAGTCAATGTTCTTCATACCTCTAGCCAAGGGGATGTGTTTTGTTTAGGATAAGAATCCAAAGTGATATCCAAAATGATTCCCATTTTTATAACGATATATCCTGGGACATGCATTGTATAGTATGATGATGGGTTGATAAGTTGTTTGATAAGCTATTGATATAAAATTGATTGAGATGTTTGCAAATGATAAAGAGTATGATTTTGCATTTAAGAGTTTGTTGTTTTTATTTTGATTTTGCATTTGAAGTTTGCTTTTTCTAATTGTTGTGGTTGTTTTTGTTTGTGTTGCCAAAGGATGAAGGTGACAATTGATTTACTATGGATGATTGATTATTACGGGTGAAAGTGAGATGAGATGGATGGATTTCTTTTCAAATATTTGGATGTTTTTGATGTTTTTTTGAAATGTTTTGAGGCTATTTTTTTGGTATTTTCGAGATTTTTAGAAATGTTTTAATTTTTCAATTTTCCAATGTTTTTGTTTTTTTTATTTTTTTTAATTTTTTTTATGAGATTTAATGAATGTTTTTGGATTTTGTGTCTCAGGGGCTGATCAAAGATTAGCCTTGCCTATGTTTAAGCTCAGAGGTGACATAGTTCAGATGTAGTGTTTTTGATGCTTTTCTAAGTTTTTGAGTGTTTTTGGATTTTTTTATTTTTTGATGTTTTTGGATTTTTCGCATGATTTTGACAATTTTGATATGGATGATGATATCAGTGCTCTATTTTTGGATTTTACTGAAAACCAAGCTAAGGTTGATTGATTAGATTGTTGATTTGATGATGATAACATTGTTGAGGATACACAATAATGCAAGGATAGTGTTAATAAACTCAAGGATTAGGAAGGATATCCCAAGATGATGATGGATTGATTGGTAATAACATTATTGAGGATACACAACAATGCAAGGATAGTGTTATGCAACACAAGGATTGGGAAGGATATCCCAAGATGATGATTTTTTGATTCGATTTGGTTGATTAGGATTGTGAAGCTTGATTTGGAACAAAATTATTTTGAATGATTCGATGTTATGTTGAAGCACACGTTAGATGAAACTGATATTGATTGTTTGGATTGATGTTTGATTGAAGATAAAAATTGATAAGGAACATCCTCTTGTCAAAATATGCCATGGGCTAGTGATTTGGATCTTTGCTCAAAAATTATTTAACCAATTTGATTTCACAGCTTCCAATGTTCAGATCACCACATAAGTTGGAGGATATATGTCAAGATTTATTCCTAAAACAAGATGTAAATATATACCCCCAGTGTCTAGTGATGTATGGAATTCCATGGGTGGATGCTTAGATGGGTGTATGGATGGAGCAATATGTATTATCTTGTGATAAGATAAGGTGTTCGGATAAAGAACGGTCATTTGGATAATGCTTCATGGCTCAGATAATGTTGCCTAGGATAGGATAAATGAAAGTGACCCATGTCAAGATGTTTACCATAAGCAAGTATAAAGTGTGCACCAAACTTTCATCAAGATCAAGATAATGTGGAAGATGGATGTAGATGGATGGATTGGATAAATGGTTCATGGATGAATGGATTTATTATGGTTGAGATGGATGGAATGTTGGATTTATTATGGATGGGATGAGATGCTTCCACCTAAACTAGTGCATGTAGATGCTCGATTCTACACACGATGCCTATTTGCTAGGTTTTCATCATGGTACCTGCCCAAAGCGCCAGCATAGTGGTTTTCACTAGAGGAATTTTTTTTTCTTTACTGTTTTCAATCCTTTTTTTCTAATTTTTTTTTGAATTTTTATATTTTTATATTTTTTTGTATTTTTCTGTGAAATATTTTAAGCTCATGATGAACCACCTGGTGGTTTCAATGTAGATGCTTCTATCATAATGTTCCATCGATATCCTACTTGAAGAAGATGCTTTGCCAAGATACATCCACTTAAATACAACTTTTGATATTCTTGATCTGCTTTGTTGATATCAAAGTTGACTTTTTCTTTGTGTGCACATTGTGATAGAGTGCCTTTTGAATCCTTATGATGAAGGGTTGTTTCCAATAAATGGTCAATGTGAGAATTGGATATCATGTGTGGAGGCATGGATGGAGTGTGTTTAGGGATAGAAGATGGATTGGTTGATAGTTTGGAACCTTTGACTCTCCAAACTTGGGAAGATGAGCAATGATGGGTGGATACAAAAGTGTGCACAAAATTAGGACCAACTACTTGATATACTTTGTATATCGCTTGAGAATCCTTATTTTTCTTTTGTGGACATCTTTGATGGATACTTTTCCCTTTTTTATTTTTCCTCATAGTTTCTTTGACTAATGGAGTTTGATGGGGATAATATTTCTTTGTATTCTTTGGTATCCATATGTATTTTTTTTGGCCGATATGCTTCTTAGCTTCTTTTTCTTTGATAAAATTCTTTGTGCTTTGATTCAAAACCTTCTTTTGATGTTGGTCCCAATTCATGGATGGGGTGATGGGTGGATGAAGATTCATGATGTGTTTAGTTGTAGTATTGGCATCGGTTTCATCATAAGGACTCTTCGTTCTCCCTATGTTGATTTTTGCTTGAGATATAGTTTCCCCCAATATGGTGGTAGTAGCACCGTCATGCTTTGATTCTGCCTATTATGAGAACTCTTGTTTAGAATGCATTCTCTAATAAATGACCATTGCATATGATGCTATTTCCATTTGTTGCTCTGCTAACTCTGGAATGTCTTGTTCTATTTGACTTGTTTCTTTGAGTGGATAATGTTGGATATCTTCATACATGATGTCCTTAGTCTAAATTTGGGGACAACTTAGTTTGACCGTGGGAATCAATAATCTTCTCTTTTTGTGCAACAAAATCCTACTCTAAATGAAGATTATCTACATGTCCATCCATAGAAAGCATCTCATGGGTAGATGGTGGAGTATGTGCTATATGGATATGATCATCATGTATAGATAGGAGAGTGTCCATTAGATCCTTGTAATATCTTGGAGATATGAATTCTTGATCTTGAATGATTTTAGAATTGCTTTTGACATGCTTTGGATCAAGTTCTTGACATGGATCAATTTCAAAGGATGGATTATTTACAAAGGGTTCTTGGATATCTTCATTAGGCATGGGAAGTGGCTCAATATCGTCTTGATCTTTGAATGAATTTGGATCAAGTCTTGAGTTGAAGATTCCTTCAATCTCAACAATTATGAGGTCAAAGGATGTCAATATTTCTTAGAAAGGACCATTGTTAGACTTTGGTGAGAGATGTTGATAATACTTTAGAATATATATTTTGAGATATGTCCTCTAACTCATTAGGTGATGTAGAGACATTTTCAACATGACCATTGGTTGATGCATCATTGGATGAGGTAGAAACATCTTCAAGGTGCTTATTGATGGATAGGTCTTGATCATGTGATTGTTGACTTGGATCGATACATGGAGTCATTAACATTTTGTTGGGATTGGTATTGGGCTTGATCTTGTGCTTGCACTTGAGCCTGGGATTTTGCTTGTTGGGCTTGTAGTGTGGCTTGGGCAACTTGTTGAGCAACTAGTTGTGCAACTTGTTAGTTTTGGTTTTGTTGGAGTGCCTTCTGATAAATAGCCTGCTGAGTGTCTTGCAATGCACTGATGTATTGGTTTGATGTGTTTAGTTTGGGTGGTAGTGGTGGTAGAGGTGGTTTTGGAATAGTGCTTATTGTGGTGATAAGAGGTACCATCGTATTGATGATTGGGATTTGAGTGGTGGATGGTGCGATTGATATGGTTAGTCCTTGAGAGACCATGTTTTTTGGGATGGTTGAAAATGTGTTGGTTGCTTGTGCTATGGGGATGGTTTCCATCTGTTGTTGTGATATCAATGGAAAGGTGAGAGGATTTGGTATGATGCCTTGATTTATGGTTGGGGGGATGTTTTGGATGAGTGGTGGTAGGGAAGGTAGCCCGAAACCAAGAGTTGATACATATGTTAATGGAAAGGGTGGGAGTGGTGGGAAAGTGAGTGGCATGTTCCCTTGGGGAAATGATGATGTTTGATAAAAAAATTCCCCCTAGTCCAAATAGGTCACCTTCCCCTTATGAGGTCGGAGGGAGAGAGGTTTGAGGGGTTGTGTAAAATGATGATGATGGGTCATTAAGATTATGAAAGGTGAGGGGTACATAATGGTTTGATGGATTTTGAACAACATTCATGTGATTTTCAAACATATCTATCCAAAATTTTACCAAGTGTGGATTCAAAATGTTCATGTTTGGTATAGTTGTACTTGGTATATTCTCATTTGGCATGTATGGATTTGGTGGGATAATGTTGTTTTGTTGAAGACTCATGCATTGAGTATTTGGTTGATAGAATTGTAAGTTTGGACTTGGATTTAAATCTACCATTGGAAAAGGTGTTCCAAGATTTAAATTGGGTATACTCACATTTGTTGTACCATTGAGGTTTGTAGGAGATAATGATCCCATGTATGGATTGTATAACTGTCAGTTTTGATAATCCATTGGTTTTGTTAGGCTTGGATAGTTTGGTTGACTTGGATTACTCATGATGTATGGATCAAGTTTATATTCCATGTTCTTCTTGTGTTTTGACCTTGTTGCAAAAGTGGCCTCTAAGGTGTTTAGGACTAATGATGAGATGAAGGATGAATGGAGTGAATGATATGGGTGTTGAAATTTTAGGAACCTCGGAGGGATACTAGACATTAGGACTTTTGGATTTTTTATTTTTGATTTGGATTTTGATTTTGACTTGATTTAGATTTTATTTGGATTTGGATTTTTGGATTTGGATTTGATAATGAACTCATAAACTCCAAGATATTAGATATTTTCTTGGAATGAATTTTTCCACAAGGTGATAATTTAACTAAGTGTATGAAGAAGGATTCATCTACACACACCTAGTCACATAAGATGATTTTGTTTTGATTTCAAGAGGATTTTTTCAAAAGTCTAGTATGAATGATTTTTCCAATGGTTCAAAAGTTGTTTGTGAGATGGGTTTTGATTGATGTTTGAGATGGAAGAAATGATTGGTTGTTTTGATCCTAAATGAACCTAAGAGGGACTTGTTTACAAGACCAAGGTTTTGAAGAACATGTTTTTCCCTAAGAGTACTTCAAACCAAGAGATAAATATTTGCTCAAAAGACCATAAGAAAAAAGATAAACAAGTACATGTGTCGGGTTCAATTGGTGCCATCTTGATTAATGAGTTGCTTTTACCACAAACACTTTCTTGATTAGATTTTCAAACTAGATGTCTAATACATGTCCTAATTTCTTATTATTCCACAAAGTGTGTTATGTGGAAATCAAGGAAATTAAGGAAAAAGTTTCCTATTGTTGACTTTAGTAGGAGAAAATTGAGATGAAATCCAAATGCTTAGAAGCCTTTAAGTGTGAGGATCCCAAGGGCAAGCAATAACACATGAATTTGCTCAATTGTATTTTCCTACTAAAGGGTTTAGGATTTGATGTTCATGTTGAATGTTTTTTTCCCAATGTTTTCGAACAAGTAAAGTGTTTTGTAACCAAGAACAAGCACAATCCTATGGATATTTGAGACAATATTTGTTGAGTCCCCACTTGGACAAGTCCAGCTACGCTTATTTTTAGTGAATGGTTAGATGCTTAACCCCACTGGCTCCCCTCCATGGCACTCACTTCTTGGGGCATCCAAGCATTAGTACCCATGAAACTCCCATGGCATACTTTTCATTTCCACTAAAAACCATAAAAGTGTGGGGTAGCTTCAGAACGACCGTTCTTGCACCAACAAACAAATAGGGATTTTGGCCTTTCTACAACAAGGGTTTTAATTCATACTTTTCATTTGTAGGAGTTGACCCAACATGGCGAGAGACCATTGCTTCCCTTCTCATCGGAGCCAACCGCATGATACTAGTGTTTATTCCAATACCCACATTTGTATCCTAGCTGGAAATACTCTTGGCTTTAGAGTGTTACCGGTTGAGTCATTCCCTTAGGTGAGTAATTTTTCCCCAAGGCAGGCCCTCTAAGATAAAAAAAGTGAGTAAACATATTCATAGTTCAATCAACCTTCATTTACAAACAAAGGGAGAACACATGCAATAGGTTCCACTCACACTCGCAAAGTATTTTGTTCAATTTTAAGCCCAAAATAAAGTGTGGAGGAAATAACTTTATCTCAACCTAAGACCACCAAAAATTATTTTGAATCTCAAGATCATTGTGAGGCACTAGAGAAGTGCATATGTCTTTTCAATGGCATTAGTTTGAGTAAGTAATTACAAAGAAAAGTTTCACATGTTCCTTTTAATCTAAAAAAAACAATAATGATTTCTTTTTATAACACCAAATGAAGTGTGAGAATTTTCCTTGTTCAATTATTAGTCCCAAACAAAATCTAGTGAGTTTGTGTCCTAAAGTTTTTTTAAACCCCTTTTGTAACAAGAATTTAAAGAGTTCTTTTTAGAGTCCAAAATGAAGCTAGTAAGTTCTAAGTGTGAAAGATAGAAAATTTTTCCTTAAGAGGAACAATGAATCCTCTAAGAGTGTTTGAAAAAAAACTAGAGCGTTTAAAAACACTTGGTATTGCAAGATGAGGTCATCATGATTCTTTTCCCCTTCACCTTTAACCAATCCAGCCTACAAGAAAGTCAGTTAGATTCTACAAAAATAGAGGTAAAAAAATAGAAAACATACCAAATAACCAAAATTTGATAAAAAAGCACATGTTAAAAATTAATTTTCACTTTCTACTTCCCTCCAGCAGTGCAATCTATGAAGGTGTCACAGTTTGAAGTCACCAGCGATGCTATAAAGCGTTGCTTACCAATCATCATCACTCTGTGGCTAGACTAGTGAGCATGAAGACATCACTATTTTGGTTAGCTGTGTAGTTTGGATTTTTAAAGGATTCTAGCAAGCTAGAAAGCATTAGTGGTTTTGTTTGAAAATTTAAATTCTAGGTGGGAAGTCTGAAGCATCGTAGTTTGACCTTTTAAGTGGTGCTATATGGTGACGCTAAGTTCTTAGGGGTGCTAAATAGTGATGTTGATGTTGAGCTTCTAGCAGTGGATTTTTCTATAAACACATAAAAACAACATATTTTTTTCAAAAAACATGATTTGATCTCTTAGTTTTCCCTCCTTCTAGTGCCAAAATGTGAACCTAGATCCTATACCTACAAGAACACAACAAATGAACACATGTTAATAAGGTCAAATGCAAGTTAGAATATAGATTCCTCAAGAAATCCATTTTAATGCAAGAGAAAAGGAATAAAATGAAGAACACAATCAACTTAAAAAAAAGATGTTGAATCCTATTCTAATGCAAAGCAAACTCTTAATCTCTTAAGGGAATTGGTGCCAATTTGATGTGAAAATTTTTCCTTTCCCAACTCTAATGATGCAATGTTGATTTGGTGATGAAGATTGACCCACTTTGATGAAGATTGATGAATGCTCCAAGATAAAACCTACATAACCTAGCTATAAACTCAATGATATGGATGAATATTGCTAAAGATTTGAGTATAGTAAGTCTACTCTAGTTGTGGATGATCAAATGAGGAATGAGCTCTTCATTTATAGATGAGATTGATGAGAGAAGAGGAAAAAGGGATGAATGTAGGACAAATATTCAACCAATGAGAAGAAGCCACGTGTCATCATGTGAATGGTTGAGGAATGAGCACATTTTGAAGAATGTGCAAAGAGGGGGGAGATTTAAATTCAAAATATGGCTTGTTGGAGGGAGAAGAAAGAGTCTTAAGTGCCAAGTGGGAGACATGTAAGAGGAGTTAATGCCATGTAGGAGGACATGACATGTGGGAGGGAAAATTCATATTTGAAGAATATTCCATCTTGATGCCCTTTTTGAATGAAATGGAAAATTTAATAAATCAAATAAATTTATTTATTGTGCAAGTGGGAAAAGATAGAGGATGTGACATGCAATTAGATTAAACTAATTAGGTTTTGATCAATATAAGAGGAGATTAGTTGATTTGACTAATTGATTTAAAATTGTGGGTGAAAATAAATCAAAAAAAGATGAAAATGATTAAGACTTGGTTAAATAAATATTTTAATGTATTTAACTAAAGGGGGAAATGTTTGATTAAATTAGATAAATGTTTCATTTATTAATTTAATAGAGGAACTATGGAGATTTAATAAAATGAATTATAGATTATTTAATTAAATAAAGATAGGAAGATGAAATGGCCTAGCTAATTACACAAAGACAATTATTTGATTAAATTGAGGGATTTATTTGATTAAAATGGGAATTATGATGACTTTAATCAAATAAGGCTATTCGATTAAATGGTTAGATAGAGGGATAATTTAGGATGAAGCGATGTTAGTAGATAAGGATCGAATGTGCAATATCAATCTATATATTTTACATGTCTACAAACGGATTAGGGTTGAAGGTCCAATATATACAGTAAAGGTTATAGGGGTTGAGGTTTGAGGGATTAATGGTTGAGGGTTGAGGATTTAATGTATAGGATAAAGGGTAGAGGGTTTAAAGGTTTAGGGTTTAAGGGTTGAGGGTTGAGGGTTTAGGGTTTAGGGTTGAGGGTATAAGGTTGAGGGATTAGGGTTGAGGGTTGAGGGTATAAGGTTGAGGGATTAGGATTGAGGGTCTATTGTATAGGGTAGAGGGTATAGGGGTTGAGGGATTAGGGTTTAAGGGTTGAGGGAATAGGGTAGAGGGTATAGGTATTGAAGGATTAGTGTTTAAGGGTTGAGGGTTGAGGTTTTAGGGTTTAAGGGTTGAGGATTGAGGGTTTATGGTTTAGGGTAGAGGGTGGAGGGTATAGGGTAAAAGGATTAGGGTTGAGGGTCCATTCTATCTAGGGTATATAGTATAGGGGTTGAGTGATTAGGTTTTAAGGGTTTAGGGTAGAGGGTAGATGGTAGAGGGTTGAGGGTAGAGAGTAGAGGGTTTAAGGGTTTAGGGTTTAAGTGCTAAGGTTTGAGGTTTGAGGGTATAGGGTTGAGGGTCCATTGTATAGGGTAGAGGGTATAGCGATTGAGGGATTAGTGTTTAAGGGTTTAGGGTAGAGGGTAGAGGGTAGAGCGTTGAGGGTAGATGGTAGAGCGATTAAATATTTAGGGTTTAAGGGTTGGGGGTTGAGATTTTAGGGTATAGGGTAGAGGGATTAGGGTTGAGGGTCCATTTTATAGGGTAGAGGGTATAGGGTTTGATGGATTAGAATTTAAGGGTTTAGGGTTTAGGGTTGAGGGTAGAGGGTAGAGGTTTTAAGGGTTTAATGTTTAAGGGTTGAGTGGGATAGAGGGTATAGAGACAGTGAGTGGGATAGAGGGTGCATTGTTTAAGGGTTGAAGGGTTAAGGGTAGAGGGTTCATGGTAAAGGGGATAGAGATAGGAGAGAGAGAGAGAGAGAGAGAGAGAGAGAGAGAGAGAGAGAGAGAGAGAGAGAGAGAGAGAGAGAGAGAGAGAGAGAGAGAGAGAGAGAGAGAGAGAGAGAGAGAGAGAGAGAGAGAATTGAGAGATGGAGAGGGGTGTGAGGAGATTCTTGAGAGAGAGAGAGGGAGGAAGTGGGAGAGAGATAGAGGGCAGAGGGTTTAAGGGTTATGGGTAGAGGGAGAGATGGGAAGGACCTGGGAGTGAGAGAGACAGGACCTGAGAGAGTGGAGAGGGGGTAGAGGGAGAGACGTTAGAGAGAGAGGGAGGGAGTGGGAGAGAGATAGAGGGTAGAGGGTAGAGAGTTTAAGGGTTTAAGGGTAGAGGGTAGAAGATATAGAGAAAGAGAGAAAATAAACCTATATAAAATTAACTTTCTCATAACGTGAGTGTGTTTTGAAGTAGTAAGGATATGGTCATTATTTTAACAAAACATAAGATGCTCGCATTATATATTGCTTGTGTTATAACATGAGAACATTATAATGTGAGCACATTATAACACAAGCACATTTTTTCTTGCTCTAAAAATAGTAAACAACCCAATATACTCATGATCTCAAGGCCCACATTCTGCATATTCTCCTAGTTATGTGCATGTTCCAACAAAAAAATATTTTTGATGATTTTGTGAAGTGTGCATGCATGTTTTTCACATTCCACCACCTTTTTGATGATCTTTCCACCACCTTTGCATGAAATAGCAAAGTTTTCATGTTGAAATGCATATAATATAAATTCAAGTCTAGATTCCATTCAAGAGTGATAAACAATTGAAGTTTGGAGGGGAACAATATTTTGAAAAATTCAAATTGTTGAGGAGTTTCAAGAAAGAAGAAGCAAAGGCTACATAATTGGGTAGAACTCCTCCATTTGAAACTCTGGTTTTTTAGGTAGGTGAAGTCTTTACACATTTTCTTTCATTCTATTTTGGATTGCTTTTATTTCTGTTAATTTTCATATTCCATGTTGATCATTGTTTGTTTGTCATTATAACCTTAGCTTGTCAATGCACATTTTAAATTACACAATTCTTTACAATTGCCAATTACATTTTTAAACCACATCTCTTTGAGGCATTTTTTTAAACAATTGACTTACCTTGTGTATGCTTCCACATTTTGTATACACACATATCTGACATAAGTTATAAGGAATTGAAATAATACATAATTTCTCAATCCTTTACTATGGATGTGCATACCACTTTCTAAAGATTTCATTTTGGCATAGGCATGGGGGATGTTGGAAAATTTAGGTGAATTTGGTTTTACACCTACAATTTTCATATGCTTGTAATTTTCTAAAGCCTTTTCAATACATCTATTTTTTTCATATCCTACAATCATTCTAGTCCACGAGGACACATCTCATTGAGGTATTTTGTCAAATAGTTATACTAGGCAGTAGATTACCTTGTCTATGCTACCAAATTTTCCATACATGTCTACCAAAGCATTTTATCAAACAATATGGAAAAGGAAATCAATTGTTTGAATAAATGCCTCAAATAAATGGAGTATCATAGTGATGTGTATTTTATCAACCATCTGATTGTATTGTCTATGCTACCAAATTTTCCATACATGTCTCTATAAAACTGGAATATACTCCTCCCACATTGATAGATCTTTGAATCTATTTTTGTTTTCATCTCTATTTCTAAATTTACCTCATCACTTATTTTGTGATATGTTTTAAATTTTTCCTTGATTAGTCTACCTACAAGGGATTCTAACCCTTATCTCCATTGTTTCAAGACTCTTTATTCAAGGCTAAGTTAGAAACATGTGGAAAGGTGCATCCTATCTTGTAATCATGGCATGCCACAAGACAATGCAGTACAATTTACAAGGTAGGGGTAGTATGAGAAAATTCCTCATAGAAATGGGATATCATAGTGATTTACATCATCATAAGACCCCATTTCTATGAGGCATTTTCTCATGTTGCCCCTACCTTGTCAACCCTATCAAATTGGCAAGCTAGTGAGGTCACTAGCTTGCCAATGCGGTAGGGTTGACAAGATAGGGGAAACATATGCCTCATATAAATGGGGTAATGTGGCATTGCATGATTGCAAGATGGGCTCAAAATGGAAGCATGGACAAGGCATTTTGACAGTAATGTTTTCATATAAATGTATGAAAAATGTGGTAGAATTGATAGGCTAGTGAGCTCACTATCTTGCCAATGTGGTATGGTTGACAAGGTAGGGGCAGCGTATGCCTCATAGAAATAGTGTCTCATGGTGATAGCTTGTCAATGCAGTAGGGTTGACAAGGTAGGGGATTTCATTGGCAAGCTAATCACCATGAGACCCCATTTCTATGAGGCATACGCTGCCCCTAGCTTGTCAATTCCTCATAGAAATGGGGTCTCATGGTGATGTACATCACTGTGAGACCTTATTTCTATGAGGCATATGCTAACCCTACCTTGTCAACCCTACTACATTGGCAAGCTAGTGAGCTCACTAGCTTGCCAATGCAGTAGGGTTGACAAGGTAGAGGCAGTGTATGCCTCATATAAATGAGGTAATGTGGAATTTCATGATTGCAAGATAGGCTCAAAATGGAAGCATGGACAAGGAATTTGAATTGTTTGAAAATACTATTTTCGTAGAAATGTATGTAAAAGTGGTAGCATTAATAGGTTATTAAGCTCACTAGCTTGCCAATGTTGTAGGGTTGACAAGGTAGGGGCAGTGTATGCCTCATAGAAGTGGGGTCTCACAACTAGCTTTCCAATGCGGTAGGGTTGACAAGGTAGGGGTTTTGAAATTTGAGGTATTTATGTAGCTTAATAATTTGTAAAACTATTATACTTGCTGATCTAAATATGTATTCTTTGTTACAAATTCTTTGTGGGTGATTATCAAATTAATTCATTTTATCATTTGTAGAATGAAGACAAAAGTTGTAGAAGAATTAGATAGGATAATATAAGTTACACAACATATACCATGGAGAAACCCTTTCGGGAAAAAAATCCACCAAGAATCAATGTATTATTTAATCTCTAAAGTAGACTACAGTAATTCCAATTCTTCCTTGAGATGCTTCTTCTACCTTCAAAAAATATTCTTCACAACCTACAATAAATTGATACATACTCTCTTCAACTTGCTTGAGATATATAGGCAATAAACAACTTTGTAA